>OX352773.1:107379577-107918249 GCA_947095535.1 Poecilobothrus nobilitatus
TCCAAAACCAACAAAGATATAACCTTTAAATTTGGCAGAATTGTGTTCTTTCATGTTTGATTTATGTCTCTGCAATTTGAGAGTATTTGGTCCATTGTTTCGGATTTTGGAAGCTTCCGAACGAACCCCAAAGCAAATGTTATTTAGTTCATTTTAAATTTTTTATAGTTTGTAATTAGTTAACCTTTATTCCTTCAGGTCTCATTAATAATTAATTTACAAAAAAGTTATTTTACAATATTTGGCAAATTCTACTTGCATTTTTGATGACGCAAACATATGTTTGTTGCGCGTGACTTTCATTTCCCAGGTAAACATATGTTTAATACGCGTTCGAATTTGTTTCCCAGGTAGGTAAATATTTATTCGGCAAGTTAATAACTTTTTAATAAAAATTGCGAAATTATTTTGAATTGATGAGAAATAAGTTTTAATTTGTTTCCTAGGTAAATAAATGATGATTCGCAAAATTCAAACTGTACAATTTTTTTAGCAGATTCAATATTATTAATGTTATGTTTGTTTTATATTTGTTTACAGTTTTTATTGCCTTTACTTCTAATATTTTTGAATAAACCTACATATGTACATTATTTATAGATGTATGTAAGTTATCTATCCTGTAAACTTAAATTCATAAATTATAAATTCCGTTTTTATACCCTACACATTAAATATAGGGTATATTAACTTTGGTATGGTGTTTGTAACCACCAAAAGGAAGCGAGTTAGATATGGACATGTATATATATTCTGAATCAGGATCACCTCCTGAGTCGATTTAGCGATGTCCCTCCTTCCGTCCGTCCGTCCGTTTAAACGATAACTCGAAAACTAATGAAGCTATCTTGATGAATTTTATATACTTGGTTGCTAATTACGAAAGGAAGGCTATCTTCGAATCTGTATAAAATCCGTCCATGGGTTCGGATTCTGGAAGCTTTCGAATGATTCCGGAGCAAACGAGATTATCTCCAAAACCAACAAAGATAGAACCTTTAAATTTTGTACAATGAATTTTCTTCCCGTTCGATTTATGTCTTTGAAATTTAAGAGGATTTGGTCCATGGGTTTGGGTTTTGGAAGCTTCCGAACGAGCACCAGAGCAAATGAGATTATCTCCAAAACCAACAAAGATATAACCTTTAAATTTTGTACAATGATGTTCCTTCCCGTACGATTTATGTCTCTGAAATTTAAGAGGATTTGGTCCTTGGGTTTGGATTTAGAAGCTTCCGAACGAGCACCAGGGCAAATTAGATTATCTCTAAAACGAACAAATATATAACCTTTAAATTTTGTACAATGATGTTCCTTCCCGTTCGATTTATGTCTCTGAAATTTAAGAGGATTTGGTCCATGGGTTTGGATTTGGAAACTTCCGAACGAGCACCAGAGCAAATGAGATTATCAGAGTGGTGTTCTTTCATGTTTTATTTAAGTCTCTGAAATTTGAGAGGATTTGGTCCATGGGTTCGGATCTTGGAAGCTTCTGAACGAGCCCAGAGCAAACGAGATTATCTCCAAAACCAACAAAGATAGAACAGTAGATAGGTAGGCACTTGGGCCAGACAGGTCAGTAGGTCCAGGTCACCCGGAAGTAGGTCAAGGTCACCCAGAAGTAGGTCAAGGTCACCCGGAAGGCCAGACAGGAAGTATGTCAAGGTCATTTTAAAAGTAAGTCAGACTGGCGGCGATCGTCAGTTGTTTATAAAGATTGTATACTTGGTTTAAGTAATAGGTATGCAGGAAAATGGTAGGAGAAAAAAAATGCTTTTTCATACAATGTAAAGAGAAAAAAAAATGTACCTATACGTTTCTTTAAAATTAAAAAAAAAGTGCAAACTGGTTTTTTACATCTTAGATGAAGAATCAACAAAATTAATGCAATTTTTAGATGCAGTTTTTTTCTTGTTTTCTTGTTTTTTCTTTTTTTTATGAAGTATTTAAAGAAGAGGAAATAAAAACCATTAATTAATTGCGAGTATTACCGTATAAGATTTTATTGTTATGTAAGACTGTTGACAAAAATATGAATAAAAAGAAAACAAACAGAAAATCAAAAATATCTAACATGTGGTTTAAGTAATAGGCGTAAATGGATATAGTAAGAAAAAATGCGTTTTTATAAAATGTAAAGAGAAAAATTTAAACAAATTAAGTGTACCTATGCGAATTTTTAAAATTAAAAGAAAAAAGTGCAAAGCTGGTTTTTAAATCTGAATCAACCTTGACCAAATTGATATTTTGAGATGAATTTTTTTCTTTTCTTTTTTGTTCTGATGAAATATTTAAAGAAGAGGAAAGAAAAAATTATTAGTATTTTAAGATTTTATTGATATGTAAGAATGTAGAACAAAAAAGATGTATTCTTATGTTGTGTTAAAAAAAAAAAAATAAAACAAATTTATTTATATGTTTGAAATAATTTTTTATTTAAAAATATTTTACAATTTTATAGAAATCTGTGCTGTTTTAATCTAACATTTTTTCTTTTAAAAGATACATATATACATTATAACAATTTTTAACAGCACATCTGAAATTGTTGTTTAAAAAGTGTATAGGACAATTTGATTTAAAGTTATCAATCTTTTGTAATGACGTCAAGTTTCTGCTTAAATCTTCTATTTTATCACTGTCAATGTACTTTTGAAGAAATAGTTTTTTTTGTTCTCCTTTAACATAAATTTTTTCAGCTGACTCTAAATAGTGTTTTAATATGCATTTTACATCTAAATATTCAACTAGACCGTTATTCCATTTAAGTCCATTTATTTTATTTTCGCAATACTGGTTATTATATTTCATATCCGGACTAAGTTTCTCTGAGGGGTACGGTGCTTTGAAGTGATAGACAGTTGGAATTAAACTTCCTTTTTCAAGTATGGCTAATTCTTTTAGGAAATATTGCTTTTCATTTCCTTGTAAAAATTGTAGGTCAACTATGAGAACTCGTTTAACCATGTCGACGGTTTGTGTAAGAATACTCATTAGAATAAATAAATTTACATTTATATTCACTTCGGCAAAAGAGCTTTTCATATAAATATAGGTTAACAGTGCTATTTTTAACTAATACAACTATGCTATTTCATCCATTTACAATGATGGTAGCGGGGCCATCATGCTGTGGTAAAACCACTTTTATTCATAATTTAATAAAGTATAAAAAAGAAAATATACAATCACATATTAATAAAATTATTTGGTGTAATCCAGACAAAAATGCCGTTCCAAAATATTTAAAAGATGTGGAATATAGTAACACTATTCCGGATTTTAATGACAATAAAGAACCTTTGTTAATTATTATCGATGATATGATGTTAAATTCCCATGATAAGTATGTATGTGATTTATTTACTAGAGGATCACACCATAGAAATTTATCTGTAATATTTGTAACACAAAATGTTTTTCACCAGGGTAAATTTTCAAGAGATATTTCGCTTAACTGTAAATATCTAGTACTTTTCAAAAATCCAAGAGATAAATCGCAGATATTACCTCTAGCTCGCCAAATATATCCCATTCAAATCAAAGCATTTGAAAAAGTATATAATGAAGTGACGTCAGAACCATACGGGTATATATTAATAGATCTTACTCAAGACCTTAATGATATATTTCGATTAAGAAGTGATATATTTGGAAAAGGTTTGTGTTTTTGTACAAGAGATCAATTAGAACAATTTGGCAAAGAATATGAAACGTTTGAAGGTCAACCGTCATATATTGCACCTATTAAAAAGCTCTAAATCGAAATTTCAGAAAGTAATTATAAAACATTGTGACCCTGAAGTAATCAAAACATTTTGTGAAATTGCTTTAAATATTTTAAAAGGTAATTGTAATCTAAGTAAAAAATCAACAACCCAATTACGAAAGTATAAAAAGGAATTGAGATCCCTCATTTGCCGCCAAAAATCTATAAATAATAAAAGAAAAATCATTATTCAACGTGGTGGATTTTTACCTACACTTCTTGGTGCAGTACTATCAGGGATAATCGGAAATTTTATAAAATGAATAATACAACATTTAACAAAATGATTATACTAAAACCCGAGATTTATGAGAAAATGAAACAAAATGCAGACTTTGAATTAAATGAGTTGGATAAAAATATGAAAAAAATATTGTTAAATAAATATCTAACAGACACTCAAAAATGGTATTTATACAGACAAAATTTATTTAAAATAAGAAACAAAAATAGAGTACTTCCTAGAAATAAAGAGGAGAAAGTAAAAATTACGGAAACAAAAGGTACTCAAACTCGTGCAAAACCAATGTATATAGATGCGGAAGCTCAATAGCATTTTCCTGAATATAAGAATGTAGGAATACAAGTTGTTCCTGAAGAAGAAGAAGTATATGAAAAAGAAGCTGATGACGAAGTATTTGATGATGAAATTCAGGAAAATGTTTTTTCAGGAAAATTCATTATCAACTTTTACAAATAAAATGAATAAATACATGTGTGATTCAAGGTGGAAAGTCGGTATTTCAGAAATGTATGTTAATGATTTCGTTCCAAATGTGTATGGTGAAGAATGCGAAAAAAGTACTCAAATATTTATTAAAGGTATGCAGAAAGATATGATAGGGGTTGGAACATCATATATTCCATACATAGAAAAACAAATGAAATGCGACTGGAAAGTTTTTCTACTACCAACACTAATTCAAAATATACGCCCACTTAATAGGTTTACAAGAAAAGAAGTTGAACGACAGTTGATTTGGGGAATTTTTAATTTTATAAACGATGAAGTTCATTATACACAACCAATAAAAGCTGAGGAGATGCCTAAAAATTTAAGTTACACCACAATATGTGTTACTAAGCCTAAAATAGATATAAAAATAAGAGCAAATTACGCTTATACCCTCGAAGGACTTTTGACAACATGTTTCAATCAAGTATCTTTTAAAGTTACAGATTGTAAAAAATATAAATCACGTGTAATATAAGCTTTCAAAACTTTTATAGATAGTGTACAATTGATTCGCATTAGTAAACCAGATATGTTTTTTATATACACAGATATAATTGAACCGCAAAAACTAGGTGATAAAGATATAAGGTGTTTAAGATCTGTTAACATACAAAATTCTTTCACTGATACTGTAAAAGAATTCAGTAATATTCAATATTGCAATGTGGAAAAATCATTTAATAACATTTCATTACTTTTATGTGATAAATATGGATACAAAATAAACTTTTCCAATAGTTCAATTCCAACAAAAATTGTATTACATTTTAAAAAAGTATAAATAAAAGCGATTTTACAAAACTATATATTATTTTATTTTATTCATTATGGAGAGAGCGTACTACAAATATTATTTAGTTCAATCAGGAAAAGGTCTTGAGGTTATTGGTCCTTTGTTACACTCAATTGTACCTTACCAAAGGGGACGAGGGTTAGGGAGCTTTTTCGGTGGTCTTTTTGGATATTTAAAACCAATATTTACGTCTGGAGCTAATATATTTAAAAAAGAGGTTATTAACTCTGGTATTAATGCATTATCTGATATTGCCACAGGTGCAAATGTAAAAGAAGTGGTTCAAGATCGAAGTAAAGAGATAATGAAAAATGTAAGACGAGGTGCAGTTCGGAAACTCAATGAAATGTATGGACAAGACAAAAGAAAACGAAGAAAATCTATAAAAAGACCTCTCATTAATAATTTAAATTATTTTACGTTGAAGCGACGCAAAGTTAATAACAAAAACAAACAAAAAGATATTTTTGAATAATTATGATTGAATGTATGAAATCAGAGCTTGATTTTTTTAAAACACAGCCTATTTAGTCAAGTATTTTACGATCTGAAAAAGTTTCCTATAACCCTATTGCTTCTTTAGATAATCCGTCTGTCATAGAATTAGGGCACGGTGATACATATAGAGACTTGTCTTCGACATATCTAAAATTAAAAGTACAAATTTTAAAAAAAGATGGAACTCAATGGAATAAAGATAAAAAACTGATGGAACACCTATACAACAACCAAGTGTGGTTAATAATATGTTACATTCATTAATAAAACAATGTAATGTTCAACTAAATGGAAAGAATATATCTCCATCAGATGACAATTATCATTACAGAGCTTATATTGAATCATTGTTAAATTATGGTACGGATGCTGCTACAACGCATTTGGAGTGTGGTGGATGGATGCTAGATAAGCCAAATATAGCAAAAACAGATAATAGTGGTTCAAAAGAACGTCAAAAATTATACCAAAATAGCAAATGTAGTGGAACTTATGGGGAAATTATATTTAGATATGTTTAACCAACCTACACTTCTCATAAACAATGTCGATGTTCGAGTTGTCCTAACATTAGAAAAACCAGATTTTTACCTCTTTGCAGATGATACTGATGAATCTCAACTGAAAATTTTAGAAGCCACTTTATTTATGAGACATGTAACAATTAATCCTAGTGTGCTATTAGCACATAATGCTGTATTGGAAAAAACTAATGCCAAATACAATTACAAACGGGTAGAGGTAAAAACTTTTACCATTCCACAGAATAGTTCATCAATATTACTTGATAATGTTTTTATTGGACAGTTGCCAAACACAATCATTTTTTGCATGACAGAAAATACAGGTTACTCTGGAAAAAGGTCAAAAAACCCATACAATTTTAAACATTTTGATATTTCACAATTTGTGTTAAACGTAAATGGTGTTCAAATACCTAATTCAGCAATTGAAACCAGTTTTTCAGATGAAAATAATTGCTGTACAAGAGCATACAGTACACTTTTTTCGGGAACTGGAATTTACCATAATGATAAAGGTCATCAGATAACAAAAACCATGTTTAGTAATGGGTTTTTCATTCTAGCTTTTGATTTAACTCCAGATTCATCAGGAAATGAAGTGTGTCAAGGTCTACTAAATCAAGGTACAGTTAGAATTGAGGCAAGACTATCAAAACCACTTACATCTACACTGACTGCTATTGTTTATGGAGAATTTGATGCAAGTTTACAAATTGATAAAAACCGAAATATATTCTCAAACCTATAAATAGCATATATAAAAGTAAATTTGAATATTTGACAAAATGTCACTGTCTTGTGCACTTCTGGATGTAACATTTTGTAGTGATGATAATAATACCTTGTTTGCGAAAGATATTTGTATAGTTGGTTTTAAAGAACCTTGTAAAAAGTTTGTAAAAGAGCTCAAGTATAAATTTCCAACTAGGGATTTTATAAATGATAATTTTGATAATTACTCTTTTGGAACTGTGTACAACGATAAAATAAATAAAGAGCTCTGTCAAATACTAGAAAAATTTGATGTTATTATAACAAATAAAAAAATCAAAAAAGAGTTTTTATCTAATTATATTAAAGAAACAACTAAAGTATATGACTTGAATCAATTTGATTGATGAATACCCTAGAGATAAGTGACGTATTAAGATGTAACAAACACACACGTAAATTTTTTAAAGGAGTTTTTGCTCTGGATCAACTCCCCAGAATAATTGAAAAACAAACTTTTTTAATTGTAAACACTGATAAATCAAAAGATCCGGGAACACATTGGTTAGCTATTTTTAAGCCAAAGAATGGCTGTGTTGAATATTTTGATTCGTTTGGTAGAAAACCAGATAAATTAGAAATTTTAAGTTACTTAAAAAATCAATGTATAATTTTTAATAAGAAACAGTTACAAAGTAACTATTCAGATGTTTGTGGGCAATATTGTTGTGTTTATACATGGTATAGATGTTGCGGTTATAGTATGAACGCTTTTTTAAAACAATTTAATAAAGAAAATCATATAGAAAATGACAAAAATATAATAAATACTTTTCACCATATATTTGAAAATTATAATATTTCTCAATCATGTCTTCCTAAGAGATATAACATTTAATAATAAACTTTAGTGTAATTAAAATAATGGAAGAGCAAAGTCCTAGCATTAATTTGTTGCTGAGTTATACATACTTTCTCAACAGAAGTCACACATTAAAAATAGTTGTCGGATTTGACACAGATTTTTTTGAAGTTGCAAGTGTTTTTCATTGGATTGGAATGAAACCAATTATTTTAAAATATCATGAATGGTGTATATTTTATGACCTATTTCATAAAAAATTTTCCAAGCAGTCCATTAAAAATTCAAAATTATGTTTACAAAGTGGATTAAAATCTACAGTAGGGCAGAATCTTAGCATTAACAAAGAGGAAGCTGACGAGTTTTACAGTTTGATTGATTCCCTACATGCAGTAGTTGCATATAATAAAACTGCAGAGCCAAATGTAAAGGAATATGTTAAAAAATACATAAAGACCTGTGAAGAAAAGAATGTTGCAAAGTTGAAAGAAGAGATTTATATTCCGGTTCAAAAATTTAATATACGATGTAATTTTTCTCGACTCTTTTATGAAATACCTGTATTTTTACAAAAAAAAAAAGATATTAAATAAAACAATTTTGTAACTATATAATTTGTTATTTATTTCATTATTTATAAATTAGGTATTATTTGTTATTTTATAAATTTGGTATAATTTCTAAATAATCTGGATCTCCTTCTTCATCACTGATATCCCATTAAAAATCATGCCAAGATCTAAAATAATAAAAGAAATTCATATAGATCTGTAAAGAAAAGAATGTTACAAGGTTAAAAGTAGAGATTTTTATTCCAGTTCAAAAATTTAATGTATGATGTAATTTTTCTCGGCTCTTTTATGAAATACCTGTGTTTTTACGAAAAAAATTAAATAAATCCATTTTATAACTATATATACATATTAACATTAAGTACATTTAAACATGAATCTGAAAAATAAAGCAACTAAATAAAAGAAATTTATACCTTTTTTGAAATTTATATTTATTTATGAATAATAAAAACTTAAATAACTATAAACCAATTTACATCTTTTATTGGTAATTTGCATATATTTTACCAAACGACTCAGATATATCTATAATATTTAAATTTAAATTTTTATCTTTATATACAAAATGTTCTTTTTCTTTTATTTCTTTTACAAAATCTGAATTCTCAAAAATATCAGAATATTTTTGAGGTACAAATATAATTAAATTGCGGGTCTCAAAGACCCACTTAAGACCATAAATGGTCTTTATTTGCTTAACATTTATTATATGATATAGAGCATCTTGCTCCATATCTTTAGTTTTTAGGAAACTTTTTCTAGTTTCCACATTTTTGTTATTAAAAGCTTCTTTGAAGCTTTTTTTTGTTGGTGGTTCTTCTTCTTGAAGAAGAATGATTTCTTCTTGTTGTTGTTGTTGAAATTGTTGATGTTGTTGCTGTTGTGGTTGTTGTTGTTGTTGTTGATGATGATGATGATGTTGTTGTTGATGAAGTGTCTGCGTTTCCTGCGAAAAATTCCACTTTATTTATACTAAATTTTTCTTCTAAAAAATTGTATTATCAATGTTTAGAAATCAAAATCCTTAAGAAAACTAATTAAAAACAAAAAGTTGTAAAGTAAGTTGTTTATTAATGTAATAAATTCTAATTGATAATAATAAAACTATAATTTTTTTATATAACATTTTTCGCAACATTGTTGCATTTAACAGTGTTCTAAATTTAAGAAAACTCTTCTACATAAATTCCAATTATACTTTTTTATGAAAGAATATTATTTTTTATTTACCTATTCCTAAATTATTTATTTTTATTAGTAAATATTTTTCTATTTTTATTTTTTCTATTAACATTTTTGCAACATTGTTGCATTTAACTGTGTTCTAAAGTTAAGAAAAAATCTTTTACATAAATTCTAATTATACTTTTTTATGAAAGAATATTATTTTTTTATTTACCTATTCCTAAATTATTTATTTTTATTAGTAAATTTTGCAACATTGTTGCATTTAACAGTGTTCTAAAGTTAAGAAAAAATCTTTTACATAAATTCTAATTATACTTTTTTATGAAAGAATATTATTTTTTTATTTACCTATTCCTAAATTATTTATTTTTATTAGTAAATATTTTTCTATTTTTATTTTTTCTATTACCATTTTTACAACATTTTTACAACATTGTTGCATTTAATAGTGCTCTAAAGTTAAGAAAAAATTTTCTACATAAATTCTTATTACACTTTTTATGAAAGAATATCATATTTACTTATCCATTGATTATGACTATTATCAAAACCTAAATATTTCACATATACTTTATTGCCTTTTCGTTGTAAAATTTTTTCAATTAAATAAGCATTGGGGTCAGTTCCTGTTCGTAGAAGCCACCACGAACTAATTTATTTTTATAATCTTTTAAACTATATGTAATCGGGTCTGTCTTGTTTTTGAAAGCTATTTTAAAAACTTCAGTTGAATAGTTAGGTTCATATCCTTTTTGAAAAGTACCTTTAGACCTTGCAATTCTAACAAAATCACCAACATTAAATTTTCCCTTATTAAATATTTTAGGGTAATTATAAATTGAACGAAGAATTTGTTTTTCATTTTGTAATGTAACTTGGTTTGGTTTTAACTTAATTGTACTATGTTTTGTGTTATTATATTTTTCAATTAGTTTTGGTAAAAATTCTATCCATTTAAAATTTCCTTGTAAACTAAACTGTTTCCACATAATTGATTTTAATGTTCTGTTAAACCTTTCACAAACACTAGCCTTCATTTCTGAATAAGTATGATAGTGATTTATTTTATAGCTTTTCATTAAATTTTGGAATTTTTTGTTGAAAAATTCTTTTCCCTGGTCAGAATGAATATTTTTTGGAGACTTCCCCTCCCTTTTAAAAATCTTTTCCATACTTTTAACTACGTCATCTGCTGCCTTTGATTTAACTTTTTTGGCATATGCATATTTTGAAAATATATCGATAACAGTTAAGAGAAACTTGTATCCATTATTTACTTTTTGATAGGCCGACATATCTACAAGATCAATTTCCCATGTATCATTTAACCCTCTTTGAGATATTTTTCGTCTCCGAAATCTACGTCTACCTGGACGATGAATTTCAGATACTATTTGTGCTTTTGACATTATTATTGAAGAGTTAAACTGCAAATGTGAATTTGAATAAAATCAGTAAATATATATATATATATATATATATATGTATATATATATACTGATATATATATGTAAATAATTTTTTGGCTATATTCTGAAAATTAAAAACGGTAATAGTTTAATACAAAATTTTTACAATATACATATTAACAATAATTTTTTAAATTTTTTTCTTTTTGAAGCCATAAGGAACTGAAGTATAATCATCTGCAAAAACTCGTTTTCTGGAATTTATTCGATATGACTTTATTTCAGGAACAGTGATTATATTTATTTGTTGAAAGTTGTTTAATTTTTTAACTAATTGTTTCATAGAGCCAAAATTTATTTCTTGTGAAGCGTTGTAATTTAAACGAATACCTTTCACTTTGCAAACAGTTTTTTCGCATTTGGAGTTGGTACTATATATTTTGTATGCATAGTTCTTTACACCACCACTAACAAATTCTGTAATATAGCTTCCAATTCCATATTCTTGCTCATCTGTCATATCTCCTATGAAAACTCCAGTTGGAGGGTTATATTCTCCTTCACGTGCTACATATATTATTGAATCTGTATCGTAATACAAAACTCGTTCTTTTAAATTGTCTAAGTAAGAATACTATTTTAAACGAGCTTGTGTGGTAGTGTAAGCAGCTATGCAAACGTTAACTGTTGATAATGATTCAGCTGTTTCTTCTTTGTATTCCCAATTTACCAAAACTGTTTTTTCGTTTATTGGAGTTATTTGATTTACATTCTTCGAAGGATCAGTAAGAATAGTAAATAATTCATAAGGCTCATTTACTATTTCAGTTTTTGATTGATTTTCTCTCTGTCCAAATTTACCCCAGAAAGAGTTTAACATTAACTTAGCTAATGATCTAAGTCCAGGATTTTTTTCTATATCGTTAAACTGTAAATTTATGCCTTCTACTTTCGAAAATTTTTCTAAATATTTGCACTTTTCCTTTGGTGTTTTGCAAAAGCTAGGCCAGCCAGAAGCTTCTTGTTTAATTTTAAGGAACTTGTTCATCATTTCTGTAAAAATTCCTTGTTGTGATGTAAGGGGATTAAATTGTTTAACAGTATACTCCCATACCTCGTATATTTCCACAATTTTGTATCCCTGTTTAACAGCTTCTCTTACTTCATCTATAACCCACGTTCCTAAAATTGACCTACTACGATTGTCATGCGAGCAGTCATCATTATTCATTTCCAAACTACATGTTTGACAGCAGGAAAACATTAGCTTATTATTTTGATTTATAGGCAAAACCGGGTGATAGAGTTTTTCTGGGGGAAGTATCAATGCCTTTATTAATCCTTCAGTATCATTTAAATTTAATTTATTGCATTCAATTTTTCCAACATGAACTTTTGGATGACCCACAGGAAATTTTCCATATTTACACACCCAAGGATATAGTGAGCATATATCTATATACATTATTTTTTCACCAGGCGCACATTTATAATATGTTCTTGTGTTTCCTGTTCTACCGCCATAAAACGCATCACGTGGTTTTAGTGGTATCAAACTTTCGTTCTCCAATTTTGCGAAAAATTCTATGTATTCTTTTGATCTCATTTCGTTTCGAAATTCACACTCCCACTTTTCAATTACTTGATAACCTATAGAGCGTAATTTATTGGCTTTGGATAATGTAGCCTCATAACGTGTTTCATATTTTTTATCATTATTATTTTTGAAACATTTTGGATGGCCATGGTAATAACAGCCATAAAACTCAAATATTTGTTTTGTGTCTGTGCAATATCCGTCAACACGAAGACCAAAAATTACTTTTTCTTTTCCGTTACCACTATGCTGAATTTTTATTTTTCTTTGTTTTTCTTCCCACATTAACCATTTTATGGCAATGATTGACTGGTTTTCTGATAAGCGATATCCTTGTTTAGGTATAAGTTCAATTGTATACGGTTTTAAAAATTCCTTCTAAAAACCAAATTACACGCTGAAGCAATTGTAGTGGCCTCTAAAAATGGCTCAACCTTACATTTTTCCAAAAATAGCTGTCTGAATTTAATACAGGCTGCTGTCAAAATTTTTACGTCATTCATACAATATTCTACAAGTTCCTTTTGGAGGTTAAAAGACTTGTTTTTATTTTCTTCATACCATTCAAGAAATTGTTTTCTTTCTGATGCACTCATTGAATTATAACAGTAATATTTCCGATCGGGTAACTTTTCATTATATTTTATATTATTTTTACGATTAAACATATGAGGAAAATATCCTTTTTTTAAATTTATATCTAAATCAAATGCTTTCGGTAAACTAGATAACGGCATTGGAAAATAGTTTAGTGAATCAATAAATTTCACGTTATCTAACAACATTAAAATTATCTTTGTTCCCCTCATAATTAGTTTTGGTTTGATGATGGTTTTCTCTAAGATATAGTTTAATAAAAACTGATTATCAAATGCTTGTCCGTTATGTGCAATAACTACAACTTTATGAAATATCTTTCTTTGGTTGAGTATATATTCTAAGAACATTTGTATTGGATTTTGTTTCAACACATGTTCTCGAAGTCCACAAAAATTGCATCTTTCAACATTAGACAATATACAATGCGTGCAACGTTGTTCAAAAATACATAAATCAGGCTGATGTTCAATTATATCCCCTATTGCAACACCTTCATGAAGTTTCTCCCCGATGATATCATCTTGAGTTGTTTCGAGATCGTAGAAAATATATAATATATTTTTAAGTTCAGCTAATTCTTTACACGGTGTAATAAAGCATTGGTGGTCTGAAGCTACATTTATATTACAGTTTTTACACAAATGTCCATAGCATATATGATTTACATCGGTTCTGTATACTTTAAAGCATTTTGTACAGGAATTTATAAGAGTACAAATAGATTTTTTATATGTAGATGATGTTGCTTTATGATTATCAAAACAAGTTTGACCTTTAAAACTTCGATTGCATACATCACATTTAATATTTGGAAAATTTACGTCACATGCTGGAGATGATTTACAAAAGAAACACGACTGTTTACATCTGTGAGACAATCTATTGTTATACGGAACATTACATGTTTGGCAAAAGTAATCACAACTAAATGCTGCTGTTAATGATGTAACTACATTGAAGTGACCTTCATCGTATATCAAATTCAATCTTTTTTCCTTATCTTCTTCACCTTGAAAAATAATTGATTTTCCTTTTCCTCTGAAATCAAAAACTACAATTGATACTAGCTCCTTTTGCTGGGATGCTTACATTTGAATTTCTTATTAGTTGTAATGCTGCTTTCAACTGAAGTTGACCTGTGTCTTTTCGCATTTTACAGTAGTCAACTGATTTTTCTATGAATGAGATAGCAACAACTAACGCACGTGGTAAGCATAAATTATCTTTGTTTTTGATTGAAATTATGCCTCTTCTTTTATTACATTCTTCTTCAAAATTGTTGTATCTTTTTCATCTTCCACTTCCTGCTGGAAGTCGTATATATGTAACATTTATACAGAACGTATCTGTAGATAATCCTTCGGAGTTGCTTTGAAAAATGTTTGAAATAACTTCCCAAATTTCCGAAATGTCAAGATCTTTTGCTTCTTTAAAATTGATCCAGGCTGGACCACGTTCATGAAAACTTTGGCATCCAAAAGTGACACCAATTTTGTCAGTAGGATCAACATTTTCAAGTAAATTGCTGAATAATTCTTCAATACCGGTTTTAATCCAATCTATTGGATCTTTGTTGTCTGGTACTGCATTTATTATAAACTCCAATTTTTTTCCAAAAATGTTGAATCGTTTTACATTCACTGATTTTATTGATTTTATTGTGAATTTTTCTGTATTCATTTTAATTTCTTTTTTTTTTTAATTTCCGATTTTTATTTTATTGAGACAACCAATCGCGAACGTTTCTAATCCTAGAATTTTCACTCTATTAACAATTTTTTAACTTTTTACACAATTTATACATAATGTCTTGCTTGTTACTTTAAAAAAAGCAATTACTCGTAACTTATTTTGAATCGCTTTTATTCCTTTGTTTTTTTTTTCAACATTCTTACATAACAATAAAATCTTATACGGTGATACTAAGAATTTTTTTCTTTCCTCTTCTTTAAATACTTCATAGAAAAAAGATAACAAGAAGAAATAAAAGCATCTCAAAATTGCATCAATTTTGTCAAGGTTGAATCTTTATGTAACATTTAAAAACCAGTTTGAACTTTTTCTTTTAATTTTTTAAAAATTAGTTTTAAAATTTTAAAGAAACGTAGTTACACATCTTTTTGTTCTGTTTTCATTTTTCTCTTTAAATTTTATAAAGTATTTTTTCTTATTCTTTTCATATATGCCTATTACTTAAGCTAAGTATACATCAACAAGAAGTATACCTGTACCACGTTAGATATTTTTGATTTCTTGTTGTTTTCTTTTTATTCATATTTTTTTCTTGAACACAGAATAAATCTGTTTTATTTTTATATTCTTGTTTTCAAAATAGGTGACAAATGCAATTAACCTACTTGAAATTTTTTCTTTTTTTATTCTTCGCAGATTATGCAACATACAATGCACTTAAGCAACATGTTAGTCGTTAAGTACTTCCACAGCTTTAATTTCCTGGTTGTCTTCTTTTCATTCATATTTTTTTTTGAACATTCTTACAAACAAAAAATATCTTACACGACACACCGACAATAATCATTAGTTTTTTTCTTTTAACTTCTTTAAAGAGTTAAAGTAGAAAAAAAAAAAAAAACAACACAAATAGTTAGGTACATCTAAAAACGCATAATTTTTTTTCAATGGTTTGATCATTATGTAGACATAAAAACAGGTTTGCACTTTTTATTTATGAATTTTAAAGATGGGTTGTACCTTTTAAAAGTGTTTTATCTTGTACGTTTAAACTTTTTTTGTTTTTTTCCTTTTACATTCATTAACCATTTTTTTGTTTCTACTTTTCATATGCGCCTATTACTTAAACCAAGTATACATCAATAAGAAGTAGACCTGTACCACGTTAGATATTTTTGATTTCTTGTTTTTTTTTCAACATTCTTACATAACAATTAATTAATGGTTTTTCTTTCCTCTTCTTTAAATACTTCATAAAAAAAACGAAAGAAAAAACAACAAATAAAAAAACAACAAACAACAACATCTTAAAATTTGCAAGCTTAAAAAAAATATTTTTCTTACTGTTTTTCCATGTATACCTATTACTTAAAACAAGTATACAATCCTTATAAACAACAAGAGTTGTCTGACGGTCGCCGCCGCCTGTCTGACCTACTTTTATGTCGTTAACCTACTCCTGTCTGACCTAATTACAGTTTGACCTACTTACGGATGACCTTGACCTACTGACCTGTCAGGCCCAAGTGCCTACCTATCTACTACTTAGAACCTTTAAATTTTTTACAATGATGTTCCTTCCCGTTCGATTTATGTCTCTGAAATTTAAGAGGATATAGTCCATAGGTTTGGATTAAGAGGATATAGTCCATAAGCTTCCGAACGAGCTACAGAGCATATGAGATAATCTCCGAAAACAACATAGATATAACCTTTAAATATGGCAGAATGATGTTCTTTCATGTTTGGTTTAGGTCTCTGAAATTTGAGAGTATTTGGTCCATTGTTTCGGATTTTGGAAGCTTCCGAACGAACCCCAGAGCAAACGAGATTATCTCCAAAATCAACAAAGATAGAACCATAAATTTTTTACAATGATGTTCCTTCCCGTTCGATTTATGTCTCTGAAATTTAAGAGGATTTGGTCCATGGGTTTGGATTTTGGAAGCTTCCGAACGAGCCCCAGAGCAAATGAGCTTATCTCCAAAACCAACAAAATGTGTTCATTCATGTTTGATTTATGTCTCTGAAATTTGAGAGTATTTGGTCCATTGTTTCGGATTTTGGAAGCTTCCGAACGAACCCCAGAGCAAACGAGATTATCTCCAAAATCAACAAAGATAGAACCATAAATTTTTTACAATGATGTTCCTTCCCGTTCGATTTATGTCTCTGAAATTTAAGAGGATTTGGTCCATGGGTTTGGATTTTAGAAGCTTCCGAACGAGCACCAGAGCAATTGAAATTTTCTCCAAAACCAACTAAGATATTATAACCTTTAAATTTGGCAGAGTGGTGTTCTTTCAAGTTTTATTTAAGTCCCTGAAATGTGAGAGGATTTGGTTCATGGGTTCTTATCTTGGATGCTTCCGAACGGGCCCCAGAGCAAACGAGTATATCTCCACAACCAACAAAGATAGAACCTTTATTTTTAGTACAAGAGTGTGCTGTTATGTTTCCTTTTCTATAAAATTGGAAACTGACATTTGAAAGAATTTGAACCATGGGTTCGTATTTTGGAAACTTCGGGACGAGCACAAGATCAACGAGCATACCTCCAAAACCAACAAAAGTAGAACCTATAAATTTAGTACAATGGTGTTCTGGCATGTTTTCTTTATGTTTCTGAGATGGATTCGATGAATTGGAGTGGCAATTCGGGTTTCTGACACACACCTCCCCCAAGGACTAACGATCTTCGAAATTAATAAAGATAGAAACCTAAAATGTTTTACAAAGGTTTCAAGCATATCCCAAGAGGATGCTTCTTTTACGTTCCTCAAATTCGAGTTGAATAAAACAGAAAAGGGAAGAAGTTGAAGCAGCAGCCAAAAAAACTTATGGATTTTTAATTTAATTCGAATTATTCAAGTGTAGGGTATTAATAAGTCGGTTGCATCGACTTACTGTTACATTTACTTGTTTCTATATTACTTGAATTGCTCTGTCAAACAAACAAAAGTGTCAAATTGCAATTTTTACATTTATATTTTTTTTTTCTTCATATAATTTTTACTGTCGCATAATTGCAACTAGTTATGTCCAACTATACAAAATATGATTAAATATTATCCACCTGTACAAATTATTTATAAAATAAAAGTACAGCTATAATTGGATCATTACTGAGTAAAGTATATACCTATAAAAAATAAAATTATTTAAAGCTGTCAATACAAAATTATGTTTTAAATTAAGTTATTGTGTAAATTAAAAAATTAAGTTAAAGTAAATTATTGTGTTTTTTTATTTAATTTTTTCTTTTCAGTGATTGTGAACCTAAATTTGGCGCAGTTGGTATAATTGCCGACGGTAAAACAGCTTTCTGTACCTCGTAATTGAAAAAATTCTCTATTTTTTATGGATATGATTATTTCGTTATTTATCCAACAGTTTGATCTAGACATGCATGAGCGAGTTCTAGTTGAGTCTGATTTGGCTTTTTTTAGTATTTCAATTAATGTTTCCATTTTTACGTTCGTAACCCAATTTCTGACGATTTAGATCATGTTCCGATAGTCAACCACGTTCTATCTTATTACAGAGATTGGTGATCACCTCGTCGATTAATGTGGCTGATTTGTAGTTCTGGTAACATTCGTGTTATCAACGATGTTAACAATAAGGGATGTAGTACTCTATGTCGTATCAATGTATTTAATAGATGTGCAATGTATTACGTGCACTAATTTATATAGACGTGCAATAATTTTGCATTCGTCAGTGTTATCTACATTTGCATTTTGCGCTATTATTGATTCCACCAGCAGGACATCTGATTCAAATTCTTCTTCAACGCGTGTTAATCTTATTCTGGGCTTCCTTATTTTCGTATTATTGATTGTTCTAATACACACAAATTTCATATGTATATAAACTATATGTATATAAAATCATGTGTGCCAATAGTTTATAAAGTTTTTATTCAAGCTGTAAATTTTTTTTTTAATTATTTACTTTGAATCTGTTATTGATTTGTTTTGATTTACACAAAAATTTCATATGTAAAATGTTATTTAGTTCATTTTAAATTTTTTATAGTTTGTAATTAGTTAAACTTTATTTCTTCAGGTCTCATTAATAATTAATTTACAAAAAAGTTTTTTTACAATATTTGGCAAATTCTACTTGCATTTTTTCTGACGCAAACATATGTTTGTTACGCGTGACTTTCATTTAACGGGTAAACATATGTTTAATACGCGTTCGAATTTGTTTCCCAGGTAGGTAAATATTTATTCGGCAAGTTAATAACTTTTTAATAAAAATTGCGAAATTATTTTGAATTGATGAGAAATAAGTTTTAATTTGTTTCCTAGGTAAATAAATGATGATTCGCAAAAATCAAACTGTACAATTTTTTTAGCAGATACAATATTATTAATGTTATGTTTGTTTTATATTTGTTTACAGTTTTTATTGCCTTTACTTCTAATATTTTTAAATAAACCTACATATGTACATTATTATAGATGTATGTAAGTTATCTATCCTGTAAACTTAAATTCATAAATTATAAATTCCGTTTTTGTACCCTACACATTAAGTACAGGGTATATTAACTTTGGTATGGTGTTTGTAACCACCTAAAGGAAGCGAGTTAGATATGGACATGTATATATATTCTGAATCAGGATCACCTCCTGAGTCGATTTAGCGATGTCCGTCCTTCCGTCCGTCCGTCCGTTTAAACGATAACTCGAAAACTAATGAAGCTATCTTGATGAATTTTATATATTTGGTTACTAATTACGAAAGGAAGGCTAATTTCGAATCTGGATAAAATCCGTCCATGGGTTCGGATTCTGGAAGCTTTCGAATGATTCCGGAGCAAACGAGATTATCTCCAAAACCAACAAAGATAGAACCTGTAAATTTTGTACAATGAAGTTTCTTCCCGTTCGATTTATGTCTTTGAAATTTAAGAGGATTTCGTTCATGGGTTTGGGTTTTGGAAGCTTCCGAACGAGCACCAGAGCAAATGAGGTTATCTCCAAAACCAACAAAGATATAACCTTTAAATTTTGTACAATGATGTTCCTTCCCGTTCGATTTATGTCTCTGAAATTTAAGAAGATTTGGTCCTTGGGTTTGGATTTAGAAGCTTCCGAACGAGCACCAGAGCAAATTAGATTATCTCCAAAACCAACAAATATATAACCTTTAAATTTTGTACAATGATGTTCCTTCCCGTTCGATTTATGTCTCTGAAATTTAAGAGGATTTGGTCCATGGGTTTGGATTTGGAAGCTTCCGAACGAGCACCAGAGCAAATGAGATTATCTCCAAAACCATCAAAGATATAACCTTTAAATTTGGCAGAGTGGTTTTCTTTCATGTTTTATTTAAGTCTCTGAAATTTGAGAGGATTTCGTCCATGGGTTCGGATCTTGGAAGCTTCTGAACGAGCCCCAGAGCAAACGAGTATATCTCCACAACCAACAAAGATAGAACCTTTATTTTTAGTACAAGAGTGTGCTGTTATGTTTCCTTTTCTATAAAATTGGAAACTGCCATTTGAAAGAATTTGAACCATGGATTCGTATATTGGAAGCTTCCGAACGAGCCCCAGAGCAAACGAGATTATCTCCAAAACCAACAAAGATAGAACCTTTAAATTTTTTACAATGATGTTCCTTCCCGTTTGATTTATGTCTCTGAAATTTAAGAGGATATAGTCCATAGATTTGGATTAAGAGGATATAGTCCATAAACTTCAGAACGAGCCCCACAGCATATCAGATTATCTCCAAAAATAACAAAGATATAACCTTTAAATTTGGTAGAATGGTGTTCTTTCATGTTTGAGTTAGGTCTCTGAAATTTGAGAGGATTTGGTCCATGGGTTTCGATTTTGGAAGCTTCCGAACGAGCCCCAGAGCGAACGAAATTATCTCCAAAATCAACAAAGATAGAACCTTCAAATTTTGTACAATGATGTTCCTTCCCGTTCGATTTATATCTCCGAAATTTAAGAGGACTTCGTCCATGGGTTTGGATTTTGGAAGCTTCCGAACGAGCCACAGAGCAAATGAGATTATCTCCAAAACCAACAAAGATATAACCTTTAAATTTGGCAGAATTGTGTTCTTTCATGTTTGATTTATGTCTCTGAAATTTGAGAGTATTTGGTCCATGGGTTCGGATTTTGGAAGCTTCCGAACGAACCCCATAGCAAACAAGATTATCTCCAAAATCAACAAAGATAGAACCATAAATTTTTTACAATGATGTTGCTTCCCGTTCGATTTATGTCTCTGAAATTTAAGAGGATTTGGTCCATGGGTTTGGATTTTGGAAGCTTCCGAACGAGCACCAGAGCAAATGATATTATCTCCAAAACTAACTAAAATATTATAACCTTTAAATTTGGCAGAGTGGTGTTCTTTCAAGTTTTATTTAAGTCTCTGAAATGTGAGAGGATTTGGTTCATGGGCTCTTA
The DNA here is from genome assembly GCA_947095535.1 of Poecilobothrus nobilitatus. Taxonomy (NCBI): domain Eukaryota; kingdom Metazoa; phylum Arthropoda; class Insecta; order Diptera; family Dolichopodidae; genus Poecilobothrus; species Poecilobothrus nobilitatus. The sequence goes on from OX352773.1 coordinate 107,400,974, forward strand.
TCTTGGAAGCTTCCGAACGGGCCCCAGAGCAAACGACTATATCTCCACAACCAACAAAGATAGAACCTTTATTTTTAGTACAAGAGTGTGCGGTTATGTTTCCTTTTCTATAAAATTGGAAAATGACATTTGAAAGAATTTGAACCATGGATTCGTATATTGGAAGCTTCCGAACGAACCCCATAGCAAACAAGATTATCTCTAAAATCAACAAAGATAGAACCATAAATATTTTACAATGATGTTCCTTCCCGTTCGATTTATGTCTCTGAAATTTAAGAGGATTTGGTCCATGGGTTTGGATTTTGGAAGCTTCCGAACGAGCACCAGAGCAAATGATATTTTCTCCAAAACCAACTAAAATATTATAACCTTTAAATTTGGCAGAGTGGTGTTCTTTCAAGTTTTATTTAAGTCCCTGAAATGTGAGAGGATTTGGTTCATGGGTTCTTATCTTGGATGCTTCCGAACGGGCCCCAGAGCAAACGAGTATATCTCCACAACCAACAAAGATAGAACCTTTATTTTTAGTACAAGAGTGTGCTGTTATGTTTCCTTTTCTATAAAATTGGAAACTGACATTTGAAAGAATTTGAACCATGGGTTCGTATTTTGGAAACTTCGGGACGAGCACAAGATCAACGAGCATACCTCCAAAACCAACAAAAGTAGAACCTATAAATTTAGTACAATGGTGTTCTGGCATGTTTTCTTTATGTTTCTGAGATGGATTCGATGAATTGGAGTGGCAATTCGGGTTTCTGACACACACCTCCCCCAAGGACTAACGATCTTCGAAATTAATAAAGATAGAAACCTAAAATGTTTTACAAAGGTTTCAAGCATATCCCAAGAGGATGCTTCTTTTACGTTCCTCAAATTCGAGTTGAATAAAACAGAAAAGGGAAGAAGTTGAAGCAGCAGCCAAAAAAACTTATGGATTTTTAATTTAATTCGAATTATTCAAGTGTAGGGTATTAATAAGTCGGTTGCATCGACTTACTGTTACATTTACTTGTTTCTATATTACTTGAATTGCTCTGTCAAATAAACAAAAGTGTCAAATTGCAATTTTTACATTTATATTTTTTTTTTCTTCATATAATTTTTACTGTCGCATAATTGCAACTAGTTATGTCCAACTATACAAAATATGATTAAATATTATCCACCTGTACAAATTATTTATAAAATAAAAGTACAGCTATAATTGGATCATTACTGAGTAAAGTATATACCTATAAAAAATAAAATTATTTAAAGCTGTCAATACAAAATTATGTTTTAAATTAAGTTATTGTGTAAATTAAAAAATTAAGTTAAAGTAAATTATTGTGTTTTTTTATTTAATTTTTTCTTTTCAGTGATTGTGAACCTAAATTTGGCGCAGTCGGTATAATTGCCGACGGTAAAACAGCTTTCTGTACCTCGTAATTGAAAAAATTCTCTATTTTTTATGGATATGATTATTTCGTTATTTATCCAACAGTTTGATCTAGACATGCATGAGCGAGTTCTAGTTGAGTCTGATTTGGCTTTTTTTAGTATTTCAATTAATGTTTCCATTTTTACGTTCGTAACCCAATTTCTGACGATTTAGATCATGTTCCGATAGTCAACCACGTTCTATCTTATTACAGAGATTGGTGATCACCTCGTCGATTAATGTGGCTGATTTGTAGTTCTGGTAACATTCGTGTTATCAACGATGTTAACAATAAGGGATGTAGTACTCTATGTCGTATCAATGTATTTAATAGATGTGCAATGTATTACGTGCACTAATTTATATAGACGTGCAATAATTTTGCATTCGTCAGTGTTATCTACATTTGCATTTTGCGCTATTATTGATTCCACCAGCAGGACATCTGATTCAAATTCTTCTTCAACGCGTGTTAATCTTATTCTGGGCTTCCTTATTTTCGTATTATTGATTGTTCTAATACACACAAATTTCATATGTATATAAACTATATGTATATAAAATCATGTGTGCCAATAGTTTATAAAGTTTTTATTCAAGCTGTAAATTTTTTTTTTAATTATTTACTTTGAATCTGTTATTGATTTGTTTTGATTTACACAAAAATTTCATATGTAAAATGTTATTTAGTTCATTTTAAATTTTTTATAGTTTGTAATTAGTTAAACTTTATTTCTTCAGGTCTCATTAATAATTAATTTACAAAAAAGTTTTTTTACAATATTTGGCAAATTCTACTTGCATTTTTTCTGACGCAAACATATGTTTGTTACGCGTGACTTTCATTTAACGGGTAAACATATGTTTAATACGCGTTCGAATTTGTTTCCCAGGTAGGTAAATATTTATTCGACAAGTTAATAACTTTTTAATAAAAATTGCGAAATTATTTTGAATTGATGAGAAATAAGTTTTAATTTGTTTCCTAGGTAAATAAATGATGATTCGCAAAAATCAAACTGTACAATTTTTTTAGCAGATACAATATTATTAATGTTATGTTTGTTTTATATTTGTTTACAGTTTTTATTGCCTTTACTTCTAATATTTTTAAATAAACCTACATATGTACATTATTATAGATGTATGTAAGTTATCTATCCTGTAAACTTAAATTCATAAATTATAAATTCCGTTTTTGTACCCTACACATTAAGTACAGGGTATATTAACTTTGGTATGGTGTTTGTAACCACCTAAAGGAAGCGAGTTAGATATGGACATGTATATATATTCTGAATCAGGATCACCTCCTGAGTCGATTTAGCGATGTCCGTCCTTCCGTCCGTCCGTCCGTTTAAACGATAACTCGAAAACTAATGAAGCTATCTTGATGAATTTTATATATTTGGTTACTAATTACGAAAGGAAGGCTAATTTCGAATCTGGATAAAATCCGTCCATGGGTTCGGATTCTGGAAGCTTTCGAATGATTCCGGAGCAAACGAGATTATCTCCAAAACCAACAAAGATAGAACCTGTAAATTTTGTACAATGAAGTTTCTTCCCGTTCGATTTATGTCTTTGAAATTTAAGAGGATTTCGTTCATGGGTTTGGGTTTTGGAAGCTTCCGAACGAGCACCAGAGCAAATGAGGTTATCTCCAAAACCAACAAAGATATAACCTTTAAATTTTGTACAATGATGTTCCTTCCCGTTCGATTTATGTCTCTGAAATTTAAGAAGATTTGGTCCTTGGGTTTGGATTTAGAAGCTTCCGAACGAGCACCAGAGCAAATTAGATTATCTCCAAAACCAACAAATATATAACCTTTAAATTTTGTACAATGATGTTCCTTCCCGTTCGATTTATGTCTCTGAAATTTAAGAGGATTTGGTCCATGGGTTTGGATTTGGAAGCTTCCGAACGAGCACCAGAGCAAATGAGATTATCTCCAAAACCATCAAAGATATAACCTTTAAATTTGGCAGAGTGGTTTTCTTTCATGTTTTATTTAAGTCTCTGAAATTTGAGAGGATTTCGTCCATGGGTTCGGATCTTGGAAGCTTCTGAACGAGCCCCAGAGCAAACGAGTATATCTCCACAACCAACAAAGATAGAACCTTTATTTTTAGTACAAGAGTGTGCTGTTATGTTTCCTTTTCTATAAAATTGGAAACTGCCATTTGAAAGAATTTGAACCATGGATTCGTATATTGGAAGCTTCCGAACGAGCCCCAGAGCAAACGAGATTATCTCCAAAACCAACAAAGATAGAACCTTTAAATTTTTTACAATGATGTTCCTTCCCGTTTGATTTATGTCTCTGAAATTTAAGAGGATATAGTCCATAGATTTGGATTAAGAGGATATAGTCCATAAACTTCAGAACGAGCCCCACAGCATATCAGATTATCTCCAAAAATAACAAAGATATAACCTTTAAATTTGGTAGAATGGTGTTCTTTCATGTTTGAGTTAGGTCTCTGAAATTTGAGAGGATTTGGTCCATGGGTTTCGATTTTGGAAGCTTCCGAACGAGCCCCAGAGCGAACGAAATTATCTCCAAAATCAACAAAGATAGAACCTTCAAATTTTGTACAATGATGTTCCTTCCCGTTCGATTTATATCTCCGAAATTTAAGAGGACTTCGTCCATGGGTTTGGATTTTGGAAGCTTCCGAACGAGCCACAGAGCAAATGAGATTATCTCCAAAACCAACAAAGATATAACCTTTAAATTTGGCAGAATTGTGTTCTTTCATGTTTGATTTATGTCTCTGAAATTTGAGAGTATTTGGTCCATGGGTTCGGATTTTGGAAGCTTCCGAACGAACCCCATAGCAAACAAGATTATCTCCAAAATCAACAAAGATAGAACCATAAATTTTTTACAATGATGTTGCTTCCCGTTCGATTTATGTCTCTGAAATTTAAGAGGATTTGGTCCATGGGTTTGGATTTTGGAAGCTTCCGAACGAGCACCAGAGCAAATGATATTATCTCCAAAACTAACTAAAATATTATAACCTTTAAATTTGGCAGAGTGGTGTTCTTTCAAGTTTTATTTAAGTCTCTGAAATGTGAGAGGATTTGGTTCATGGGCTCTTATCTTGGAAGCTTCCGAACGGGCCCCAGAGCAAACGACTATATCTCCACAACCAACAAAGATAGAACCTTTATTTTTAGTACAAGAGTGTGCGGTTATGTTTCCTTTTCTATAAAATTGGAAAATGACATTTGAAAGAATTTGAACCATGGATTCGTATATTGGAAGCTTCCGAACGAACCCCATAGCAAACAAGATTATCTCTAAAATCAACAAAGATAGAACCATAAATATTTTACAATGATGTTCCTTCCCGTTCGATTTATGTCTCTGAAATTTAAGAGGATTTGGTCCATGGGTTTGGATTTTGGAAGCTTCCGAACGAGCACCAGAGCAAATGATATTATCTCCAAAACCAACTAAAATATTATAACCTTTAAATTTGGCAGAGTGGTGTTCTTTCAAGTTTTATTTAAGTCTCTGAAATGTGAGAGGATTTGGTTCATGGGTTCTTATCTTGGAAGCTTCCGAACGGGCCCCAGAGCAAACGACTATATCTCCACAACCAACAAAGATAGAACCTTTATTTTTAGTACAAGAGTTGCTGTTATGTTTCCTTTTCTATAAAATTGGAAACTGACATTTGAAAGAATTTGGACCATGGGTTCGTATTTTGGAAACTTCCGGACGAGCACAAGAGCAACGACCATATCTCCAAAATTAACAAAAGTAGAACCAATAAATATAGTACAATGGTGTTCTGGCCTGTTTTCTTTATGTTTTGAGATGGATTCGATGAATTGGAGTGACTATTCGGGTTCCTGACACACACCTCCCAAGGACTAGCGATCTTCGAAATTAATAAAGATAGAAACTTAAAATGTTTTACAAAGGTTTCAAGCATATCCCAAGAGGATGCTTGTTTTACGTTCCTCAAATTCGAGTTGAATAAAACAGAAAAGGGAAGAAGTTGAAGCAGCAGCCAAAAAAATTATGGATTTTTAATTTAATTCGAATTATTCAAGTGTAGGGTATTAATAAGCCGGTTGCATCGACTTACTGTTACATTTACTTGTTTCTATATTACTTAAATTGCTCTGCGAAATAAACAAAATTGTCAAATTACAATTCTTACATTTATATATTTTTTTTCTTCATATAATTTTTACTGTCGCATAATTGCAACTAGTTATGTCCAACTGTACAAAATATGATAAAATATTATCCACCTGTACAAATTATTTATAAAATACAGCTAGTAATGGATCATTACTGAGTAAAGTTTATACCTATAAAAAATAAAATTATTTAAAGCTGTCAATACAAAATTATGCTTTAAATTAAGTTATTATGTAAATTAAAAAAATAAGTTAAAGTAAATTATTGTGTTTTTTTATTTAATTTTTTCTTTTCAGTGCTTGTGAACCTAAATTTGGCGCAGTCGGTATAATTGCCGACGGTAAGACAGCTTTCTGCATCTCGTAATTGAAAAAATTCTCTATTTTTTATCGATATGATTATTTCATTATTTATCCAACAGTTTGATCTAGACATGCATGAGCGAGTTCTAGTTGAGAATGATTTGGCTCTTTTTAGTATTTCAATTAATGTTTCAATTTTTACGTTCGTTAACCGATTTCTGGCGATTTAGTTCATGTTCGCATAGTCAACCACGTTGTAGTTAGTCAATAACATACCATTAATATCTTAAGGACTTTATGGTCGGACCCCGCTATATCACATAGCTCAACATTAATATTATGTATCTTGTTACAGAGATTGGTGATCACGTCGTCGATTAATGTGGCCGATTTGTAGTTCTGGTTACATTAGTGTTATCGAGGATGTTAACAATAAGGGCTGTAGTACTCTATGTCGTATCAATGTATTTAATAGACGTACAATATATTACGTGCACTAATTTATATAGACATGCAATAATTTTGCATTCGTCAGTGTTATCTACATTTGCATTTTGCGCTATTATAGATTCCATCAGCAGGACATCTGATTCAAATTCTTCTTCAACGCGCGTTAATCTTATTCTGGCTTTCCTTATTTTCGTATTATTGATTGTTCCAATAGTTTATAAAGTTTTTTATTCAACCAGGAATTTTTTTTTAAATTATATACTTGGAATCTGTTATTGATTTGTTATAATTTACACAAAAATTTCATATGTATATAAATTCATATCTGCCAATAGTTTATAAAGTTTTTTATTCAACCAGGAAAATTTTTTTTTAATTATTTACGTTGAATCTGTTATTGATTTGTTTTAATTTACACAAACATTTTAAGTGTAAAATATTATTTAGTTCATTTTAATTTTTTTATAGTTTGTAATTGGTTAAACTTTATTCCTTCAGGTCTCATTAGTAATTAATTTACAAAAAAGTTATTTTACAATATTTGGCAAATTCTACTTGCACTTTTCCTAACGCAAACATATGTTTGTTACGCGTGACTTTTATTTCCCAGGTAAAAATATGTTTACTACGCGTTCGAATTTGTTTCCCAGGTAGGTAAATAATTATTCGGCAAATTAATAACTTTTTGATAAAAATTGCGAAATTATTTTGAATTGATGAGAAATAAGTTTTAATTTGTTTTCTAGGTAAATAAATGATGATTTGCAAAATTCAAACTGTACAATTTTTTTTCGCAGATTCACTGTTATTAATGTTATATTTGTTTTGTATTTGTTTACAGTTTTTATTGCCTTTACTTCTAATATTTGAATGAACCTACATATGTGCATTATTTATAGATGTATGTAAGTTATCTATCCTGTAATCGTAAATTCATAAATTATAAATTCCGTTTTTTCTATATTATGTACTTAAATTGCTCTGTCAAATAAACAAAAGTGTCAAATTACAATTCTTACATTTATATATTTTTTTCTTCATATAATTTTTACTGTCGCATAATTGCAACTACTGTTTGCTACTCATTACTGAGTAAAGTTTATACCTATAAAACATAAAATTATTTAAATTAGCTGTCAATACAAAATTATGTTTTAAATTAAGTTATTATGTAAATTAAAAATTAAGTTAAAGTAAATTATTGTGTTTTTTTATTTATTTTTTTCTTTTCATTGCTTGTGAACCTAAATTATGCGCAGTCGGTAATTCGGTAATAATTGCCGACGGTAAAATAGCTTTCTGCATCTCGTAATTGAAAAAATTCTCTATTTTTTATGGATATGATTATTTCATTATTTATCCAACAGTTTGATCTAGACATGCATGAGCTAGTTCTATATGAGTTTGATTTGGCTCTTTTTAGTATTTCAATTAACGTTTCCATTTTTACGTTCGTTAACCGATTTCTGACGATTTAGTTCATGTTGCGATAGTCAACCACGTTGTAGTTAGTTAATAACATATCATTAATATCTAAATGACTTTATGGTCAAACGTCGCTATATCACATAGCTCAACATTAATATTATGTATCTTATTACAGAGATTGGTGATCACGTCGTCGATTAATGTGGCTGATTTGTAGTTCTGGTTACATTCGTGTTATCAAGGATATTAACAATAAGGGCTGTAGTACTCTATGTCGTATCAATGTATTTAATAGACGAGCCCTAATTTATATAGACGTGCAATAATTTTGTATTCCTCAGTGTTATCTAGATTTGCATTTTGCGCTATTATTGATTCCATCAACAGGACATCTGATTCAAATTCTTCTTCAATGTGTGTTAATCTTATTCTGGGCTTCCTTATTTTCGTATTATTGATTCTTCCAATAGTTTATAAAATTTTTTATTCAACCAGGAAAATTTTTTTTTTATTATTTACTTTGAATCTGTTATTGATTTGTTTTAATTTACACAAAAATTTCATGTGTAAATTGTTATTTAGTTCATTTTAATTTTTTATAGTTTGTAATTAGTAAAACTTTATTTCTTCAGCTCTCATTAATAATTAATTTACAAAAAATTTCTTTCATAATATTTGGCAAATTCTACTTGCATTTTTGCTGACGCAAACATATATTTCTTACGCATAACTTTTATTTCCCGGGTAAACATATGTTTATTATGCGTTTGAATTTGTTTCCCAGGTAGGAAAATAATTATTCGGCAAGTTAATAACTTTTTAATAAAAATTGCGAAATTATTTTGTACTGATGAGAAATAAGTTTTAATTTGTTTCCTAGGTAAATAAATGATGATTCGCAAAATTCAAACTGTACAATTTTTTTTAGCAGATTCAATATTATTAATGTTATGTTTGTTTTATATTTAATTACAGTTTTTATTGCCTTTAAATTATAAATTCCGTTTTTTCTATATTATGTACTTAAATTGCTCTGTCAAATAAACAAAAGTGTCAAATTACAATTCTTACAATTATATATTTTTTTCTTCATATAATTTTTACTGTCGCATAATTGCAACTAGTTATTTTCAACTGTATAAAATATGATAAAATATTATCCACCTGTACAAATTATTTATAAAATAGAAGTACAGCTATAATTGGGTCATTACTGAGTAAAGTTTATACCTATAAAACATAAAATTATTTAAATTAGCTGTCAATACAAAATTATGTTTTAAATTAAGTTATTATGTAAATTAAAAAATTAAGTTAAAGTAAATTATGGTGTTTTTTTATTTATTTTTTTCTTTTCATTGCTTGTGAACCTAAATTTGGCGCAGTCGGTATAATTGCCGATGGTAAAACAGCTTTCTGCATCTCGTAATTGAAAAATTCTCTATTTTTTATGGACATGATTATTTAATTATTTATCCAACAGTTTGATCTAGACATGTATGAGCTAGTTCTAGTTGAGTCTGATTTGGGTCTTTTTAGTATTTCAATTAATGTTTCAATTTTTACGTTCGTTAACCGATTTCTGACGATTTAGTTCATGTTGCGATAGTCAACCACGTTGTAGGTAGTTAATAACATATCATTAATAACTTAATGACTTTATGGTCAAACGTCGCTGTATCACATAGCTCAACATTAATATTATGCATCTTGTTAGAGAGATTGGTGATCACGTCGTCGATTAATGTGGCTGATTTGTAGTTCTGGTTACATTCGTGTTATCAAGGATGTTAACAGTAAGGGCTGTAGTACTTTATGTCGTATCAATGTATTTAATAGAGGTGCAATATATTACGTGCACTAATTTATATAGACGTGCAATAATTTTGTATTCGGCAGTGTTATCTACATTTGCATTTTGCGCTATTATTGATTCCATCAGCAGGACATCTGATTCAAATTCTTCTTCAACGCGTGTTAATCTTATTCTGGGTTTCCTTATTTTCGTATTATTGATTGTTCCAATAGTTTATAAAGTTTTTTATTCAACCAGGATTTTTTTTTTAAATTATATACTTTGAATCTGTTATTGATTTGTTTTAATTTACACAAAAATTTCATATGTATATAAATTCATATGTGCCAATAGCTTATAAAGTTTTTTATTCAACCAGGAACATTTTTTTTAAATTATTTACTTTGAATCTGGTATTGATTTGTTTTAATTTACACATAGCTCAACATTATTATTATGTATCTTGTTACAGAGATTGGTGATCACGTCGTCGATTAATGTGGCTGATTTGTAGTTCTGGTTACATTCGTGTTATCAAGGATGTTAACAATAAGGGCTGTAGTACTCTATGTCGTATCAATGTATTTAATAGACGTGCAATATATTACGTGCACTAATTTTGCATTCGTCAGTGTTATCTACATTTGCATTTTGCGCTATTATTGATTCCATCAGCAGGATATTTGATTCAAATTCTTCTTCAACGCGTGTTAATCTTATTCTGGGTTTCCTTATTTTCGTATTATTGATTGTTCCGTATATCCGTATCGTATTATTATTATTGAATAGTTTATAAAGTTTTTTATTCAACCAGGAAATTTTTTTTTTTAATTATTTATTTTGAATCTGTTATTGATTTGTTTTAATTTACACAAAAATTTCATATGTATATAAAGTATATGTATATAAATTCATATGTGCCAATAGTTTATAAAGTTTTTTATTCAACCAGTAAAATTTTTTTTTAATTATTTACTTTGAATCTGTTATTGATTTGTTTTAATTTACACAAAAATTTCATGTATAAAATGTTATTTAGTTCATTTTAATTTTTTTATAGTTTGTAATTGGTTAAACTTTATTCCTTCAGGTCTCATTAATAATTAATTTACAAAAAAGTTATTTTACAATATTTGGCAAATTCTACTTGCATTTTTCCTGACGCAAACATATGTTTGTTACGCGTGACTTTTATTTCCCAGGTAAACATATGTTTATTGCGCGTTTGAATTTGTTTCCCAGGTAAATAAATGATGATTTGAAAAATTCAAACTGTACAATTTTTTTTAGCAGATTCACTGTTATTAATGTTTTGTTTGTTTTGTATTTGTTTACAGTTTTTATTGCCTTTACTTCTAATATTTGAATGAACCTGCATATGTACATTATTTATAGATGTAAGTAGTATACATGCCACTTGAGCGTGGGAAAATATTTATGCAAATGAGATCAAGTATCGTGATACCCTCATAATTAATTTCCGGAAAAAGCTTCCCCAAGTTCAACGACTTAACCTAGTATCGTGATACCGGCATATTTAATATCCGGAAAACGCTTTCTTAAATAATAGACAAGGTCAACTAGATAATGTAGAACAAGTGCAATGATCTTGTTGTGATAGTATAGTAACATAAATTATTGTAACAAATAAAATGCAGATATTCAATTTGTATTTTAGTTTAAAGTAATTTTAAATGAAAAACAATTGAAGGTGTGTTATTAGGTGTGTTATACTCTGCAAAAAATTAATAAATATTTGTAAAAATAAAACAACAAGTTCAATGACTTAACCTGGTATCGTGCTACCGGCATAATTAATTTCCGGAAAACGCTTTTGTAAATAATAGACAAGGTCAACTAGATAATGTAGAACAAGTAAGTGCAATAATCTTGTTGTGATAGTATAGTAACATAAATTATTGTAACAATTAAAATGCAGATATTCAACTTGTTATTTGTATTTTAATTTAAAGTAATTTTACATGAAAACAATTGAAGGTGTGTTATTAGGTGTGTTATACTCTGCAAAAAATTAATAAATACTTCTAAAATAAAACAAATAAGTTCAGTTTCATATAATATCATTTTTATTATTTGAGGGAGGTACAATTGTAAGGAAAAAATTGATTTGTGTTTAATTGAAATATATTTTGAAAAAAATTCGGTCGTGTAAATTACTTTGTATAAGATGCGGTAGAAAATGAAAGTTGTTTAAAATAGACTTATTCTATTTGGGTGTAGCCAGTCACGAGTTTTTTTTAATATTAATATATGCATTAGATGGAATTTCAAACAAATTTTTTTAAACAACTATGCAAATTAAAATATTTATGCTCGTGTAAATTACTTTGTATGAGGCCTTTTATTTATACCTGTTTCCCCCACCTAAGGTAGGTACTAGCACATTGTACAGAACGGTGAGAAATTTTCGCATTTTTGAGATTACAAAGGGCGGCCGTGCACGTCACCACGTACAAAAAGGTGGCTGGTTGTCCCGAGGAATTCAAACCACTAAAGTCAACTATACTTTAAATTACACCATTAAAAAAATTCTAAGTTTACTTTTTTCTTATGCTCTAAATTATTAACCCCTATATTATAGTGATGGAAAAAAAAAAAATGCATTTTTGCTAGAGTATAAAAGTTAGTTTTCAAATTCAAAATTTTTAAGTTTTTTTTAAAAATATTGAAGATTAAGACCTATATTATATATAACAATAATATATTATGGAGGAAAAATACTTAACAGTTCCAGAGCCTTTTGAATTTGAAATTGGCAAATGTGATATTTTTCAATTGAAAGGTGATTTTACACGGTCTGAGGAGTTAGACCTGAAAAAACTTCCATGTCATAACCAGCAACCTTTGGTAAATAACCGTTCAAGAATAGTATTTTTTAATAAAAAGCTTTCACGGTCAATCAGTTATTTTAACGTAATATTAACACAAGAATGCAGTTGTTATTTATGAGATAAATAAAATGCAGATATTGACCTTGATATTGTATCTTAGTTTTAAAGTAATTTAAAAAATGTATTTATTGATTAATTGTTATGTTTATTGCAGAAAAAATTTTTAAAGAAAAAATCCAGGTGTTTGATAAAAATTTATGTTAATTTTAATTGATTTATTATATTAACTACTTTGTATTTTGCAAATAAAAAAGGCAGTTATTGTTAAATTTTCTGCTACTTTGTATAATGTAAATTAAATTTTCTGTTATTGTACATACAAATTAGAACATTATAAAATCAAATAAATTTATTGTGTTGCAGAAAAATGTTTAAAGAAAAAATCCAGGTGTTTGATATGAATTTATGTTAATGTTAATTGATTTATTAAAAAAAATTAAAAATAAAAAAGCAAATTAGTTTCATATAATATCGTTTTTATTTACCCAAGAATTGTGATCTTTATCAAAACCTAACTATTTAACAAAAACCTGATTTCCTTTTCTTTTCAATATTTTTTCAACAAGAAAAGTGTCAGGATTTTTGATTCGAGTAAGTTCAGGCTCGTAAAAAGAACCTGAAATTGGTGTTTTTGTATAATCAAGTAAATTGTAAGTAATCGGGTTTGTGCGTTTTACTTCTTTAATTGTAAATATATCTGTTGACCAATTTGGTTGATAACCTTTTGCAAAGTTTCCTTTCTATTTACTTATACGTACATAATCTCCAACTTTGTATTTTGTTTTCTGATAAAATTTCGGCTGCATGTAAATATTCTTCAAAATATATTTCTCGTTTTCTTTTGTAACTTTTTTAGGTTGAAGCTTAATTGTACGATGATATGTTGAGTTGTATTTCTCAATAAGTGAGGGTAAAATAGATATCCATTTATCTATTTAATTACCCTGAAAACTAAACTGCTTCCACATTGCATATTTTAAAGTACAGTTGAAACGTTCTACAATGGATGCTTTCATTTCAGAATATGTATGATAATGATTAATTTTTTTATTTCCATAAGTTTTCTAAATTCTTTGTTAAAAAACTCTTTACCTTGATCAGATTGAATATTTTTTGGGAGTGTTCCAGCACGTTTAAAAATCTTTTGCATGCCCAGTAAAACGTTATTAGCATTTTTAGTTTTAATTGGTTCAGCATAAGCATATTTCGAAAAGATATCTATTACAGTTAATAAATATTTATTTCCTTTGTTATACTTTGCATATGGAATCATTTCTACTAAATCAATTTGCCATGTATCGTTTAAACCTTTTTGAATAAATTTTCTTCGACGGAAGTTTCGTCTGAGTGGTCTATGTATTTCCGATACTATTTGTGCCCTTGACATTATGCTTGTACCATTTAATCAGATTTTTCAATTCTATTTTATAATTTTCTATAAAGCAACAGTTACATGTATCCGGTTCAGATGACGAGTTATTGTAAGCCCAAGGACAAAGAGCAAAATGAGTTCCGTATATTGACGTAAATTTTTCTATTGTTGAAAATTCTTGAATGTATTTATACATGTGAAAAATATGTTGCTTATGCTCATTTAATAAGACAGAGGAATATAATTTTAAAAACTCTTCCACCTCCTTCACCTCCATCTTTCAAAATGAGAATAAGTTATACACGTTTTTATATATTTGAAAAACAAATCCAATTATCTTTCAATGACTTTTAAAACGCGAACCAATAATAATATATTTTAATCATCCATTTACAATGATGGTGGCGGGACGATCTGGTTGTGGAAAAACAACATTTATATGCAACTTAATTAAAAATATTAACAGATTTGATACATCCAAGAATTGAAGCAATAAAATGGTGTAACCCAGAAATTTCAGCTCTTCCGAAAAATATAGATTTTTCTGATATAAACTTTTATACCAGTATCCCGGAAAAGTTTACTGAGAATGAAAATAAACCTACATTAATTGTTTTAGATGATTTAATATTAGATTCTGCAAATAAACAGGTATGCGAATTATTTACTAAAGGTTCACACCATCGTAATTTATCTATTGTATTGTTAACGCAAAACGTTTTTCATCAGGGGAAATTTTCAAGAGATATTTCATTAAATTGTATATATTTAGTGCTTTTTAAAAACCCTCGAGACAAATCACAGATTTTTCCTCTTGCTAGACAACTATATCCGGAAAATATAAAAGGTTTCCTGAGGGTATATAATGAATCAACCTCAAGTCCACATGGTTATATTGTGTTGGATTTAACACAAGACGTTAACGATTTGTTTCGTATTAGAGCTAATATTTTTTCAAAAGAATATTGCATATGATACGAGTGATTTGAACAACTGTCAAAAGTATGAAACGATAGAAGAAAAACCAACATATATTACATATACTAGAAAAGTGTAAGAAGAAGAAATTTCTTGAAAATATTCTTAAATTTTGTGATGATGATATTATAAAAACTATTGTTGAAATTGCAATCAATATATTAAATGGTAATAATAAAATTTCACCAGCACAAAAAGCTAAATTAAAAAAACATAAAAAAAAATTAAGATTCCTAGCCTGTGCAAAGAAAAGTATAAAAGCCAAACGAAAAATATTAGTTCAAGTTCAACATGGTGGATTTTTACCAACTTTAATCGATACTATATTATCTGGTGTAATAGGAAAATTGCTCAGTAAGACATAATGCAGCGAATGATTGTTATGTCACCAGAAATATTTTCAAAATTTAGTAAATTATTTCAAGATGATAAAAACTTGGATTTATTAGATCAAAAAATGAAAAAAGTTTTATATGACAAAAAATTAAAACCATTGCAAAAATGGTACTTATATCGGCAAAATCTCCTCAAATATGGAATTAACAAAAGACACGCAAAAATGATATTTTTCAATTGAACTCAATTGAATTCAATTTCATTTTACACTGTCTGAGGAGTTAGACCTGAAAAAACTTCCTTGTCATAACCAGCAACCTTTGGTAAATAACCGTTCAAGAATAGTATTTTTTAATAAAAAGCTTTCACGGTCAATCAGTACGACAGGATCGGGTGTAATAAAATTACTCCTCCGTTTGTAACACCTCGCAATAAGCGAGCTAGATATACCTTCAAAGGTATGGATCGGATCAGAAAAAAATTCTAAGACGTTTGAGCCATGTCCGTCCGTCAGCACGCTAACTCAAAAACTAAGAAAGCTAGAATTTTCAAATTTACACAAAATATTCTGGGAGTAATTTGTAGGTTCCCTAATTTTTTTGGTTGAGTTTGGACTAAAACTTATGGTAGCTCTCGAGCATCTAACTTTTAGATCCCCACATTTTTTTTGAAATAGAGCTATGAAATTTTAACAGCTGATAGATCTCACAAAAATATTAATTTTATTTTTAATAACTTTTTTTTGTAGCCCCACCCGTTATGGAGCTACAGCTCCTCAAAGGTTCAAAAAAACTCTATATTTAAATTGTTATAGCACAAGTTGTATTAGGTATATCTTCATTTTGAAAACGCCAAACGATTACTACTTTTATTAGCTTTAAAAGTATATATACAATAAATATATATTTGTGGCATACCGTGTCTTAATTTACCGTTATGCGAAACTCAAATTTATTTTGCAAAATCCTTTAACCCTTCTATCTTCTAAACAGTTTAAGTTGGAAACTTGAAATTTTGACAGAAGTTAGATCTTTGAAAATAAGTATGAGTCATTTCAGAAATTTTTTTTGTATCACACCCCGTTTAGGAGCTGTAAGGGGTCAAAAACTGAAAATTTCCTATTTTTAAATACCTTTAACTTGAACACCTGTTAAAATTTTTTTGAAGTAATACACAAAAATTAAAGCTTCAACATTATACTCTTATTTCTGTTAACAACTTTTTTAATAATATAGGGTTACTTTATAATTGACGAAAGTGTTACTTGATTTTTTCAAATTTTCTAACAAATTTCTTCAACAAATTTTTTGTATTTGTTTTACTCGATAATTTGAAATTGTTGAGGATATAATGCGTAGTACAAAAAAATGTAAATAAATAAACAACATAACGGTTGCTTGAAGAATTTTTATTTATATGATATTGATATATATACATACTTATATAATATCATGTTTATTTACATATCGTATATGTCACTAGTGAATGAATGATAAGAGTATATATGTATATTATATAGCGCCGTATTTACATATATATATGTATTTTATTGTACTTATAAGAAATTATTCTGTCAATGGAATATTTAAATATAATATAAAATATTTAAAATTATATTTACTATTTTGTACTAAGTAAATTTAATATACATTTACCGCTTAGTATTAAATGGTACTATAGAATATTTGAAAAAGTTTTGGATTGATAATCGTTATGTGGAAGGTTAGAATCTGCTTTTGAAGAATGTACATATAAACATATAGTTTGAATATATGTACAACCCAATACTTTAAAACTATACACTTTAAAACTAAGATACAATATCAAGGTCAATATCTGCATTTTATTTATCTCATAAATAACAACTGCATTCTTGTGTTAATATTACGTTAAAACGAGGAAGAAGAACTCCTAAAAATTATGATGATGGAATATTTAAAAAAGTGTCAGAATCTAACCGAGGGGATTTAATTCGAATATCGCAAACTTTTGATGAAGACAGTTTCTATATAAAAGTTAATCAAAGTTATAATGTAAAAACATTATTAACTGAATTATTTCAACAGAAAAAAAATAAAAACAGAAAAAAAAAAAATTTCAAAACAAAATTACCTGAACTATTCAAATTAGCTGTTGCTAATAATAAAGATGAATTGAATGGAATGGTGATGATTTATTCAGATATCATTCAGTCATCTGTTTTTGGAAGTAGCAAAGTGGGGGCGTTGAGAGCTATCAACATAGAAAATTGTAGAATACCTACAAATATTGAATTTGAAAATGTTCATTACATACCCATAGAAAAAATTGTTTTCAAACAATAGCAATTAAAATTTGTAACCAATACGGTAATGAAATAAATTTTTTTTCCAGTTACTATCCAACAAAAATTGTATTACACTTTAAAAAGCATTGATTCCCCAAAAACAATATAAATACTACTACTCAAATATGGTATCCTATCAAACATGGAAAGAGCTTACGTGAGATATTATTCCGCTCAAGTAGGTGGAGGAGTCAACGATATTGGGCCTTTATTACAATTTTATCCAGCTATACAAAGAGGTCGTGGTTTTGGAAATATATTCGGAAGTTTAATTCGTTACTTAAAGCCAGTTTTTACATCAGGTTGGGACTTAATTAAAAAAGAGGGTGAAAACACAAGTAAAAATATTTTTAATGATATAGCATCTGGTGCAAACATAAAAGAAGTTGTAATTGATCAAAGCAAAGGCGGTATAAAAAGTTTATGGAAATCAGTAGTAAACCAACTGCATTCATACAATCCTTTAGCTTCTTTAGAGGCATCACCGTCAACTATTTGTTTTACTTGGAAATGGAGATACATATCGAGATTTATCCTCAACCTATATAAAATTTAAAGTTCAAATATTAAAAAAAGATGGATCAGTTTGGAGTGCAAATGATAAAGTAGGAACTGGAACTGAATAAAGGGCAGCTCCGCAGCCCAGTGTTGTAAATAATTTATTACACTCTTTAATTAAACAATGTAAATTAACTCTAAACGGGAAAAACATCACTTCTTCAGACTTCTTATACCATTATAAAGCATACTTAACTACTTTACTAAATTATGGTAATTCTGGAGCATATTTAACATTATTTAGCGGAACAGGTATACATCATTCTGATAGAGGACATCAAATTTCAAAAGAATTATTTTCAAAAGGTTATACAATACTGGCTTTTGATTTATCACCAGACGGCTCGGGAACAGATACATGTCAGGGTTTATTAAACGACGTAAAGATTGAAGCAAGACTCAGCTCTCCATTAACTTCAACATTAACTTGTATTGTATTTGCAGAATTCGATGCTAATATCGAAATTGATAAAAATCGTAACGTCTACGTGAACATATAAAACTAAGTTTAGTGAACCATCTCTATTCATTTCAAAATGACATGTGCTCTAGTAGATTTATCGTTCTGTGCGGACGATAACAATACAATATTTGTAAAAAATATTGCTGTGGCTGGTATAAAAGAAAAATGTAAAACTATAGTAAAAGAATTAAAGTATAAATTTACTGTCAGAGATTTGAAAAAAACAGATATTGAGAATTACTCTTTTGGATATATCGATAATGAAAAAATAACTAATAACTTAATAAATTTGCTTGCAAAATTCGATATAGTCTTAACAAATGGAAAACTTAAAGCAGAATTTTTGATAGCATTTATACGGAGGAAATACTCGACTAATTGATATCTCACGTTTGCAAGATAATGAATACACTTCAGATTTCAAAGGTTCTGAAATGTAATAAGTTAACACATAAAATATTTAGAGGCATTTATGCTCTTGATAAATTACTAAAACAAGTTTTAAAACCTAGTATTTTAGTGCTAAATACCGATAATTCTAATGAAAACGGGGGAAATATTTGTTCCAGTTCAAGGGTGTGCAGAATATTTTGAATCATTTGGAAATCCCCCGTTTCACAATGAGATTATAAAATTTCTACAAAATCAATCAACATGTTTTGTTTTCAACGATAAGCGTTTACAAAGTAATTTAACATCTGTTTGTGGACATTATTGTTGTGTATATCTATCGATGCGAAGTTCCCGTAAAAGCATAAAATATTTTCTTAATTTATTCGACACATCATCCCCAATTAAAAACGATAAAAAAATACAAAGAATATTTCGAAAAATTTTTAAAAAATGTGGAAGAAAAACTATAAATACAAAATTCTAAAATAGAATTCATCAGTTAAACCAAAACAAAACAATGGAGCAATCTACAAATTCAGAAGTATTTAAAACAGAAAAAGGTGAATCACCGCAGAACCTTTTATTAAGCTATATTTATTTTTTGGATAAAAAACAAACAATAAAAATTCAAATTGGTTTTAATATTGAGAATTTTGCTGCATCAATAATTTTCCAACGACAAAACAAAGTCATAAGCGAAATGAATTATTTGGAGTGGTATACATTTTATCACGACTTTAAAAACAGTCAAGCAAAATTAAATGCAAAAGGATTTTCGCTAACATTTAATCATGATGAGCGCACTAAAAAACTTGCATTGCAGTTAGATGAGTACACTCGTTTTTGTCTTATGCTAGTCTTTATACAAGCAGTGATGTCATATAACAACGGAGCTGAACTTAATATAAAAGTATTATGTAATAATAATATTAATTCAAATATTTTGAGAGATGTATTGAAAAGAATAAACTAAGATTGGAACAAGAAGATTTCTATATTCCAATGAATTTACACATAGCTCAGTGTAATTATTCCAGACTGTTTTATGAAATACCTATGTTTTTGTCAGAAAAATTATCTTGGTCAACAATAAATAAAACAAATATTTTTTAAAACCAATTATTTTCTTTTATTAAATACATATATAAATTCATACAATTTTTTCAACAAAAACAGCACATCTTTTTAAATTTTCAGTAATGTTATGGTGAGGGCAAATGGTTGTGAAATTCCTTAGTTTCTGAAGAGATGTTGATAACTTCTATCTAAGTTGATAACTTCTACTAAACTCGAAACAAATTTATCTAAAAATTCCTTTTTCTGGTACCCCTTACGTAAACGACGTCGAATGAATTTAAATGTTCCTTTAAGGTATTTTTAATTGCTGAATATTCTATAAAGCCATCATCCCAGTCAAGACCATTTATTTGTGTTTTATTGAATTTATTTTGTTGTTTAACATCAGTATTTAACTCTTCGAACGAATAAGGTGCTTTAAAGATAAACAGCATTGGTATCAGTAACCCATCAGCTATCAAAGCAAATTCCTTCAAGAAATATTGCTTATTATTTCCAACAATAAATTGTAAATCTGCTATTGCCTTCCTGCTGCTCATTTTGTGCCTTACTATTTTAAAATACCTTGAAATCCTCTAATTTATAACTAATACGATTTAAAAAGAGGGGGAAAAAATCAATGGAATGGGTGACGAAACCGTGCCTTGAAAACTTCACTATTTCCGAAATCGCACCTATGCGGACCGTATTTCAGACCTCCGGGGACCCCATCCAAAATCGGGAAAGGGGGTCGTCAGAACAAGGCTCCATTTCAAAGCGTTCCGGACCTTCGGGGACCAAAATCGAGCTTTCGGGGAACGAAATCTGATCTTCGGCGACCGAAATCGGACCTTCAGACACAAGGTCTGATTTAAATGGATTAGCCTGAAAAATATGAAATACAAACAATTTTTCAATTTAAAATTACAAATTGTTGGTGACTAGCATTTTTTAAAGCATAGTTTATAAAATGTACAGTGATTAATTAATGAGAATGCAAAAATATATTTTGCATATTTTAGAATGTTGTAATTATGTGGTATAATCTTATATGCAATATATTTAATGTTGCATAAAAAGTATAAATTAATTTGTGTTTTTAAATTATTTTTAATCTAAATGGAAATACCTGAACCATAGGAATACAAATTATTTTGGTATTTAACAAGTAGTTTTTAAAAAATACAGAAATCAGTTCCATAACTAGTCATATTAAAACTTAAATAGTTAAAAATAATTAAAAATATAAAATAATAAAAATGTCGAAAAAAATTTTACTAAATAAATATCAAGAAGAACAGCAACAACAGAATCACGAAAATTATGTTGCAATCACAAAAGATGCTAGTACGATGGTAAAACGGTTTAATTTACAAGGACGTAAAATTGAATTTAAAATCAAACCGGTACCGGATCATGAAGAACCAACCAATAGGATCAAAAATGCAATAAATGAAGTAACACTTTACATTCTCGAAAATGTCAACCTCACGGATAAGGTGGGTATTACATTTTGTGGAAGAAGTTTTGAAGAGCGAGGTCCCGGGTGGATAAATTTTAGAGATGCTTCAGAAATTAAATTTCAAGATATCTGGGAAATGATATCAAAAAATTTTCAAAGCAACTCTGAAGGACTTAGCACTGATACATTTTGCATAGGTATTACTTCTTTTAAGCTTCCTCAGCTTCCTCAATGAGGAATGTGCTAAGAAAAAAGGTATCGTTAGTATTAGCAACAACGATAACTTATGCCTTCCAAGAGCGTTAGTAGTGGCAATGTCTTACATTGATAAGCATCTGATTACATTAAAATTCGAAAAGACACTGAAAAATTACAAACAATGAAGGCAGCAGAACTTATTAACAACGCCAACATAAATATATCTCACGAAGGTTGTGGAATACCAGAACTTCAGCAGTTCCAACAATATTTAAAGGAATACTCCATAACTGTTTATAAATGTGGAAGCAAAGGTAGAGATATTATATTTTTGAGGGAAATGGCGGTGAAAAAAGGATCAATCTCCTGTACGACAAAGGCCATTACAACGTAATCACTTCGCTTACTGCGGCATTTTGCTGTAGTTATTATTGTGAAAAGTACCATAAGCCATTTAATATGCGAAATAGTCATAGATGTGGTGGAACATGTCCCCAATGTCAATATTCTCCAGCATGCCCAAAAAATCAATTAAATATTTTGTGTAAAGATTGTAACCGCTATTTTAGAGGGAATGATTGTTTTAATAACCATAAAGCTTCCAATTCACGGAAGGAAGCCTCCATTTGCAGCACAGTAAAGAGATGCACGAAATGTCTAAGAACATTCCAGAAAAATAGAGAACATACTTGCGGCGAACATTATTGCAAAACATGTAGTAAGCATTTTCCTCAGGAACATTATTGTTTTATACTACCAGATGAAAGAAACCCGAATATTGAAGATGGATTAAAAAGAATTTAATTTTAATGTTAAAATGGTAGGGAAACCTATGTTGTAATATTTTTACTAAAGTAGATAAACTCATGCCAATTAACTTACTTTAATCAGTTTAGTACCCTGAACAAACACTAAAAACTAAAAAAGATCAATCTACGATGACAGATTTTATTAAAAGTATATTAACCACAGCAAAGGGTGATCATGAAGATTTTGAAGATTACGTAAACATTGATACACTGGAGAAAGATAAATTGTATAATGTCATCCGCTGGAAATTTTTAGACACAAAAAGAGGTGACAGAGTACTTCTTTGTCAGTTGCTAGATCCAATTGACAAGAAAAAATACACAATTTATATGCCAGACCGCTTCTCCAAGAAGGTGACTATTGAATCAGAATTGGAAGAAATAAATATAACCCGATTCAATTTAAGAATGAATATGGCTCTGATTGATTTGATTCCAATATAAATATAAACTGAAAATAAAAACCATTAAAATAAAAAGAAAAATAAAATTGTATTATAACAAATTTTGTGTTTTTATTTAACAATTAAAACACTTTTTTTTTAAATTATTCTTCTTCAAGCATTTTAACAATGTAAATCCAAAGATTTTTTAATACTCGGCATTGTTTCACAGCAATATAGGTCTATTCTTGAACGGTTATTTACCAAAGGTTGCTGGTTATGACAAGGAAGTTTTTTCAGGTCTAACTCCTCAGACAGTGTAAAATCACCTTTCAATTGAAAAATATCACATTTGCCAATTTCAAATTCAAAAGGCTCTGGAACTGTTAAGTATTTTTCTTCCTAATATATTATTGTTATATATAATATAGGTCTTAATCTTGAATATTTTTTAAAAAAAATTAAAAATTTTGAATTTGAAAACTAACTTTTATACTCTAGCAAAAATGTCTTTTTTTTTTCCATCACTAAAATATAGGGGTTAATAATTTAGAGCATAAGAAAAAAGTAAACTTAGAATTTTTTTAATGGTGTAATTTAAAGTATAGTTGACTTTAGTGGTTTGGATTCCCCGGGACGACCGACCACCCTTTTGTACATGCTGACGTGCACGGCCGCCCTTTTATATGGCCGTCCTTTGTACATGCGCACGGCTTCCCTTTTGTAGGGCCGCCCTTTTAGAGGACCTTTGGTGGGGGGAAACAGGTATAAATAAAAGGCCTCATACAAAGTAATTTACAAGAGCATAAATATTTTAATTTGCATAGTTGTTTAAAAAAATTTATTTGAAATTCCATCTAATGCATATATTAATATTAAAAAAAACTCGTGACTGGCTACACCCAAATAGAATAAGTCTATTTTAAACAACTTTCATTTTCTACCGCATATTATACAAAGTAATTTACACGACCGATTTTTTTTCAAAATATATTTCAATTAAACACAAATCAATTTTTTTCCTTACAATTGTACCTCCCTCAAATAATAACAATGATATTATATGAAACTTAACTTATTTGTTTTATTTTACAAGTATTTATTAATTTTTTGCAGAATAACACACCTTCAATTGTTTTTCATTTAAAATTACTTTAAACTAAAATACAAATAACAGGTTGAATATCTGCATTTTATTTGTTACAATAATTTATGTTACTATACCATCACAACAAGATCATTGCACTTACTTGTTCTACATTATCTAGTTGACCTTGTCTATTATTTACAAAAGCGTTTTCCGGAAATTAATTATGACGGTATCACGATACCAGGTTAAGTCGTTGAACTTGGGGAAGGTTTTTCTGGAAATTAATTATGACGGTATCACGATACTTGATCTCATTTGCATAAATATTTTCCCACGCTCAAGTGGCATGTATACTACTGATGTATGTAAGTTATCTATCCTGTAAACTTAAATTCATAAATATAAATTCCGTTTTTTCTATATTGTGTATTGGATAATATATTTATAAGGCAAATACCAAAAGCTCTAGTATTTTGTATGGTTAATAATGAAAATTTCAATGGTAAGAGATCAAAAAATCCATACCATTTCGACCATCAAAATCTCACACAATTTGAATTATATGTGAATGGAGCGCCTACACCAAACTCTGCAATTGAAACAAGTTTTACACCGAATAATTCTTGTAATTCTGGAGCATATTTAACATTATTTAGCGGAACAGGTATACATCATTCTGATAGAGGACATCAAATTTCAAAAGAATTATTTTCAAAAGGTTATACAATACTGGCTTTTGATTTATCACCAGACGGCTCGGGAACAGATACATGTAAGGGTTTATTAAACGACGTAAAGATTGAAGCAAGAC
The DNA here is from genome assembly GCA_947095535.1 of Poecilobothrus nobilitatus. NCBI lineage: Eukaryota > Metazoa > Arthropoda > Insecta > Diptera > Dolichopodidae > Poecilobothrus > Poecilobothrus nobilitatus. The sequence continues at coordinate 107,425,691 of OX352773.1, forward strand.
ACAGCTCTCCATTAACTTCAACATTAACTTGTATTGTATTTGCAGAATTCGATGCTAATATCGAAATTGATAAAAATCGTAACGTCTACGTGAACATATAAAACTAAGTTTAGTGAACCATCTCTATTCATTTCAAAATGACATGTGCTCTAGTAGATTTATCGTTCTGTGCGGACGATAACAATACAATATTTGTAAAAAATATTGCTGTGGCTGGTATAAAAGAAAAATGTAAAACTATAGTAAAAGAATTAAAGTATAAATTTCCTGTCAGAGATTTGAAAAAAACAGATATTGAGAATTACTCTTTTGGATATATCGATAACGAAAAAATAACTAATAACTTAATAAATTTGCTTGCAAAATTCGATATAGTCTTAACAAATGGAAAACTTAAAGCAGAATTTTTGATAGCATTTATACGGAGGAAATACTCGACTAATTGATATCTCACGTTTGCAAGATAATGAATACACTTCAGATTTCAAAGGTTCTGAAATGTAATAAGTTAACACATAAAATATTTAGAGGCATTTATGCTCTTGATAAATTACTAAAACAAGTTTTAAAACCTAGTATTTTAGTGCTAAATACCGATAATTCTAATGAAAACGGGGGAAATATTTGTTCCAGTTCAAGGGTGTGCAGAATATTTTGAATCATTTGGAAATCCCCCGTTTCACAATGAGATTATAAAATTTCTACAAAATCAATCAACATGTTTTGTTTTCAACGATAAGCGTTTACAAAGTAATGTAACATCTGTTTGTGGACATTATTGTTGTGTATATCTATGGATGCGAAGTTCCCGTAAAAGCATAAAATATTTTCTTAATTTATTCGACACATCATCCCCAATTAAAAACGATAAAGAAATACAAAGAATATTTCGAAAAATTTTTAAAAAATGTGGAAGAAAAACTATAAATACAAAATTCTAAAATAGAATTCATCAGTTAAACCAAAACAAAACAATGGAGCAATCTACAAATTCAGAAGTATTTAAAACAGAAAAAGGTGAGCCACCGCAGAACCTTTTATTAAGCTATATTTATTTTTTGGATAAAAAACAAACAATAAAAATTCAAATTGGATTTAATATTGAGAATTTTGCTGCATCAATAATTTTCCAACGACAAAACAAAGTCATAAGCGAAATGAATTATTTGGAGTTGTATACATTTTATCACGACTTTAAAAACAGTCAAGCAAAATTAAATGCAAAAGGATTTTCGCTAACATTTAATCATGATGAGAGCACTAAAAAACTTGTATTGCAGTTAGATGAGTACACTCGTTTTTGTCTTATGCTAGACTTTATACAAGCAGTGATGTCATATAACAACGGAGCTGAACTTAATATAAGAGAATATGTATTCAAATATTTTGAGAAATGTATTGAAAAGAATAAACTAAGATTGGAACAAGAAGATTTCTACATTTCAATGAATTTACACATAGCTCAGTGTAATTATTACAGACTGTTTTACGAAATACCTATGTTTTTGTCAGAAAAATTATCTTGGTCAACAATAAATAAAACAAATATTTTTTAAAACCAATTATTTTCTTTTATTAAATACATATATAAATTCATACAATTTTTTCAACAAAAACAGCACATCTTTTTAAATTTTCAGTAATGTTATGGTCAGGGCAAATGGTTGTGAAATTCCTTAATTTCTGAAGAGATGTCATTATCTAAGTTGATAACTTCTACTGAACTCGAAACAAATTTATCTAAAAATTCCTTTTTCTGGTACCCCTTACGTAAACGACGTCGAATGAATTTAAATGTTCCTTTAAGGTATTTTTAATTGCTGAATATTCTATAAAGCCATCATCCCAGTCAAGACCATTTATTTGTGTTTTATTGAATTTATTTTGTTGTTTAACATCAGTATTTAACTCTTCGAACGAATAAGGTGCTTTAAACATAAACAGCATTGGTATCAGTAATCCATCAGCTATAAAAGCAAATTCCTTCAAGAAATATTGCTTATTATTTCCAACAATAAATTGTAAATCTGCTATTGCCTTCCTGCTGCTCATTTTGTGCCTTACTATTTTAAAATACCTTGAAATCCTCTAATTTATAACTAATACGATTTAAAAAGAGGGGGAAAAAATCAATGGAATGGGTGACGAAACCGTGCCTTGAAAACTTCACTATTTCCGAAATCGCACCTATGCGGACCGTATTTCAGACCTCCGGGGACCCCATCCAAAATCGGGAAAGGGGGTCGTCAGAACAAGGCTCCATTTCAAAGCGTTCCGGACCTTCGGGGACCAAAATCGAGCTTTCGGGGAACGAAATCTGATCTTCGGCGACCGAAATCGGACCTTCAGACACAAGGTCTGATTTAAATGGATTAGCCTGAAAAATATGAAATACAAACAATTTTTCAATTTAAAATTACAAATTGTTGGTGACTAGCATTTTTTAAAGCATAGTTTATAAAATGTACAGTGATTAATTAATGAGAATGCAAAAATATATTTTGCATATTTTAGAATGTTGTAATTATGTGGTATAATCTTATATGCAATATATTTAATGTTGCATAAAAAGTATAAATTAATTTGTGTTTTTAAATTATTTTTAATCTAAATGGAAATACCTGAACCATAGGAATACAAATTATTTTGGTATTTAACAAGTAGTTTTTAAAAAATACAGAAATCAGTTCCATAACTAGTCATATTAAAACTTAAATAGTTAAAAATAATTAAAAATATAAAATAATAAAAATGTCGAAAAAAATTTTACTAAATAAATATCAAGAAGAACAGCAACAACAGAATCACGAAAATTATGTTGCAATCACAAAAGATGCTAGTACGATGGTCAAACGGTTTAAATTACAAGGACGTAAAATTGAATTTAAAATCAAACCGGTACCGGATCATGAAGAACCAACCAATAGGATCAAAAATGCAATAAATGAAGTAACACTTTACATTCTCGAAAATGTCAACCTCACGGATAAGGTGGGTATTACATTTTGTGGAAGAAATTTTGAAGAGCGAGGTCCCGGGTGGATAAATTTTAGAGACGCTTCAGAAATTAAATTTCGAGATATCTGGGAAATGATATCAAAAAATTTTCAAAGCAACTCTGAAGGACTTAGCACTGATACATTTTGCATAGGTATTACTTCTTTTAAGCTTCCTCAGGGCAGAGGGAGGGGAAAAAAGTATAATACCTTCAATGAGGAATGTGCTAAGAAAAAAGGTATCGTTAGTATTAGCAACAACGATAACTTATGCCTTCCAAGAGCGTTAGTAGTGGCAATGTCTTACATTGATAAGCATCTGATTACATTAAAATTCGAAAAGACACTGAAAAATTACAAACAATGAAGGCAGCAGAACTTATTAACAACGCCAACATAAATATATCTCAAGAAGGTTGTGGAATACCAGAACTTCAGCAGTTCCAACAATATTTAAAGGAATACTCCATAACTGTTTATAAATGTGGAAGCAAAGGTAGAGATATTATATTTGAAGGAAATGGCGGCGAAAAAAGGATCAATCTCCTGTACGACAAAGGCCATTACAACGTAATCACTTCGCTTACTGCGGCATTTTGCTGTAGTTATTATTGTGAAAAGTACCATAAGCCATTTAATATGCGAAATAGTCATAGATGTGGTGGAACATGTCCCCAATGTCAATATTCTCCAGCATGCTCAAAAAATCAATTAAATATTTTGTGTAAAGATTGTAACCGCTATTTTAGAGGGAATGATTGTTTTAATAACCATAAAGCTTCCAATTCACGGAAGGAAGCCTCCATTTGCAGCACAGTAAAGAGATGCACGAAATGTCTAAGAACATTCCAGACAAATAGAGAACATACTTGCGGCGAACATTATTGCAAAACATGTAGTAAGCATTTTCCTCAGGAACATTATTGTTTTATACTACCAGATGAAAGAAACCCGAATATTGAAGATGGATTAAAAAGAATTTAATTTTAATATTAAAATGGTAGGGAAACCTATGTTGTAATATTTTTACTAAAGTCGATAAACTCATGCCAATTAACTTACTTTAATCAGTTTAGTACCCTGAACAAACACTAAAAACTAAAAAAGATCAATCTACGATGACGGATTTTATTAAAAGTATATTAACCACAGCAAAGGGTGATCATGAAGATTTTGAAGATTACGTAAACATTGATACACTGGAGAAAGATAAATTGTATAATGTCATCCGCTGGAAATTTTTAGACACAAAAAGAGGTGACAGAGTACTTCTTTGTCAGTTGCTAGATCCAATTGACAAGAAAAAATACACAATTTATATGCCAGACCGCTTCTCCAAGAAGGTGACTATTGAATCAGAATTGGAAGAAATAAATATAACCCGATTCAATTTAAGAATGAATATGGCTCTGATTGATTTGATTCCAATATAAATATAAACTGAAAATAAAAACCATTAAAATAAAAAGAAAAATAAAATTGTATTATAACAAATTTTGTGTTTTTATTTAACAATTAAAACACTTTTTTTTTAAATTATTCTTCTTCAAGCATTTTAACAATGTAAATCCAAAGATTTTTTAATACTCGGCATTGTTTCACAGCAATATAGGTCTATTCTTGAACGGTTATTTACCAAAGGTTGCTGGTTATGACAAGGAAGTTTTTTCAGGTCTAACTCCTCAGACAGTGTAAAATCACCTTTCAATTGAAAAATATCACATTTGCCAATTTCAAATTCAAAAGGCTCTGGAACTGTTAAGTATTTTTCTTCCTAATATATTATTGTTATATATAATATAGGTCTTAATCTTGAATATTTTTTAAAAAAAATTAAAAATTTTGAATTTGAAAACTAACTTTTATACTCTAGCAAAAATGTCTTTTTTTTTTCCATCACTAAAATATAGGGGTTAATAATTTAGAGCATAAGAAAAAAGTAAACTTAGAATTTTTTTAATGGTGTAATTTAAAGTATAGTTGACTTTAGTGGTTTGCATTCCCCGGGACGACCGACCACCCTTTTGTACATGCTGACGTGCACGGCCGCCCTTTTATATGGCCGTCCTTTGTACATGCGCACGGCTTCCCTTTTGTAGGGCCGCCCTTTTAGAGGACCTTTGGTGGGGGGAAACAGGTATAAATAAAAGGCCTCATACAAAGTAATTTACAAGAGCATAAATATTTTAATTTGCATAGTTGTTTAAAAAAATTGATTTGAAATTCCATCTAATGCATATATTAATATTAAAAAAAACTCGTGACTGGCTACACCCAAATAGAAAAGTCTATTTTAAACAACTTTCATTTTCTACCGCATATTATACAAAGTAATTTACACGACCGATTTTTTTTCAAAATATATTTCAATTAAACACAAATCAATTTTTTTCCTTACAATTGTACCTCCCTCAAATAATAACAATGATATTATATGAAACTTAACTTATTTGTTTTATTTTACAAGTATTTATTAATTTTTTGCAGAATAACACACCTTCAATTGTTTTTCATTTAAAATTACTTTAAACTAAAATACAAATAACAAGTTGAATATCTGCATTTTATTTGTTACAATAATTTATGTTACTATACCATCACAACAAGATCATTGCACTTACTTGTTCTACATTATCTAGTTGACCTTGTCTATTATTTAAGAAAGCGTTTTCCGGAAATTAATTATGACGGTATCACGATACCAGGTTAAGTCGTTGAACTTGGGGAAGGTTTTTCTGGAAATTAATTATGACGGTATCACGATACTTGATCTCATTTGCATAAATATTTTCCCACGCTCAAGTGGCATGTATACTACTGATGTATGTAAGTTATCTATCCTGTAAAATTAAATTCATAAATATAAATTCCGTTTTTTCTATATTGTGTATTGGATAATATATTTATAAGGCAAATACCAAAAGCTCTAGTATTTTGTATGGTTAATAATGAAAATTTCAATGGTAAGAGATCAAAAAATCCATACCATTTCGACCATCAAAATCTCACACAATTTGAATTATATGTGAATGGAGCGCCTACACCAAACTCTGCAATTGAAACAAGTTTTACACCGAATAATTCTTGTAATTCTGGAGCATATTTAACATTATTTAGCGGAACAGGTATACATCATTCTGATAGAGGACATCAAATTTCAAAAGAATTATTTTCAAAAGGTTATACAATACTGGCTTTTGATTTATCACCAGACGGCTCGGGAACAGATACATGTAAGGGTTTATTAAACGACGTAAAGATTGAAGCAAGACTCAGCTCTCCATTAACTTCAACATTAACTTGTATTGTATTTGCAGAATTCGATGCTAATATCGAAATTGATAAAAATCGTAACGTCTACGTGAACATATAAAACTAAGTTTAGTGAACCATCTCTATTCATTTCAAAATGACATGTGCTCTAGTAGATTTATCGTTCTGTGCGGACGATAACAATACAATATTTGTAAAAAATATTGCTGTGGCTGGTATAAAAGAAAAATGTAAAACTATAGTAAAAGAATTAAAGTATAAATTTCCTGTCAGAGATTTGAAAAAAACAGATATTGAGAATTACTCTTTTGGATATATCGATAACGAAAAAATAACTAATAACTTAATAAATTTGCTTGCAAAATTCGATATAGTCTTAACAAATAGAAAACTTAAAGCAGAATTTTTGATAGCATTTATACGGAGGAAATACTCGACTAATTGATATCTCACGTTTGCAAGATAATGAATACACTTCAGATTTCAAAGGTTCTGAAATGTAATAAGTTAACACATAAAATATTTAGAGGCATTTATGCTCTTGATAAATTACTAAAACAAGTTTTAAAACCTAGTATTTTAGTGCTAAATACCGATAATTCTAATGAAAACGGGGGAAATATTTGTTCCAGTTCAAGGGTGTGCAGAATATTTTGAATCATTTGGAAATCCCCCGTTTCACAATGAGATTATAAAATTTCTACAAAATCAATCAACATGTTTTGTTTTCAACGATAAGCGTTTACAAAGTAATTTAACATCTGTTTGTGGACATTATTGTTGTGTATATCTATGGATGCGAAGTTCCCGTAAAAGCATAAAATATTTTCTTAATTTATTCGACACATCATCCCCAATTAAAAACGATAAAAAAATACAAAGAATATTTCGAAAAATTTTTAAAAAATGTGGAAGAAAAACTATAAATACAAAATTCTAAAATAGAATTCATCAGTTAAACCAAAACAAAACAATGGAGCAATCTACAAATTCAGAAGTATTTAAAACAGAAAAAGGTGAATCACCGCAGAACCTTTTATTAAGCTATATTTATTTTTTGGATAAAAAACAAACAATAAAAATTCAAATTGGTTTTAATATTGAGAATTTTGCTGCATCAATAATTTTCCAACGACAAAACAAAGTCATAAGCGAAATGAATTATTTGGAGTGGTATACATTTTATCACGACTTTAAAAACAGTCAAGCAAAATTAAATGCAAAAGGATTTTCGCTAACATTTAATCATGATGAGCGCACTAAAAAACTTGCATTGCAGTTAGATGAGTACACTCGTTTTTGTCTTATGCTAGTCTTTATACAAGCAGTGATGTCATATAACAACGGAGCTGAACTTAATATAAAAGTATTATGTAATAATAATATTAATTCAAATATTTTGAGAGATGTATTGAAAAGAATAAACTAAGATTGGAACAAGAAGATTTCTATATTCCAATGAATTTACACATAGCTCAGTGTAATTATTCCAGACTGTTTTATGAAATACCTATGTTTTTGTCAGAAAAATTATCTTGGTAAACAATAAATAAAACAAATATTTTTTAAAACCAATTATTTTCTTTTATTAAATACATATATAAATTCATACAATTTTTTCAACAAAAACAGCACATCTTTTTAAATTTTCAGTAATGTTATGGTGAGGGAAAATGGTTGTGAAATTCCTTAGTTTCTGAAGAGATGTTGATAACTTCTATCTAAGTTGATAACTTCTATCTAAGTTGATAACTTCTACTAAACTCGAAACAAATTTATCTAAAAATTCCTTTTTCTGGTACCCCTTACGTAAACGACGTCGAATGAATTTAAATGTTCCTTTAAGGTATTTTTAATTGCTGAATATTCTATAAAGCCATCATCCCAGTCAAGACCATTTATTTGTGTTTTATTGAATTTATTTTGTTGTTTAACATCAGTATTTAACTCTTCGAACGAATAAGGTGCTTTAAACATAAACAGCATTGGTATCAGTAATCCATCAGCTATAAAAGCAAATTCCTTCAAGAAATATTGCTTATTATTTCCAACAATAAATTGTAAATCTGCTATTGCCTTCCTGCTGCTCATTTTGTGCCTTACTATTTTAAAATACCTTGAAATCCTCTAATTTATAACTAATACGATTTAAAAAGAGGGGGAAAAAATCAATGGAATGGGTGACGAAACCGTGCCTTGAAAACTTCACTATTTCCGAAATCGCACCTATGCGGACCGTATTTCAGACCTCCGGGGACCCCATCCAAAATCGGGAAAGGGGGTCGTCAGAACAAGGCTCCATTTCAAAGCGTTCCGGACCTTCGGGGACCAAAATCGAGCTTTCGGGGAACGAAATCTGATCTTCGGCGACCGAAATCGGACCTTCAGACACAAGGTCTGATTTAAATGGATTAGCCTGAAAAATATGATATACAAACAATTTTTCAATTTAAAATTACAAATTGTTGGTGACTAGCATTTTTTAAAGCATAGTTTATAAAATGTACAGTGATTAATTAATGAGAATGCAAAAATATATTTTGCATATTTTAGAATGTTGTAATTATGTGGTATAATCTTATATGCAATATATTTAATGTTGCATAAAAAGTATAAATTAATTTGTGTTTTTAAATTATTTTTAATCTAAATGGAAATACCTGAACCATAGGAATACAAATTATTTTGGTATTTAACAAGTAGTTTTTAAAAAATACAGAAATCAGTTCCATAACTAGTCATATTAAAACTTAAATAGTTAAAAATAATTAAAAATATAAAATAATAAAAATGTCGAAAAAAATTTTACTAAATAAATATCAAGAAGAACAGCAACAACAGAATCACGAAAATTATGTTGCAATCACAAAAGATGCTAGTACGATGGTAAAACGGTTTAATTTACAAGGACGTAAAATTGAATTTAAAATCAAACCGGTACCGGATCATGAAGAACCAACCAATAGGATCAAAAATGCAATAAATGAAGTAACACTTTACATTCTTGAAAATGTCAACCCCACGGATAAGGTGGGTATTACATTTTGTGGAAGAAGTTTTGAAGAGCGAGGTTCCGGGTGGATAAATTTTAGAGACGCTTCAGAAATTAAATTTCGAGATATCTGAGAAATGATATCAAAAATTTGTCAAAGCAACTCTGAAGGACTTAGCACTGATACATTTTGCATAGGTATTACTTCTTTTAAGCTTCCTCAGGGCAGAGGGAGGGGAAAAAAGTATAATACCTTCAATGAGGAATGTGCTAAGAAAAAAGGTATCGTTAGTATTAGCAACAACGATAACTTATGCCTTCCAAGAGCGTTAGTAGTGGCAATGTCTTACATTGATAAGCATCTGATTACATTAAAATTCGAAAAGACACTGAAAAATTACAAACAATGAAGGCAGCAGAACTTATTAACAACGCCAACATAAATATATTTCAAGAAGGTTGTGGAATACCAGAACTTCAGCAGTTCCAACAATATTTAAAGGAATACTCCATAACTGTTTATAAATGTGGAAGCAAAGGTAGAGATATTATATTTGAGGGAAATGGCGGTGAAAAAAGGATCAATCTCCTGTACGACAAAGGCCATTACAACGTAATCACTTCGCTTACTGCGGCATTTTGCTGTAGTTATTATTTTGAAAAGTACCATAAGCCATTTAATATGCGAAATAGTCATAGATGTGGTGGAACATGTCCCCAATGTCAATATTCTCCAGCATGCCCAAAAAATCAATTAAATATTTTGTGTAAAGATTGTAACCGCTATTTTAGAGGGAATGATTGTTTTAATAACCATAAAGCTTCCAATTCACGGAAGGAAGCCTCCATTTGCAGCACAGTAAAGAGATGCACGAAATGTCTAAGAACATTCCAGACAAATAGAGAACATACTTGCGGCGAACATTATTGCAAAACATGTAGTAAGCATTTTCCTCAGGAACATTATTGTTTTATACTACCAGATGAAAGAAACCCGAATATTGAAGATGGATTAAAAAGAATTTAATTTTAATATTAAAATGGTAGGGAAACCTATGTTGTAATATTTTTACTAAAGTCGATAAACTCATGCCAATTAACTTACTTTAATCAGTTTAGTACCCTGAACAAACACTAAAAACTAAAAAAGATCAATCTACGATGACGGATTTTATTAAAAGTATATTAACCACAGCAAAGGGTGATCATGAAGATTTTGAAGATTACGTAAACATTGATACACTGGAGAAAGATAAATTGTATAATGTCATCCGCTGGAAATTTTTAGACACAAAAAGAGGTGACAGAGTACTTCTTTGTCAGTTGCTAGATCCAATTGACAAGAAAAAATACACAATTTATATGCCAGACCGCTTCTCCAAGAAGGTGACTATTGAATCAGAATTGGAAGAAATAAATATAACCCGATTCAATTTAAGAATGAATATGGCCCTGATTGATTTGATTCCAATATAAATATAAACTGAAAATAAAAACCATTAAAATAAAAAGAAAAATAAAATTGTATTATAACAAATTTTGTGTTTTTATTTAACAATTAAAACACTTTTTTTTTAAATTATTCTTCTTCAAGCATTTTAACAATGTAAATCCAAAGATTTTTTAATACTCGGCATTGTTTCACAGCAATATAGGTCTATTCTTGAACGGTTATTTACCAAAGGTTGCTGGTTATGACAAGGAAGTTTTTTCAGGTCTAACTCCTCAGACAGTGTAAAATCACCTTTCAATTGAAAAATATCACATTTGCCAATTTCAAATTCAAAAGGCTCTGGAACTGTTAAGTATTTTTCTTCCTAATATATTATTGTTATATATAAAATAGGTCTTAATCTTGAATATTTTTTAAAAAAAATTAAAAATTTTGAATTTGAAAACTAACTTTTATACTCTAGCAAAAATGTCTTTTTTTTTTCCATCACTAAAATATAGGGGTTAATAATTTAGAGCATAAGAAAAAAGTAAACTTAGAATTTTTTTAATGGTGTAATTTAAAGTATAGTTGACTTTAGTGGTTTGGATTCCCCGGGACGACCGACCACCCTTTTGTACATGCTGACGTGCACGGCCGCCCTTTTATATGGCCGTCCTTTGTACATGCGCACGGCTTCCCTTTTGTAGGGCCGCCCTTTTAGAGGACCTTTGGTGGGGGGAAACAGGTATAAATAAAAGGCCTCATACAAAGTAATTTACAAGAGCATAAATATTTTAATTTGCATAGTTGTTTAAAAAAATTGATTTGAAATTCCATCTAATGCATATATTAATATTAAAAAAAACTCGTGACTGGCTACACCCAAATAGAATAAGTCTATTTTAAACAACTTTCATTTTCTACCGCATATTATACAAAGTAATTTACACGACCGATTTTTTTTCAAAATATATTTCAATTAAACACAAATCAATTTTTTTCCTTACAATTGTACCTCCCTCAAATAATAACAATGATATTATATGAAACTTAACTTATTTGTTTTATTTTACAAGTATTTATTAATTTTTTGCAGAATAACACACCTTCAATTGTTTTTCATTTAAAATTACTTTAAACTAAAATACAAATAACAAGTTGAATATCTGCATTTTATTTGTTACAATAATTTATGTTACTATACCATCACAACAAGATCATTGCACTTACTTGTTCTACATTATCTAGTTGACCTTGTCTATTATTTACAAAAGCGTTTTCCGGAAATTAATTATGACGGTATCACGATACCAGGTTAAGTCATTGAACTTGTTGTTTTATTTTTACAAATATTTATTAATTTTTTGCAGAGTATAACACACCTAATAACACATCTTCAATTGTTTTTCATTTAAAATTACTTTAAACTAAAATACAAATAAGTTGAATATCTGCATTTTATTTGTTACAATAATTTATGTTACTATACTATCACAACAAGATCATTGCACTTACTTGTTCTACATTATCTAGTTGACCTTGTCTATTATTTAAGAAAGCGTTTTCCGGAAATTAAATATGCCGGTATCACGATACTAGGTTAAGTCGTTGAACTTGGGGAAGCTTTTTCCGGAAATTAATTGTTACGGTATCATGATATTTGATCACATTTGCATAAATATTTTCCCACGCTCAAGTGGCATGTATACTACTGATGTATGTAAGTTATCTATCCTGTAAACTTAAATTCATAAATATAAATTCCGTTTTTTCTATATTGTGTACTTAAATTGCTCTGTCAAATAAACAAAAATGTCAAATTACAATTCTTACATTTATATATATTTTTTCTTCATATAATTTTTACTGTCGCATAATTGCAACTAGTTATTTCAAACTGTACATGATAAAATATTATCTACCTGTACAAATTATTTATAACATAAAAGTACAGCTATAATTGGGACATTACTGAGTAAAGTTTATACCTATAAAACATAAAATTATTTAAATTAGCTGTCAATACAAAATTATGTTTTAAATTAAGTTATTATGTAAATTTAAAAATTAAGTTAAAGTAAATTATTGTGTTTTTTTATTTATTTTTTTCTCTTCATCCATACTTCTTCTATTAATATTTAGATAACATTAATATCTTAATAATTTTATGGTCAAACGCTGCTATATCACATGGCTCAACATTAATATTATGTATCTTGTTACAGAGATTGGTGATCACGTCGTCGATTAATGTGGCTTATTCTGGGCTTCCTTATTTTCGTATTATTGATTGTTTCAATAGTTTATAAAGTTTTTTATTCAACCAGTAAATTTTTTTCTTAATTAATTACTTTGAATCTGTTATTGATTTGTTTTAATTTACACAAAAATTTCATGTTTAAAATGTTATTTAGTTCATTTAAATTTTTTTATAGTTTGTAATTAGTTAAACTTTACTCCTTCAGGTCTCATTAATAATTAATTTACAAAAAAGTTCTTTATTTGGCAAAATCTACTTGCATTTTTGTTGTCGCAAACATATGTTGTTACGCGTGACTTTTATTTCCCAGGTAAACATATGTTTATTACGCGTTTGAATTTTTTTCCCAGCTAGGTAAATAATTATTCGGCAAGTTAATAACTTTTTAATAAAAATTGCGAAATTATTTTGAATTGATGAGAAATAAATTTTAATTTGTTTCCTAGGTAAATAAATGATGATTCGCAAAATTCAAACTGTACATTTTTTTAGCAGATTCAATATTATTAATGTTAAGTTTGTTTTATATTTGTTTACAGTTTTTATTACCTTTACTTGTAATATTTTTGAATAAACCTACATATGTACATTATTTATAGACGTATGTAAGTTATTCATCCTGTAAACTTAAATTCATACATTATAAATTCCGTTTTTTCTATATTACATAAATTGCTCTGTTAAATAAACAAAAGTGTCAAATTACAATTCTTACATTTATATATTTTTTTTCTTCACATAATTTTTACTGTCCCATAATTGTAACTAGTTATTTCCAAATGTACAAAATATGATAAAATATTATCTACCTGTACAAATTATTTATAAAATAAAAGTACAGCTATAATTGGGTCATTATATATATTTTTGAGTAAATTGAGTATAGTTTATACCTATAAAACATAAAATTATTTAAATTAGCTGTCAATACAAAATTATGTTTTAAACTAAGTTGTTATGTAAATTAAAAAATTAAGTTGAAGTAAATTATTGTATTTTTTTTTATTATTTTTTTTCTTTTCAGTGCTTGTGAACCTAAATTTGGCGCAGTCTGTATAATTTCCGACGGTAAAACAGCTTTCTCTATCTCGTAAATGAAAAAAATTCTCTATTTTTTATTTACTTGTAATATTTTTGAATAAACCTACATATGTACATTATTTATAGACGTATGTAAGTTATCTATCCTGTAAACTTAAATTCATAAATTATAAATTCTGTTTTTTCTATATTACCTAAATAGCTCTGTCAAATAAACAAAAGTGTCAAATTACAATTCTTACAGTTATATATTTTTTTCCTTCATATAATTTTTACTGTCGCATAATTGCAACTAGTTATTTCCAACTTTACAAAATATGATAAAATATTATCTACCTGTACAAATTATTTATAAAATAAAAGTACAGCTATAATTGGGTCATTATATATATTTTTGAGTAAATTGAGTATAGTTTATACCTATAAAACATAAAATTATTTAAATTAGCTGTCAATACAAAATTATGTTTTAAACTAAGTTGTTATGTAAATTAAAAAATTAAGTTAAAGTAATTTAGTGTGTTTTTTTTATTTATTTTTTTCTTTTCAGCCATACTTCTTCTATTAATATTTAGATACTATTAATGTCTTAATGACTTTATGGACAAACGCCGCTATATGACATAGCTCAACATTAATATTATGTATCTTGTTACAGAGATTGGTGATCACATCGTCGATTAATGTTGCTTATTTGTAGTTCTGGTTACATTCGTGTTATCAAGGTTGTTAACAATAAGGGCTGTAACTTTATGTCGTATCAATGTATTTAACGTGCAATATATTACGTGCACTAATTTATGTAGACATCTATAATTTATATAGATGTTTTAAATTAAGTTATTATGTAAATTGAAAAATTAAGTTAAGGTAAATAATTGTGTTTTGTTTTTATTTTCAGTGCTTGTGAACCTAAATTTGGCCCAGTCTGTATAATTTCCGACGGTAAAACAGCTTTCTGTATCTCGTAATTGAAAAAATTCTCTATTTTTTATGGATATGATTATTTCATTATTTATCCAACAGTTTGATCTAGACATGCATGAGCGAGTTCTAGTTGAGTCTGATTCGGCTCTTTTTAGTATTTCAATTAATGTTTCAATTTTTACGTTCGTTAACCGATATCTGGCAATTTAGTTCATGTTCCTATAGTCAACCACGTTGTAGTTAGTCAATAACATACCAGTAATATCTTATTGATTTTATGGTCAAACGCCGCTATATCACATACATAGATATTATGTATCTTGTTACAGAAATTGGTGATCACGTCGTCGATTAATGTGGCTGATTTGAAGTTCTGGTAACATTCGTGTTATCAATGATGTTAACAATAAGGGATGTAGTACTCTATGTCTTATCAATGTATTTAATAGACGTGCAATATATTACGTGCACTAATTTATATAGACGTGCAATAATTTTGCATTCGTCAGTGTTATCAACATTTGCATTTTGCGCTATTGTTGATTCCATCAGCAGGATATCTGATTCAAATTCTTCTTCAACGCGTGTTAATCTTATTCTGGGTTTCCTTATTTTCGTATTATTATTACATATATAAATTCATATGTGCCAATAGTTTATAAAGTTTTTTAGTCAACCAGTAAAATTTTTTTTTAATTATTTATTTTGAATCTGTTATTGATTTGTTTTAATTTACACAAAAATTTCATGTGTAAAATGTTATTTAGTTCATTTTAATTTTTTATATAGTTTGTAATTAGTTAAACTTTATTCCTTCATGTCTCATTAATAACTAATTTATAAAATAGTACTTTTACAATATTTGGCATATTCTACTTGCATTTTCGCTGACGCAAACATATGTTGTTACGCGTGACTTTTATTTCGTAGGTAAACATATGTTTATTACGCGTTTGAAATTTTTCTCAGGTAAGTAATTAATTATTCGGCATGTTAATAACTTTTTAATAAAAATTGGGAATTTATTTTGAATTGATGAAAAATAAGTTTTAATTTGTTTCCTAGGTAAATAAATGATGATTCGTAAAATTCAAACTGTACATTTTTTTTTAGCAGATTCAATATTATAAATGTTATGTTTGTTTTATATTTGTTTACAGTTTATTGCCTTTACTTGTAATATTTTTGAATAAACCTACATATGTACATTATTTATAGAAGTATGTAAGTTATCTATCCTGTAAACTTAAATTCATAAATTATAAATTCCGTTTTTTCTATATTATCTAAATTGCTCTGTCAAATAAACAAAAGTGTCAAATTTCAATTCTTACATTTATATATTTTTTTGTTGTTTTATTTTTACAAATATTTATTAATTTTTTGCAGAGTATAACACACCTTATAACACACCTTCAATTGTTTTTCATTTAAAATTACTTTAAACTAAAATACAAATAAGTTGAATATCTGCATTTTATTTGTTACAATAATTTATGTTACTATACTATCACAACAAGATCATCGCACTTACTTGTTCTACATTATCTAGTTGACCTTGTCTATTATTTAAGAAAGCGTTTTCCGGAAATTAAATATGCCGGTATCACGATACTAGGTTAAGTCGTTGAACTTGGGGAAGCTTTTTCCGGAAATTAATTGTGACGGTATCATGATACTTGATCACATTTGAATAAATATTTTCCCACGCTCAAGTGGCATGCATACTACTGATGTATGTAAGTTATCTATAATGTAAACTTAAATTCATAAATATAAATTCCGTTTTTTCTATATTGTGTACTTAAATTGCTCTGTCAAATAAACAAAAATGTCAAAT
Source organism: Poecilobothrus nobilitatus (assembly GCA_947095535.1). Classification (NCBI taxonomy): domain Eukaryota; kingdom Metazoa; phylum Arthropoda; class Insecta; order Diptera; family Dolichopodidae; genus Poecilobothrus; species Poecilobothrus nobilitatus. Next base: position 107,442,455 of record OX352773.1, read on the forward strand.
TACAATTTTTACATTTATATATATTTTTTCTTCATATAATTTTTACTGTCGCATAATTGCAACTAGTTATTTCAAACTGTACATGATAAAATATTATCTACCTGTACAAATTATTTATAACATAAAAGTACAGCTATAATTGGGACATTACTGAGTAAAGTTTATACCTATAAAACATAAAATTATTTAAATTAGCTGTCAATACAAAATTAAGTTTTAAATTAAGTTATTATGTAAATTTAAAAATTAAGTTAAAGTAAATTATTGTGTTTTTTTTATTTATTTTTTTCTCTTCATCCATACTTCTTCTATTAATATTTAGATACCATTAATATCTTAATAATTTTATGGTCAAACGCTGCTATATCACATGGCTCAACATTAATATTATGTATCTTGTTACAGAGATTGGTGATCACGTCGTCGATTAATGTGGCTTATTCTGGGCTTCCTTATTTTCGTATTATTGATTGTTTCAATAGTTTATAAAGTTTTTTATTCAACCAGTAAATTTTTTTCTTAATTAATTACTTTGAATCTGTTATTGATTTGTTTTAATTTACATAAAAATTTCATGTTTAAAATGTTATTTAGTTCATTTAAATTTTTTTTATAGTTTGTAATTAGTTAAACTTTACTCCTTCAGGTCTCATTAATAATTAATTTACAAAAAAAGTTCTTTATTTGGCAAAATCTACTTGCATTTTTGTTGTCGCAAACATATGTTGTTACGCGTGACTTTTATTTCCCTAAACATATGTTTATTACGCGTTTGAATTTTTTTCCCAGCTAGGTAAATAATTATTCGGCAAGTTAATAACTTTTTAATAAAAATTGCGAAATTATTTTGAATTGATGAGAAATAAATTTTAATTTGTTTCCTAGGTAAATAAATGATGATTCGCAAAATTCAAACTGTACATTTTTTTAGCAGATTCAATATTATTAATGTTAAGTTTGTTTTATATTTGTTTACAGTTTTTATTACCTTTACTTGTAATATTTTTGAATAAACCTACATATGTACATTATTTATAGACGTATGTAAGTTATCCATCCTGTAAACTTAAATTCATAAATTATAAATTCCGTTTTTTCTATATTACCTAAATGGCTCTGTTAAATAAACAAAAGTGTCAAATTACAATTCTTACATTTATATATTTTTTTTCTTCACATAATTTTTACTGTCGCATAATTGTAACTAGTTATTTCCAAATGTATAAAATATGATAAAATATTATCCACCTGTACAAATTATTTATAAAACAAAAGTACAGCTATAATTGGGTCATTACTGAGTAAAGTTTATACCTATAAAACATAGAATTATTTAAATTAGCTGTCAATACAAAATTGTGTTTTAAATTAAGTTATTATGTAAATTAAAAAATTAAGTTAAAGTAAATTATTGTATTTTTTTTTATTATTTTTTTTCTTTTCAGTGCTTGTGAACCTAAATTTGGCGCAGTCTGTATAATTTCCGACGGTAAAACAGCTTTCTGTATCTCGTAAATGAAAAAAATTCTCTATTTTTTATTTACTTGTAATATTTTTGAATAAACCTACATATGTACATTATTTATAGACGTATGTAAGTTATCTATCCTGTAAACTTAAATTCATAAATTATAAATTCCGTTTTTTCTATATTACCTAAATAGCTCTGTCAAATAAACAAAAGTGTCAAATTACAATTCTTACAGTTATATATTTTTTTCCTTCATATAATTTTTACTGTCGCATAATTGCAACTAGTTATTTCCAACTTTACAAAATATGATAAAATATTATCTACCTGTACAAATTATTTATAAAATAAAAGTACAGCTATAATTGGGTCATTATATATATTTTTGAGTAAATTGAGTATAGTTTATACCTATAAAACATAAAATTATTTAAATTAGCTGTCAATACAAAATTATGTTTTAAACTAAGTTGTTATGTAAATTAAAAAATTAAGTTAATGTAATTTAGTGTGTTTTTTTTATTTATTTTTTTCTTTTCAGCCATACTTCTTCTATTAATATTTAGATACTATTAATGTCTTAATGACTTTATGGACAAACGCCGCTATATGACATAGCTCAACATTAATATTATGTATCTTGTTACAGAGATTGGTGATCACATCGTCGATTAATGTGGCTTATTTGTAGTTCTGGTTACATTCGTGTTATCAAGGTTGTTAACAATAAGGGCTGTAACTCTATGTCGTATCAATGTATTTAACGTGCAATATATTACGTGCACTAATTTATATAGACATCTATAATTTATATAGATGTTTTAAATTAAGTTATTATGTAAATTGAAAAATTAAGTTAAGGTAAATTATTGTGTTTTTTTTTATTTTCAGTGCTTGTGAACCTAAATTTGGCCCAGTCTGTATAATTTCCGACGGTAAAACAGCTTTCTGTATCTCGTAATTGAAAAAATTCTCTATTTTTTATGGGTATGATTATTTCATTATTTATCCAACAGTTTGATCTAGACATGCATGAGCGAGTTCTAGTTGAGTCTGATTCGGCTCTTTTTAGTATTTCAATTAATGTTTTAATTTTTACGTTCGTTAACCGATATCTGGCGATTTAGTTCATGTTCCTATAGTCAACCACGTTGTAGTTAGTCAATAACATACCAGTAATATCTTATTGATTTTATGGTCAAACGCCGCTATATCACATACATAAATATTATGTATCTTGTTACAGAGATTGGTGATCACGTCATCGATTAATGTGGCTGATTTGAAGTTCTGGTAACATTCGTGTTATCAATGATGTTAACAATAAGGGATGTAGTACTCTATGTCGTATCAATGTATTTAATAGACGTGCAATATATTACGTGCACTAATTTATATAGACGTGCAATAATTTTGCATTCGTCAGTGTTATCAACATTTGCATTTTGCGCTATTGTTGATTCCATCAGCAGGATATCTGATTCAAATTCTTCTTCAACGCGTGTTAATCTTATTCTGGGTTTCCTTATTTTCGTATTATTATTACATATATAAATTCATATGTGCCAATAGTTTATAAAGTTTTTTATTCAACCAGTAAAATTTTTTTTTAATTATTTATTTTGAATCTGTTATTGATTTGTTTTAATTTACACAAAAATTTCATGTGTAAAATGTTATTTAGTTCATTTTAATTTTTTTTATAGTTTGTAATTAGTTAAACTTTATTCCTTCAGGTCTCATTAATAACTAATTTATAAAAAAGTACTTTTACAATATTTGGTAAATTCTACTTGCATTTTCGCTGACGCAAACATATGTTGTTACGCGTGAATTTTATTTCCCAGGTAAACATATGTTTATTACGCGTTTGAAATTTTTTCCCAGGTAAGTAATTAATTATTCGGCATGTTAATAACTTTTTAATAAAAATTGGGAATTTATTTTGAATTGATGAAAAATAAGTTTTAATTTGTTTCCTAGGTAAATAAATGATGATTCGTAAAATTCAAACTGTACATTTTTTTTTAGCAGATTCAATATTATAATTGTTATGTTTGTTTTATATTTGTTTACAGTTTATTGCCTTTACTTGTAATATTTTTGAATAAACCTACATATGTACATTATTTATAGAAGTATGTAAGTTATCTATCCCCTAAACTTAAATTCATAAATTATAAATTCCGTTTTTTCTATATTATCTAAATTGCTCTGCCAAATAAACAAAAGTGTCAAATTACAATTCTTACATTTATATATTTTTTTGTTGTTTTATTTTTACAAATATTTATTAATTTTTTGCAGAGTATAACACACCTTATAACACACCTTCAATTGTTTTTCATTTAAAATTACTTTAAACTAAAATACAAATAAGTTGAATATCTGCATTTTATTTGTTACAATAATTTATGTTACTATACTATCACAACAAGATCATTGCACTTACTTGTTCTACATTATCTAGTTGACCTTGTCTATTATTTAAGAAAGCGTTTTCCGGAAATTAAATATGCCGGTATCACGATACTAGGTTAAGTCGTTGAACTTGGGGAAGCTTTTTCCGGAAATTAATTGTGACGGTATCATGATACTTGATCACATTTGCATAAATATTTTCCCACGCTCAAGTGGCATGTATACTACTGATGTATGTAAGTTATCTATAATGTAAACTTAAATTCATAAATATAAATTCCGTTTTTTCTATATTGTGTAAATTGCTCTGTCAAATAAACAAAAATGTCAAATTACAATTTTTACATTTATATATATTTTTTCTTCATATAATTTTTACTGTCGCATAATTGCAACTAGTTATTTCAAACTGTACATGATAAAATATTATCTACCTGTACAAATTATTTATAACATAAAACTACAGCTATAATTGGGACATTACTGAGTAAAGTTTATACCTATAAAACATAAAATTATTTAAATTAGCTGTCAATACAAAATTATGTTTTAAATTAAGTTATTATGTAAATTTAAAAATTAAGTTAAAGTAAATTATTGTGTTTTTTTTATTTATTTTTTTCTCTTCATCCATACTTCTTCTATTAATATTTAGATACCATTAATATCTTAATAATTTTATGGTCAAACGCTGCTATATCACATGGCTCAACATTAATATTATGTATCTTGTTACAGAGATTGGTGATCACGTCGTCGATTAATGTGGCTTATTCTGGGCTTCCTTATTTTCGTATTATTGATTGTTTCAATAGTTTATAAAGTTTTTTATTCAACCAGTAAATTTTTTTCTTAATTAATTACTTTGAATCTGTTATTGATTTGTTTTAATTTACACAAAAATTTCATGTTTAAAATGTTATTTAGTTCATTTAAATTTTTTTTATAGTTTGTAATTAGTTAAACTTTACTCCTTCAGGTCTCATTAATAATTAATTTACAAAAAAAAGTTCTTTATTTGGCAAAATCTACTTACATTTTTGTTGTCGCAAACATATGTTGTTACGCGTGACTTTTATTTCCCAGGTAAACATATGTTTATTACGCGTTTGAATTTTTTTCCCAGCTAGGTAAATAATTATTCGGCAAGTTAATAACTTTTTAATAAAAATTGCGAAATTATTTTGAATTGATGAGAAATAAATTTTAATTTGTTTCCTAGGTAAATAAATGATGATTCGCAAAATTCAAACTGTACATTTTTTTAGCAGATTCAATATTATTAATGTTAAGTTTGTTTTATATTTGTTTACAGTTTTTATTACCTTTACTTGTAATATTTTTGAATAAACCTACATATGTACATTATTTATAGACGTATGTAAGTTATCTATCATGTAAACTTAAATTCATAAATTATAAATTCCGTTTTTTCTATATTACCTAAATTGCTCTGTCAAATAAACAAAAGTGTCAAATTACAATTCTTACATTTATATATTTTTTTTTCTTCATACAATTATGTTTTAAATTAAGTTGTTATGTAAATTAAAAAATTAAGTTAAAGTAAATTAGTGTGTTTTTTTATTTATTTTTTTCTTTTCAGCCATACTTCTTCTATTAATATTTAGATACTATTAATATCTTAATGACTTTATGGTCAAACGCCGCTATATCACATAGCTCAACATTAATATTATGTATCTTGTTACAGAGTTTGGTGATCACATCGTCGAGTACTGTGGCTGACTTGTAGTTCTGGTTACATTCGTGTTATCAAGGATGTTAACAATAAGGGCTGTAACTCTATGTCGTATCAATGCATTTAACGTGCAATATATTACGTGCACTAATTTATATAGACGTGCAATAATTTTGTATTCGTCAGTGTTATTTACATTTGCATTTTGCGCTATTATTGATTCCTTCAGCAGGACATCTGATTCAAATTCTTCTTTAATTTTTGCTGTCGCATAATTTCAACTAGTTATTTCCAACTGTACAAAATATGATAAAATATTATCCACCTGTACAAATTATTTATGAAATAAAAGTACAGCTATAATTGTGTCATTACTGAGTAAAGTTTATACCTATAAAACATAAAATTATTTAAATTAGCTGTCAATACAAAATTATGTTTTAAATTAAGTTATTATGTATATTAAAAAATTAAGTTAAGGTAAATTATTGTGTTTTTTTTTATTTTCAGTGCTTGTGAACCTAAATTTGGCGCAGTCGGTATAATTGCCGACGGTAAAACAGCTTTCTGTATCTCGTAATTGAAAAAATTCTCTATTTTTTATGGATATGATTATTTCATTATTTATCCAACAGTTTTATATAGACAGGCATGAGCGAGTTCTAGTTGAGTGTGATTTGTCTCTTTTTAGTATTTCAATTAATGTTTCAATTTTTACGTTCGTTAACCGATTTCTGGCGATTTAGTTCATGTTCCTATAGTCAACCACGTTGTAGTTAGTCAATAAAATACCAGTAATATCTTAATGATTTTATGGTCAAACGCCGCTATATCACATACATTAATATTATGTATCTTGTTACATAGATTGGTGATCACGTCGTCGATTAATGTGGCTGATTTGTAGTTCTGGTAACATTCATGTTATCAAGGATGTTAACAATAAGGGATGTAGTACTCTACGTCGTATCAATGTATTTAATTGACGTGCAATATATTACGTGCACTAATTTATATAGACGTGCAATAATTTTGCATTCGTCAGTGTTATCTACATTTGCATTTTGCGCTATTATTGATTCCATCAGCAGGACATCTGATTCAAATTCTTCTTCAACGCGTGTTAATCTTATTCTGGGTTTCCTTATTTTCGTATTATTGATTGTTCCAATAGTTTATAAAGTTTTTTATTCAACCAGGAAATTTTTTTTTTAATTATTGATTTTGAATCTGTTATTGATTTGTTTTAATTTACACAAAAATTTCATATGTATATAAATTCATATGTGCCAATAGTTTATAAAGTTTTTTATTCAACCAGTAAAATTTTTTTTTAATTATTTATTTTGAATCTGTTATTGATTTGTTTTAATTTACACAAAAATTTCATATGTAAAATGTATTTAGTTCATTTTAATTTTTTATAGTTTGTAATTAGTTAAACTTTATTCCTTCAGGTCTCATTAATAATTAATTTACAAAAAAGTTCTTTTAAAATATTTGGCAAATTCTACTGGTATTTTCGCTGACGCAAACATATGTTGTTACACTTGACTTTTATTTCGCAGGTAAACATATGTTTATTACGCGTTTGAAATTTGTTGCCCAGGTAAGTAAATAATTATTCGGCAAGTTAATAACTTTTTAATAAAATTGGGAAATTATTTTGAATTGATGAAAAATAAGTTTTAATTTGTTTCCTAGGTAAATAAATGATGATTCGTAAAATTCAAACTGTACATTTTTTTTTAGCAGATTCAATATTATTAATGTTATGTTTGTTTTATATTTGTTTACAGTTTATTGCCTTTACTTGTAATATTTTTGAATAAACCTACATATGTACATTATTTATAGACGTATGTAAGTTATCTATCCTGTAAACTTAAATTCATAAATTATAAATTCCGTTTTTTCTATATTACCTAAATTGCTCTGTCAAATAAACAAAAGTGTCAAATTACAATTCTTACATTTATATATTTTTTTTCTTCATATAATTTTTAATGTCGCATAATTGCAACTAGTAATTTCCAACTGTACAAAATATGATAAAATATTATCTACCTGTACAAATTATTTATAAAATAAAAGTACAGCTATAATTGGGTTATTATATATATTTTTGATTAAAGTTTATACCTATAAAACATAAAATTATTTAAATTAGCTGTCAATACAAAATTATGTTTTAAATTAAGTTGTTATGTAAATTGAAAAATTAAGTTAAAGTACATTAGTGTGTTTTTTTTATTTATTTTTTTCTTTGAGCCATACTTCTTCTATTAATATTTAGATACTATTAATATCTTAATGACTTTATGGTCAAACGCCGTTATATGACATAGCTCAACATTAATATTATGTATCTTGTTACAGAGATTGGTGATCACATTGTCGATTAATGTTGCTGATTTGTAGTTCTGGTTACATTCGTGTTATCAAGGATGTTAATAAGGGCTGTAACTCTATGTCGTATCAATGTATTTAACGTGCAATATATTACGTGCACTAATTTATGTAGACGTGCAATAATTTTGTATTCGTCAGTGTTATTTGTATTTTGCGCTATTATTAATTCCATCAGCAGCACATCTGATTCAAATTCTTCTGTAATTTTTAATGTCGCATAATTGCAACTAGTTATTTCCAACTGTACAAAATATGATAAAATATTATCCACCTGTACAAATTATTTATGAAATAAAATTACAGCTATAATTGGGTCATTACTGAGTAAAGTTTATACCTATAAAACATAAAATTATTTAAATTAGCTGTCAATACAAAATTATGTTTTAAATTAAGTTAATATGTAAATTGAAAAATTAAGTTAAAGTGAATTATTTTGTTTTTTTTATTTATGTTTTTTAATTTTCAGTGCTTGTGAACCTAAATTTGGCGCAGTCGGTATAATTGCAGCTTTCTGTATCTGGTAATTGAAAAAATTCTCTATTTTTTATGGATATGATTATTTCATTATTTCTCCAACAATTTGATCTAGAATGCATGAGCGAGTTCTAGTTGAGTCTGATTTGGCTCTTTTTAGTATTTCAATTAATGTTTCAATTTTTACGTTCGTTAACCGATTTCTGGCGATTTAGTTCATGTTCCCATAGTCAACCACGTTGTAGTTAGTCAATAACATACCATTAATATCTTAATGACTCTATGGTCAAACGCCGCAATATCGCATAGCTCAACATTAATATTATCTATCTTGTTACAGAGATTGGTGATCACGTCGTCGATTAATGTGGCTGATTTGTAGTTCTGGTAACATTCGTGTTATCAAGAATGTTAACAATAAGGGATGTAGTACTCTATGTCGTATCAATGTATTTAATGGACGTGCAATATATTACGTGCACTAATTTATACAGACGTGCAATAATTTTGCATTCGTTAGTGTTATCTACATTTGCATTTTGCGCTATTATTAATTCCATCAGCAGGACATCTGATTCAAATTCTTCTTCAACGCGTGTTAATCTTATTCTGGGTTTCCTTATTTTCGTTTTATTGATTGTTCCAATAGTTTATAAAGTTTTTTATTCAACCAGGAAATTTTTTTTTAATTATTGTAATTAGTTAAACTTTATTCCTTCAGGTCTCATTAATAACTAATTTATAAAAAAGTACTTTTACAATATTTGGTAAATTCTACTTGCATTTTCGCTGACGCAAACATATGTTGTTACGCGTGAATTTTATTTCCCAGGTAAACATATGTTTATTACGCGTTTGAAATTTTTTCCCAGGTAAGTAATTAATTATTCGGCATGTTAATAACTTTTTAATAAAAATTGGGAATTTATTTTGAATTGATGAAAAATAAGTTTTAATTTGTTTCCTAGGTAAATAAATGATGATTCGTAAAATTCAAACTGTACACTTAAATTCATAAATTATAAATTCCGTTTTTTCTATATTACCTAAATTGCTCTGTCAAATAAACAAAAGTGTCAAATTACAATTCTTACATTTATATATTTTTTTTCTTCATATAATTTTTAATGTCGCATAATTGCAACTAGTAATTTCCAACTGTACAAAATATGATAAAATATTATCTACCTGTACAAATTATTTATAACATAAAACTACAGCTATAATTGGGACATTACTGAGTAAAGTTTATACCTATAAAACATAAAATTATTTAAATTAGCTGTCAATACAAAATTATGTTTTAAATTAAGTTATTATGTAAATTTAAAAATTAAGTTAAAGTAAATTATTGTGTTTTTTTTATTTATTTTTTTCTCTTCATCCATACTTCTTCTATTAATATTTAGATACCATTAATATCTTTATAATTTTATGGTCAAACGCTGCTATATCACATGGCTCAACATTAATATTATGTATCTTGTTACAGAGATTGGTGATTACGTCGTCGATTAATGTGGCTTATTCTGGGCTTCCTTATTTTCGTATTATTGATTGTTTCAATAGTTTATAAAGTTTTTTATTCAACCAGTAAATTTTTTTCTTAATTAATTACTTTGAATCTGTTATTGATTTGTTTTAATTTACACAAAAATTTCATGTTTAAAATGTTATTTAGTTCATTTAAATTTTTTTTATAGTTTGTAATTAGTTAAACTTTACTCCTTCAGGTCTCATTAATAATTAATTTACAAAAAAAAGTTCTTTATTTGGCAAAATCTACTTACATTTTTGTTGTCGCAAACATATGTTGTTACGCGTGACTTTTATTTCCCAGGTAAACATATGTTTATTACGCGTTTGAATTTTTTTCCCAGCTAGGTAAATAATTATTCGGCAAGTTAATAACTTTTTAATAAAAATTGCGAAATTATTTTGAATTGATGAGAAATAAATTTTAATTTGTTTCCTAGGTAAATAAATGATGATTCGCAAAATTCAAACTGTACATTTTTTTAGCAGATTCAATATTATTAATGTTAAGTTTGTTTTATATTTGTTTACAGTTTTTATTACCTTTACTTGTAATATTTTTGAATAAACCTACATATGTACATTATTTATAGACGTATGTAAGTTATCTATCATGTAAACTTAAATTCATAAATTATAAATTCCGTTTTTTCTATATTACCTAAATTGCTCTGTCAAATAAACAAAAGTGTCAAATTACAATTCTTACATTTATATATTTTTTTTTCTTCATACAATTATGTTTTAAATTAAGTTGTTATGTAAATTAAAAAATTAAGTTAAAGTAAATTAGTGTGTTTTTTTATTTATTTTTTTCTTTTCAGCCATACTTCTTCTATTAATATTTAGATACTATTAATATCTTAATGACTTTATGGTCAAACGCCGCTATATCACATAGCTCAACATTAATATTATGTATCTTGTTACAGAGTTTGGTGATCACATCGTCGAGTACTGTGGCTGACTTGTAGTTCTGGTTACATTCGTGTTATCAAGGATGTTAACAATAAGGGCTGTAACTCTATGTCGTATCAATGCATTTAACGTGCAATATATTACGTGCACTAATTTATATAGACGTGCAATAATTTTGTATTCGTCAGTGTTATTTACATTTGCATTTTGCGCTATTATTGATTCCTTCAGCAGGACATCTGATTCAAATTCTTCTTTAATTTTTGCTGTCGCATAATTTCAACTAGTTATTTCCAACTGTACAAAATATGATAAAATATTATCCACCTGTACAAATTATTTATGAAATAAAAGTACAGCTATAATTGTGTCATTACTGAGTAAAGTTTATACCTATAAAACATAAAATTATTTAAATTAGCTGTCAATACAAAATTATGTTTTAAATTAAGTTATTATGTATATTAAAAAATTAAGTTAAGGTAAATTATTGTGTTTTTTTTTATTTTCAGTGCTTGTGAACCTAAATTTGGCGCAGTCGGTATAATTGCCGACGGTAAAACAGCTTTCTGTATCTCGTAATTGAAAAAATTCTCTATTTTTTATGGATATGATTATTTCATTATTTATCCAACAGTTTTATATAGACAGGCATGAGCGAGTTCTAGTTGAGTGTGATTTGTCTCTTTTTAGTATTTCAATTAATGTTTCAATTTTTACGTTCGTTAACCGATTTCTGGCGATTTAGTTCATGTTCCTATAGTCAACCACGTTGTAGTTAGTCAATAAAATACCAGTAATATCTTAATGATTTTATGGTCAAACGCCGCTATATCACATACATTAATATTATGTATCTTGTTACATAGATTGGTGATCACGTCGTCGATTAATGTGGCTGATTTGTAGTTCTGGTAACATTCATGTTATCAAGGATGTTAACAATAAGGGATGTAGTACTCTACGTCGTATCAATGTATTTAATTGACGTGCAATATATTACGTGCACTAATTTATATAGACGTGCAATAATTTTGCATTCGTCAGTGTTATCTACATTTGCATTTTGCGCTATTATTGATTCCATCAGCAGGACATCTGATTCAAATTCTTCTTCAACGCGTGTTAATCTTATTCTGGGTTTCCTTATTTTCGTATTATTGATTGTTCCAATAGTTTATAAAGTTTTTTATTCAACCAGGAAATTTTTTTTTTAATTATTGATTTTGAATCTGTTATTGATTTGTTTTAATTTACACAAAAATTTCATATGTATATAAATTCATATGTGCCAATAGTTTATAAAGTTTTTTATTCAACCAGTAAAATTTTTTTTTAATTATTTATTTTGAATCTGTTATTGATTTGTTTTAATTTACACAAAAATTTCATATGTAAAATGTATTTAGTTCATTTTAATTTTTTATAGTTTGTAATTAGTTAAACTTTATTCCTTCAGGTCTCATTAATAATTAATTTACAAAAAAGTTCTTTTAAAATATTTGGCAAATTCTACTGGTATTTTCGCTGACGCAAACATATGTTGTTACACTTGACTTTTATTTCGCAGGTAAACATATGTTTATTACGCGTTTGAAATTTGTTGCCCAGGTAAGTAAATAATTATTCGGCAAGTTAATAACTTTTTAATAAAATTGGGAAATTATTTTGAATTGATGAAAAATAAGTTTTAATTTGTTTCCTAGGTAAATAAATGATGATTCGTAAAATTCAAACTGTACATTTTTTTTTAGCAGATTCAATATTATTAATGTTATGTTTGTTTTATATTTGTTTACAGTTTATTGCCTTTACTTGTAATATTTTTGAATAAACCTACATATGTACATTATTTATAGACGTATGTAAGTTATCTATCCTGTAAACTTAAATTCATAAATTATAAATTCCGTTTTTTCTATATTACCTAAATTGCTCTGTCAAATAAACAAAAGTGTCAAATTACAATTCTTACATTTATATATTTTTTTTCTTCATATAATTTTTAATGTCGCATAATTGCAACTAGTAATTTCCAACTGTACAAAATATGATAAAATATTATCTACCTGTACAAATTATTTATAAAATAAAAGTACAGCTATAATTGGGTTATTATATATATTTTTGATTAAAGTTTATACCTATAAAACATAAAATTATTTAAATTAGCTGTCAATACAAAATTATGTTTTAAATTAAGTTGTTATGTAAATTGAAAAATTAAGTTAAAGTACATTAGTGTGTTTTTTTTATTTATTTTTTTCTTTGAGCCATACTTCTTCTATTAATATTTAGATACTATTAATATCTTAATGACTTTATGGTCAAACGCCGTTATATGACATAGCTCAACATTAATATTATGTATCTTGTTACAGAGATTGGTGATCACATTGTCGATTAATGTTGCTGATTTGTAGTTCTGGTTACATTCGTGTTATCAAGGATGTTAATAAGGGCTGTAACTCTATGTCGTATCAATGTATTTAACGTGCAATATATTACGTGCACTAATTTATGTAGACGTGCAATAATTTTGTATTCGTCAGTGTTATTTGTATTTTGCGCTATTATTAATTCCATCAGCAGCACATCTGATTCAAATTCTTCTGTAATTTTTAATGTCGCATAATTGCAACTAGTTATTTCCAACTGTACAAAATATGATAAAATATTATCCACCTGTACAAATTATTTATGAAATAAAATTACAGCTATAATTGGGTCATTACTGAGTAAAGTTTATACCTATAAAACATAAAATTATTTAAATTAGCTGTCAATACAAAATTATGTTTTAAATTAAGTTAATATGTAAATTGAAAAATTAAGTTAAAGTGAATTATTTTGTTTTTTTTATTTATGTTTTTTAATTTTCAGTGCTTGTGAACCTAAATTTGGCGCAGTCGGTATAATTGCAGCTTTCTGTATCTGGTAATTGAAAAAATTCTCTATTTTTTATGGATATGATTATTTCATTATTTCTCCAACAATTTGATCTAGAATGCATGAGCGAGTTCTAGTTGAGTCTGATTTGGCTCTTTTTAGTATTTCAATTAATGTTTCAATTTTTACGTTCGTTAACCGATTTCTGGCGATTTAGTTCATGTTCCCATAGTCAACCACGTTGTAGTTAGTCAATAACATACCATTAATATCTTAATGACTCTATGGTCAAACGCCGCAATATCGCATAGCTCAACATTAATATTATCTATCTTGTTACAGAGATTGGTGATCACGTCGTCGATTAATGTGGCTGATTTGTAGTTCTGGTAACATTCGTGTTATCAAGAATGTTAACAATAAGGGATGTAGTACTCTATGTCGTATCAATGTATTTAATGGACGTGCAATATATTACGTGCACTAATTTATACAGACGTGCAATAATTTTGCATTCGTTAGTGTTATCTACATTTGCATTTTGCGCTATTATTAATTCCATCAGCAGGACATCTGATTCAAATTCTTCTTCAACGCGTGTTAATCTTATTCTGGGTTTCCTTATTTTCGTTTTATTGATTGTTCCAATAGTTTATAAAGTTTTTTATTCAACCAGGAAATTTTTTTTTAATTATTGTAATTAGTTAAACTTTATTCCTTCAGGTCTCATTAATAACTAATTTATAAAAAAGTACTTTTACAATATTTGGTAAATTCTACTTGCATTTTCGCTGACGCAAACATATGTTGTTACGCGTGAATTTTATTTCCCAGGTAAACATATGTTTATTACGCGTTTGAAATTTTTTCCCAGGTAAGTAATTAATTATTCGGCATGTTAATAACTTTTTAATAAAAATTGGGAATTTATTTTGAATTGATGAAAAATAAGTTTTAATTTGTTTCCTAGGTAAATAAATGATGATTCGTAAAATTCAAACTGTACATTTTTTTTTAGCAGATTCAATATTATAATTGTTATGTTTGTTTTATATTTGTTTACAGTTTATTGCCTTTACTTGTAATATTTTTGAATAAACCTACATATGTACATTATTTATAGAAGTATGTAAGTTATCTATCCCGTAAACTTAAATTCATAAATTATAAATTCCGTTTTTTCTATATTATCTAAATTGCTCTGCCAAATAAACAAAAGTGTCAAATTACAATTCTTACATTTATATATTTTTTTGTTGTTTTATTTTTACAAATATTTATTAATTTTTTGCAGAGTATAACACACCTTATAACACACCTTCAATTGTTTTTCATTTAAAATTACTTTAAACTAAAATACAAATAAGTTGAATATCTGCATTTTATTTGTTACAATAATTTATGTTACTATACTATCACAACAAGATCATTGCACTTACTTGTTCTACATTATCTAGTTGACCTTGTCTATTATTTAAGAAAGCGTTTTCCGGAAATTAAATATGCCGGTATCACGATACTAGGTTAAGTCGTTGAACTTGGGGAAGCTTTTTCCGGAAATTAATTGTGACGGTATCATGATACTTGATCACATTTGCATAAATATTTTCCCACGCTCAAGTGGCATGTATACTACTGATGTATGTAAGTTATCTATAATGTAAACTTAAATTCATAAATATAAATTCCGTTTTTTCTATATTGTGTAAATTGCTCTGTCAAATAAACAAAAATGTCAAATTACAATTTTTACATTTATATATATTTTTTCTTCATATAATTTTTACTGTCGCATAATTGCAACTAGTTATTTCAAACTGTACATGATAAAATATTATCTACCTGTACAAATTATTTATAACATAAAAGTACAGCTATAATTGGGACATTACTGAGTAAAGTTTATACCTATAAAACATAAAATTATTTAAATTAGCTGTCAATACAAAATTATGTTTTAAATTAAGTTATTATGTAAATTTAAAAATTAAGTTAAAGTAAATTATTGTGTTTTTTTTATTTATTTTTTTCTCTTCATCCATACTTCTTCTATTAATATTTAGATACCATTAATATCTTAATAATTTTATGGTCAAACGCTGCTATATCACATGGCTCATAATTAATATTATGTATCTTGTTACAGAGATTGGTGATTACGTCGTCGATTAATGTGGCTTATTCTGGGCTTCCTTATTTTCGTATTATTGATTGTTTCAATAGTTTATAAAGTTTTTTATTCAACCAGTAAATTTTTTTCTTAATTAATTACTTTGAATCTGTTATTGATTTGTTTTAATTTACACAAAAATTTCATGTTTAAAATGTTATTTAGTTCATTTAAATTTTTTTTATAGTTTGTAATTAGTTAAACTTTACTCCTTCAGGTCTCATTAATAATTAATTTACAAAAAAAGTTTTTTATTTGGCAAAATCTACTTACATTTTTGTTGTCGCAAACATATGTTGTTACGCGTGACTTTTATTTCCCAGGTAAACATATGTTTATTACGCGTTTGAATTTTTTTCCCAGCTAGGTAAATAATTATTCGGCAAGTTAATAACTTTTTAATAAAAATTGCGAAATTATTTTGAATTGATGAGAAATAAATTTTAATTTGTTTCCTAGGTAAATAAATGATGATTCGCAAAATTCAAACTGTACATTTTTTTAGCAGATTCAATATTATTAATGTTAAGTTTGTTTTATATTTGTTTACAGTTTTTATTACCTTTACTTGTAATATTTTTGAATAAACCTACATATGTACATTATTTATAGACGTATGTAAGTTATCTATCATGTAAACTTAAATTCATAAATTATAAATTCCGTTTTTTCTATATTACCTAAATTGCTCTGTCAAATAAACAAAAGTGTCAAATTACAATTCTTACATTTATATATTTTTTTTTCTTCATACAATTATGTTTTAAATTAAGTTGTTATGTAAATTAAAAAATTAAGTTAAAGTAAATTAGTGTGTTTTTTTATTTATTTTTTTCTTTTCAGCCATACTTCTTCTATTAATATTTAGATACTATTAATATCTTAATGACTTTATGGTCAAACGCCGCTATATCACATAGCTCAACATTAATATTATGTATCTTGTTACAGAGTTTGGTGATCACATCGTCGAGTACTGTGGCTGACTTGTAGTTCTGGTTACATTCGTGTTATCAAGGATGTTAACAATAAGGGCTGTAACTCTATGTCGTATCAATGCATTTAACGTGCAATATATTACGTGCACTAATTTATATAGACGTGCAATAATTTTGTATTCGTCAGTGTTATTTACATTTGCATTTTGCGCTATTATTGATTCCTTCAGCAGGACATCTGATTCAAATTCTTCTTTAATTTTTGCTGTCGCATAATTTCAACTAGTTATTTCCAACTGTACAAAATATGATAAAATATTATCCACCTGTACAAATTATTTATGAAATAAAAGTACAGCTATAATTGTGTCATTACTGAGTAAAGTTTATACCTATAAAACATAAAATTATTTAAATTAGCTGTCAATACAAAATTATGTTTTAAATTAAGTTATTATGTATATTAAAAAATTAAGTTAAGGTAAATTATTGTGTTTTTTTTATTTTCAGTGCTTGTGAACCTAAATTTGGCGCAGTCGGTATAATTGCCGACGGTAAAACAGCTTTCTGTATCTCGTAATTGAAAAAATTCTCTATTTTTTATGGATATGATTATTTCATTATTTATCCAACAGTTTTATATAGACAGGCATGAGCGAGTTCTAGTTGAGTGTGATTTGTCTCTTTTTAGTATTTCAATTAATGTTTCAATTTTTACGTTCATTAACCGATTTCTGGCGATTTAGTTCATGTTCCTATAGTCAACCACGTTGTAGTTAGTCAATAAAATACCAGTAATATCTTAATGATTTTATGGTCAAACGCCGCTATATCACATACATTAATATTATGTATCTTGTTACATAGATTGGTGATCACGTCGTCGATTAATGTGGCTGATTTGTAGTTCTGGTAACATTCATGTTATCAAGGATGTTAACAATAAGGGATGTAGTACTCTACGTCGTATCAATGTATTTAATTGACGTGCAATATATTACGTGCACTAATTTATATAGACGTGCAATAATTTTGCATTCGTCAGTGTTATCTACATTTGCATTTTGCGCTATTATTGATTCCATCAGCAGGACATCTGATTCAAATTCTTCTTCAACGCGTGTTAATCTTATTCTGGGTTTCCTTATTTTCGTATTATTGATTGTTCCAATAGTTTATAAAGTTTTTTATTCAACCAGGAAATTTTTTTTTTTAATTATTGATTTTGAATCTGTTATTGATTTGTTTTAATTTACACAAAAATTTCATATGTATATAAATTCATATGTGCCAATAGTTTATAAAGTTTTTTATTCAACCAGTAAAATTTTTTTTTAATTATTTATTTTGAATCTGTTATTGATTTGTTTTAATTTACACAAAAATTTCATATGTAAAATGTATTTAGTTCATTTTAATTTTTTATAGTTTGTAATTAGTTAAACTTTATTCCTTCAGGTCTCATTAATAATTAATTTACAAAAAAGTTCTTTTAAAATATTTGGCAAATTCTACTGGTATTTTCGCTGACGCAAACATATGTTGTTACACTTGACTTTTATTTCGCAGGTAAACATATGTTTATTACGCGTTTGAAATTTGTTGCCCAGGTAAGTAAATAATTATTCGGCAAGTTAATAACTTTTTAATAAAATTGGGAAATTATTTTGAATTGATGAAAAATAAGTTTTAATTTGTTTCCTAGGTAAATAAATGATGATTCGTAAAATTCAAACTGTACATTTTTTTTTAGCAGATTCAATATTATTAATGTTATGTTTGTTTTATATTTGTTTACAGTTTATTGCCTTTACTTGTAATATTTTTGAATAAACCTACATATGTACATTATTTATAGACGTATGTAAGTTATCTATCCTGTAAACTTAAATTCATAAATTATAAATTCCGTTTTTTCTATATTACCTAAATTGCTCTGTCAAATAAACAAAAGTGTCAAATTACAATTCTTACATTTATATATTTTTTTTCTTCATATAATTTTTAATGTCGCATAATTGCAACTAGTAATTTCCAACTGTACAAAATATGATAAAATATTATCTACCTGTACAAATTATTTATAAAATAAAAGTACAGCTATAATTGGGTTATTATATATATTTTTGATTAAAGTTTATACCTATAAAACATAAAATTATTTAAATTAGCTGTCAATACAAAATTATGTTTTAAATTAAGTTGTTATGTAAATTGAAAAATTAAGTTAAAGTACATTAGTGTGTTTTTTTTATTTATTTTTTTCTTTGAGCCATACTTCTTCTATTAATATTTAGATACTATTAATATCTTAATGACTTTATGGTCAAACGCCGTTATATGACATAGCTCAACATTAATATTATGTATCTTGTTACAGAGATTGGTGATCACATCGTCGATTAATGTTGCTGATTTGTAGTTCTGGTTACATTCGTGTTATCAAGGATGTTAATAAGGGCTGTAACTCTATGTCGTATCAATGTATTTAACGTGCAATATATTACGTGCACTAATTTATGTAGACGTGCAATAATTTTGTATTCGTCAGTGTTATTTGTATTTTGCGCTATTATTAATTCCATCAGCAGCACATCTGATTCAAATTCTTCTGTAATTTTTAATGTCGCATAATTGCAACTAGTTATTTCCAACTGTACAAAATATGATAAAATATTATCCACCTGTACAAATTATTTATGAAATAAAATTACAGCTATAATTGGGTCATTACTGAGTAAAGTTTATACCTATAAAACATAAAATTATTTAAATTAGCTGTCAATACAAAATTATGTTTTAAATTAAGTTAATATGTAAATTGAAAAATTAAGTTAAAGTGAATTATTTTGTTTTTTTTATTTATGTTTTTTAATTTTCAGTGCTTGTGAACCTAAATTTGGCGCAGTCGGTATAATTGCAGCTTTCTGTATCTGGTAATTGAAAAAATTCTCTATTTTTTATGGATATGATTATTTCATTATTTCTCCAACAATTTGATCTAGAATGCATGAGCGAGTTCTAGTTGAGTCTGATTTGGCTCTTTTTAGTATTTCAATTAATGTTTCAATTTTTACGTTCGTTAACCGATTTCTGGCGATTTAGTTCATGTTCCCATAGTCAACCACGTTGTAGTTAGTCAATAACATACCATTAATATCTTAATGACTCTATGGTCAAACGCCGCAATATCGCATAGCTCAACATTAATATTATCTATCTTGTTACAGAGATTGGTGATCACGTCGTCGATTAATGTGGCTGATTTGTAGTTCTGGTAACATTCGTGTTATCAAGAATGTTAACAATAAGGGATGTAGTACTCTATGTCGTATCAATGTATTTAATGGACGTGCAATATATTACGTGTACTAATTTATACAGACGTGCAATAATTTTGCATTCGTTAGTGTTATCTACATTTGCATTTTGCGCTATTATTAATTCCATCAGCAGGACATCTGATTCAAATTCTTCTTCAACGCGTGTTAATCTTATTCTGGGTTTCCTTATTTTCGTTTTATTGATTGTTCCAATAGTTTATAAAGTTTTTTATTCAACCAGGAAATTTTTTTTTAATTATTTACTTTGAATCTGTTATTGATTTGTTTTAATTTACACAAAAATTTCATGTTTAAAATGTTATTTAGCTCATTTTAATTTTTAATTGATTCGTAAAATTCAACTGTACATTTTTTTTTAGCAGATTCAATATTATTAATGTTATGTTTGTTTACAGTTTTTATAGCCTTTACTTCTAATATTTTTGAATAAACCTACATATGTACATTATTTATAGATGTATGTAAGTTATCTATCCTGCAAAATATTATCCACCTGTACAAATTATTTATAAAATAAAAGTACAGCTATAATTGGGTCATTACTGAGTAAAGTTTATACCTATAAAACATAAAATTTTTTAAATTAGCTATCAATACAAAATTATGTTATTATGTAAATTAAAAAATTACGTTAAAGTAAATTATTGTGTTTTTATACCCGTACGATAGGAAAAATTTGATGTGTAAAATGTTATTTAGTTCATTATAATTTTTTTTATAGTTTGTAATTAGTTAAACTTTATTCCTTCAGGTCTCATTAATAATTAATTTACAAAAAAGGTCTTTTACAATTTTTGGCAAATTCTACTTGCATTTTTGCTGACGCAAACATATGTTGTTACGCGTGACTTTTATTTCACAGGCAAACATATGTTTATTACGCGTTTGAATTTTTTTCCCAGGTATGTAAAAAATAATTCGGCAAGTTAATAACTTTTTAATAAAAATTGGGAAATTATTTTGACTTGATGAAAAATAAGTTAAAGTAAAATTCGTAAAATTTTCGTAAAATTCAACTGTACATTTTTTTTTAGCAGATTCAATATTATTAATGTTATGTTTGTTTACAGTTTTTATAGCCTTTACTTCTAATATTTTTGAATAAACCTACATATGTACATTATTTATAGATGTATGTAAGTTATCTATCCTGCAAACTTAAATTCATAAATTATAAATTCCGTTTTCTCTATATTACTTAAATTGCTCTGTCAAATAAACAAAAGTGTCAAATTACAATTCTTACATTTATATATTTTTTTTTCATATAATTTTTACTGTAGCATAATTGCAACTAGTTATTTCCAACTTTACAAAATATGATGAAATATTATCTACCTGTACAAATTATTTATAAAAAAAAGTAAAGGTAAAATTGGGTCATTATATATATTTTTGAGTAAATTGAGTAAAGTTTATACCTATAAAACATAAAATTATTTAAATTAGATGTCAATACAAAATTATGTTTTAAATTAAGTTGTTATGTAAATTAAAAAATTAAGTTAAAGTAAATTAGTGTGTTTTTTTATTTTTTTTTTTCTTTTCAGCCATACTTCTTCTATTAATATTTAGATACTATTAATATCTTAATGACTTTATGGTCAAACGCCGCTATATTACATAGCTCAACATTAATATTATGTATCTTGTTACAGAGATTGGAGATCACATCGTCGATTAAAGTGGCTGATTTGTAGTTCTGGTTACATTCGTGTCATCAAGGATGTTAACAATAAGGGATGTAGTACTCTATGTCGTATCAATGTATTTAATAGACGTGCAATATATTACGTGCACTAATTTATACAGACGTGCAATAATTTTGCATTCGTTAGTGTTATCTACATTTGCATTTTGGCCTATTATTGATTCCATCAGCAGGACATCTGATTCAAATTCTTCTTCAACGCGTGTTAATCTTATTCTCGGTTTCCTTATTTTCGTTTTATTGATTGTTCCAATAGTTTATAAAGTTTTTTATTCAACCAGGAAATTTTTTTTTAATTATTTACTTTGAATCTGTTATTGATTTGTTTTAATTTACACAAAAATTTCGTGTTTAAAATGTTATTTAGCTCATTTTAATTTTTAATTGATTCGTAAAATTCAACTGTACATTTTTTTTTAGCAGATTCAATATTATTAATGTTATGTTTGTTTACAGTTTTTATAGCCTTTACTTCTAATATTTTTGAATAAACCTACATATGTACATTATTTATAGATGTGTGTAAGTTATCTATCCTGCAAACTTATCCTGCAAAATATTATCCACCTGTACAAATTATTTATAAAATAAAAGTACAGCTATAATTGGGCCATTACTGAGTAAAGTTTATACCTATAAAACATAAAATTTTTTAAATTAGCTATCAATACAAAATTATGTTATTATGTAAATTAAAAAATTACGTTAAAGTAAATTATTGTGTTTTTATACCCGTACGATAGGAAAAATTTGATGTGTAAAATGTTATTTAGTTCATTATAATTTTTTTTATAGTTTGTAATTAGTTAAACTTTATTCCTTCAGATCTCATTAATAATTAATTTACAAAAAAGGTCTTTTACAATTTTTGGCAAATTCTACTTGCATTTTTGCTGACGCAAACATATGTTGTTACGCGTGACTTTTATTTCACAGGTAAACATATGTTTATTACGCGTTTGAATTTTTTTCCCAGGTATGTAAAAAATAATTCGGCAAGTTAATAACTTTTTAATAAAAATTGGGAAATTATTTTGAATTGATGAAAAATAAGTTAAAGTAAAATTCGTAAAATTTTCGTAAAATTCAACTGTACATTTTTTTTTAGCAGATTCAATATTATTAATGTTATGTTTGTTTACAGTTTTTATAGCCTTTACTTCTAATATTTTTGAATAAACCCACATATGTACATTATTTATAGATGTATGTAAGTTATCTATCCTGCAAACTTA
Organism: Poecilobothrus nobilitatus; assembly: GCA_947095535.1. Taxonomy (NCBI): domain Eukaryota; kingdom Metazoa; phylum Arthropoda; class Insecta; order Diptera; family Dolichopodidae; genus Poecilobothrus; species Poecilobothrus nobilitatus. Next base: position 107,465,679 of record OX352773.1, read on the forward strand.
AATTCATAAATTATAAATTCCGTTTTCTCTATATAACTTAAATTGCTCTGTCAAATAAACAAAAGTGTCAAATTACAATTCTTACATTTATATATTTTTTTTTCATATAATTTTTACTGTCGCATAATTGCAACTAGTTATTTCCAACTTTACAAAATATGATAAAATATTATCTACCTGTACAAATTATTTATAAAATAAAAGTACAGCTTTAATTGGGTTATTATATATATTTTTGATTAAAGTTTATACCTATAAAACATAAAATTATTTAAATTAGATGTCAATACAAAATTATGTTTTAAATTAAGTTGTTATGTAAATTAAAAAATTAAGTTAAAGTAAATTAGTGTGTTTTTTTTATTTTTTTTTTCTTTTCAGCCATACTTCTTCTATTAATATTTAGATACTATTAATATCTTAATGACTTTATGGTCAAACGCCGCTATATTACATAGCTCAACATTAATATTATGTATCTTGTTACAGAGATTGGTGAATACATCGTCGATTAATGTGGCTGATTTGTAGTTCTGGTTACATTCGTGTCATCAAGGATGTTAACAATAAGGGCTGTAACTCTATGTCGTATCAATGCATTTAACGTGCAATATATTACGTGCACTAATTTAAAAAAACGTGCAATAATTTTGTATTCGTCAGTGTTATCTACATTTGCATTTTGCGCTATTATTGATTCCATCAGCAGCACATCTGATTCAAATTCTTCTTCAACGCGTGTTAATCTTATTCTGGGTTTCCTTATTTTCGTATTATTGATTGTTCCAATAGTTTATAAAGTTTTTTATTCAACCAGGAAATTTTTTTTTTATTTATTTATTTTGAATCTGTTATTGATTTGTTTTAATTTACACAAAAATTTCATATGTATATAAATTCATATGTGCCAATAGTTTATAAAGTTTTTTATTCAACCAGTAACATTTTTTTTTAATTATTTATTTTGAATCTGTTATTGATTTGTTTTAATTTACACAAAAATTTCATATGCAAAATGTTATTTAGTTCATTTTAATTTTTTATAGTTTGTAATTAGTTAAACTTTATTCCTTCAGGTCTCATTAATAATTAATTTACAAAAAAGTTCTTTTACAATATTTGGCAAATTCTACTTGCATTTTCGCTGACGCAAACATATGTTGTTACGCTTGACTTTTATTTCGCAGGTAAACATATGTTTATTACGCGTTTGAAATTTGTCGCCCAGGTAAGTAAATAATTATTCGGCAAGTTAATAACTTTTTAATAAAATTGGGAAATTATTTTGAATTGATGAAAAATAAGTTTTAATTTGTTTCCTAGGTAAATAAATAATGATTCGTAAAATTCAAACTGTACATTTTTTTTTAGCAGATTCAATATTATTAATGTTATGTTTGTTTTATATTTGTTTACAGTTTATTGCCTTTACTTGTAATATTTTTGAATAAACCTACATATGTACATTATTTATAGACGTATGTAAGTTATCTATCCTGTAAACTTAAATTCATAAATTATAAATTCCGTTTTTTCTATATTACCTAAATTGCTCTGTCAAATAAACAAAAGTGTCAAATTACAATTCTTACATTTATATATTTTTTTTCTTCATATAATTTTTAATGTCGCATAATTGCAACTAGTAATTTCCAACTGTACAAAATATGATAAAATATTATCTACCTGTACAAATTATTTATAAAATAAAAGTACAGCTATAATTGGGTTATTATATATATTTTTGATTAAAGTTTATACCTATAAAACATAAAATTATTTAAATTAGCTGTCAATACAAAATTATGTTTTAAATTAAGTTGTTATGTAAATTGAAAAATTAAGTTAAAGTACATTAGTGTGTTTTTTTTATTTATTTTTTTCTTTGAGCCATACTTCTTCTATTAATATTTAGATACTATTAATATCTTAATGACTTTATGGTCAAACGCCGCTATATTACATAGCTCAACATTAATATTATGTAATCTTGTTACAGAGATTGGTGATCACATCGTCGATTAATGTGGCTGATTTGTAGTTCTGGTTACATTCGTGTTATCAAGGATGTTAATAAGGGCTGTAACTCTATGTCGTATCAATGTATTTAACGTGCAATATATTACGTGCACTAATTTATATAGACGTGCAATAATTTTGCATTCGTCAGTGTTATTTATATTTTGCGCTATTATTAATTCCATCAGCAGCACATCTGATTCAAATTCTTCTGTAAATTTTAATGTCGCATAATTGCAACTAGTTATTTCCAACTGTACAAAATATGATAAAATATTATCCACCTGTACAAATTATTTATGACATAAAAGTACAGCTATAATTGGGTCATTACTGAGTAAAGTTTATACCTATAAAACATAAAATTATTTAAATTAGCTGTCAATACAAAATTATGTTTTAAATTAAGTTAATATGTAAATTGAAAAATTAAGTTAAAGTGAATTATTTTGTTTTTTTTATTTATGTTTTTTAATTTTCAGTGCTTGTGAACCTAAATTTGGCGCAGTCGGTATAATTGCAGCTTTCTGTATCTGGTAATTGAAAAAATTCTCTATTTTTTATGGATATGATTATTTCATTATTTCTCCAACAATTTGATCTAGAATGCATGAGCGAGTTCTAGTTGAGTCTGATTTGGCTCTTTTTAGTATTTCAATTAATGTTTCAATTTTTACTTTCGTTAACCGATTTCTGGCGATTTAGTTCATGTTCCCATAGTCAACCACGTTGTAGTTAGTCAATAACATACCATTAATATCTTAATGACTTTATGGTCAAACGCCGCAATATCACATAGCTCAACATTAATATTATCTATCTTGTTACAGAGATTGGTGATCACGTCGTCGATTAATGTGGCTGATTTCTAGTTCTGGTAACATTCGTGTTATCAAGGATGTTAACAATAAGGGATGTAGTACTCTATGTCGTATCAATGTATTTAATAGACGTGCAATATATTACGTGCACTAATTTATACAGACGTGCAATAATTTTGCATTCGTTAGTGTTATCTACATTTGCATTTTGCGCTATTATTGATTCCATCAGCAGGACATCTGATTCAAATTCTTCTTCAACGCGTGTTAATCTTATTCTGGGTTTCCTTATTTTCGTTTTATTGATTGTTCCAATAGTTTATAAAGTTTTTTATTCAACCAGGAAATTTTTTTTTAATTATTTACTTTGAATCTGTTATTGATTTGTTTTAATTTACACAAAAATTTCATGTTTAAAATGTTATTTAGCTCATTTTAATTTTTAATTGATTCGTAAAATTCAACTGTACATTTTTTTTTAGCAGATTCAATATTATTAATGTTATGTTTGTTTACAGTTTTTATAGCCTTTACTTCTAATATTTTTGAATAAACCTACATATGTACATTATTTATAGATGTATGTAAGTTATCTATCCTGCAAACTTAAATTCATAAATTATAAATTCCGTTTTCTCTATATTACTTAAATTGCTCTGTCAAATAAACAAAAGTGTCAAATTACAATTCTTACATTTATATATTTTTTTTTCATATAATTTCTACTGTCGCATAATTGCAACTAGTTATTTCCAACTTTACAAAATATGATAAAATATTATCTACCTGTACAAATTATTTATAAAACAAGTAAATGTAACAGTAAGTCGATGCAACCGACTTATTAATACCCTACACCTGAATAATTCGAATTAAATTAAAAATCCATAAGTGTTTTTGGCAGCTGCTTGAACTTCTTCCCTTTTCTGTCTTATTCAACTCGAATTTTAAGAACGTAAAAGAGGCATCCGCTTGGGATATGCTTGACACCCTTGTATAAAATTTTAAGTTTCTATCTTAATTATTTTCGAAGATTGGTAGTCCTTGGGATGTTTGTGTCAGCTACCCGAATTGCCACTCCAATTCATCGAATCCATCTCAGGAACATAAAGAAAACTTGCCAGAATACCATTGTATTAAATTTAAAGGTTCTACTTTTGTTGGTTTTGGAGATATGCTCGTTGCTCTTGTGCTCGTCCGGAAGTTTCCAAAATACGAACCCATGGTTCAAATTCTTTCAAATGTCAGTTTCCAATTTTACAGAAAAAGAAACATAACAGAACACCTTTGTACTAAAAATAAAAGTTCTATCTTTGTTGGTTGTGGAGATATACTCGTTTGCTCTGGGGCTCGTCCGGAAGCTTCCAAGATTTGAACCCATGGACCAAATCCTCACAAATTTCAGAAACATAAATCAAACATGAAGGAACACCATTCTGCCTAATTTAAAGGTTATATCTTTGTTGCATTTGGAGATAATATCATTTGTTCTGAGGCTCGTTCGGAAGCTTTCAAAATCCGAACCCAAGGACCAAATCCTCTCAAATTTCAGAGGCCTAAATCATACATGAAAGAACACCATTATGCCAAAAGTAAAGGTTATATCTTTATTGGTTTTGGAGATAATCTCATTTGCTCTGGGGCTCGTTCGGAAGCTTCCAAAACCAAACCCATGGACCAAATCCTCTTAAATTTCAGAGACATAAATCAAACACGAAAGAACACCATTGTACCAAATTCAAAGGTTCTACCTTTGTTCGTATTGGATATAATCTCATTTGCTCTGCGGCTCGTTCGGAAGCTTCCAAAATTCGAATCCACGGTTCAAATTCTTTCAAATTTAAACCCATGGCCAAATCCTCTCAAATTTCAGAGACTTAAATCAAACATGAAAAAACACCATTCGGCCAAATTTAAAGGTTATATATTTGTTGTTTTTGGAGATAATCTCATTTGCTCTGGTGCTCGTTCGGAAGCTTCCAAATCCAAACCCATGGACCAAATCCTCTTAAATTTCAGAGACATAAATCGAACGGGAAGAAACATCATTGTACAAAATTTAAAGGTTCTATCTTTGTTGGTTTTGGAAATAATCTCATTTGCTCTGGTGCTCGTTCGGAAGCTTCCAAAACCCAAACCCATGGACCAAATCCTCTTAAATTTCAGAGACATAAATCGAACGGGAAGAAACATCATTGTACAAAATTTGAAGGTTCTATCTTTGTTGCTTTTGGAGATAATCTCGTTTGCGGAGATTATCTCCAAAAGCCCGGAATCATCGGAAGCTTCCAGAATCCGAACCCATGGACGGATTTTGTCCAGATTCGAACTTAGCCTTTCTTTCGTAATTAGTAACCTACTATATAAATTTCATAAAGATAGCATCATTATTTTTTGAGTTATCGTGCGTACGGGCGGACGGACGGACGGACGGACGGACATCGCTAAATCGACTCCGGCGGTGATCCTGATTCAGAATATATATACATGTCTATACCTAACTCGCTTCCTTTTGGTGGTTACAAACACCATACCAAAGTTAATATACCCTATACTTTAGGTGTAGGGTATAAAAAGTAAAGCTAAAATTGGGTCATTATATATATTTTTGAGTAAATTGAGTAAAGTTTATACCTATAAAACATAAAATTATTTAAATTAGATGTCAATAAAAAAATTATGTTTTAAATTAAGTCGTTATGTAAATTAAAAAATTAAGTTAAAGTAAATTAGTGTGTTTTTTTTATTTTTTTTTTTCTTTTCAGCCATACTTCTTCTATTAATATATAGATACTATTAATATCTTTATGACTTTATGGTCAAACGCCGCTATATTACATAGCTCAACATTAATATTATGTATCTTGTTACAGAGATTGGAGATCACATCGTTGATTAATGTGGCTGATTTGTAGTTCTGGTTACATTCGTGTCATCAAGGATGTTAACAATAAGGGCTGTAACTCTATGTCGTATCAATGCATTTAACGTGCAATATATTACGTGCACTAATTTATATAGACGTGCAATAATTTTGTATTCGTCAGTGTTATCTACATTTGCATTTTGCGCTATTATTGATTCCATCAGCAGGACATCTGATTCAAATTCTTCTTCAACGCGTGTTAATCTTATTCTGGGTTTCCTTATTTTCGTATTATTGATTGTTCCAATAGTTTATAAAGTTTTTTATTCAACCAGGAAATTTTTTTTTTATTTATTTATTTTGAATCTGTTATTGATTTGTTTTAATTTACACAAAAATTTCATATGTACATAAATTCATATGTGCCAATAGTTTATAAAGTTTTTTATTCAACCAGTAAAATTTTTTTTTTTATTTATTTATTTTGAATCTGTTATTGATTTGTTTTAATTTACACAAAAATTTCATATGCAAAATGTTATTTAGTTCATTTTAATTTTTTATAGTTTGTAATTAGTTAAACTTTATTCCTTCGGGTCTCATTAATAATTAATTTACAAAAGAGTTCTTTAACAATATTTGGCAAATTCTACTTGCATTTTCGCTGACGCAAACATATGTTGTTACGCGTGATTTTTATTGATGATTCGTAAAATTCAAACTGTTCCTTTTTTTTTTAGCAGAATCAATATTATTAATGTTATGTTTGATTTATATTTGTTTACAGTTTATTGCCTTTACTTGTAATATTTTTGAATAAACCTACATATGTACATTATTTATAGACGTATGTAAGTTATCTATCCTGTAACCTTAAATTCATAAATTATAAATTCCGTTTTTTCTATATTACCTAAATTGCTCTGTCAAATAAACAAAAGTGTCAAATTACAATTCTTACAGTTATATATTTTTTTTCTTCATATAATTTTTACTGTCGCATAATTGCAACTAGTTATTTCCAACTGTACAAAATATGATAAAATGTTATCCAACTGTACAAATTATTTATAAAATAAAAGTACAACTATAATTGGGTCATTACTGAATTAAGTTTATAGATATAAAACATAAAATTATTTAAATTAGCTGTCAATACAAAATTATGTTTTAAATTAAGTTATTATGTAAATTAAAAAAGTTATTTAGTTATTTAGTTCATTTTAATTTTTTTTATAGTTTGTAATTAGTTAAACTTTATTCCTTCAGGTCTCATTAATAATTAATTTACAAAAAAGTTCTTTTACAATATTTGGCAAATTCAACTTGCATTTTCACTGACGCAAACATATGTTGTCACGCGTGACTTTTATTTCCCAGGTAAACATATGTTTATTACGCGTTTGAAATTTTTTCCCAGGTAAGTAAATAATTATTCGGCAAGTTAATAACTTTTTAATAAAAATTGGGAAATTATTTTGAATTGATGAAAAATAAGTTTTAATTTGTTTCCTAGGTAAATAAATGATGATTCGTAAAATTCAACCGTACATTTTTTTTTAGCACATTCAATATTATTAATGTTATGTTTGTTTACAGTTTTTATAGCCGTTACTTCTAATATTTTTGATTAAACCTACATATGTAGGCTACATATGTAAACCTACATATGTAGATATGATTCAAATTCTTCTTTAATTTTTTCTGTCGCATAATTGCAACTAGTTATTTCCAACTGTACAGAATATGATAAAATATTATCCACCTGTACAAATTATTTATAAAATAAAAATACAGCTATAATTGGGTCATTACTGAGTAAAGTTTATACCTATAAAACATAAAATTATTTAAATTAGCTGTCAATACAAAATTATGTTTTAAATTAAGTTATTATATAAATTAAAAAATTAAGTTAAGGTAAATTATTGTTTTTTTTTTATTTTCAGTGCTTGTGAACCTAAATTTGGCGCAGTCGGTATAATTGCCGGTATTTATATAGACGTGCAATAATTTTGTATTCGTCAGTGTTATCTACATTTGCATTTTGCGCTATTATTGATTCCATCAGCAGGACATCTGATTCAAATTCTTCTTCAACGCGTGTTAATCTTATTCTGGGTTTCCTTATTTTCGTATTATTGATTGTTCCAATAGTTTATAAAGTTTTTTATTCAACCAGGAAATTTTTTTTTTATTTATTTATTTTGAATCTGTTATTGATTTGTTTTAATTTACACAAAAATTTCATATGTATATAAATTCATATGTGCCTAGTTTATAAAGTTTTTTATTCAACCAGTAAAATTTTTTTTTTTATTTATTTATTTTGAATCTGTTATTGATTTGTTTTAATTTACACAAAAATTTCATATGCAAAATGTTATTTAGTTCATTTTAATTTTTTATAGTTTGTAATTAGTTAAACTTTATTCCTTCGGGTCTCATTAATAATTAATTTACAAAAGAGTTCTTTAACAATATTTGGCAAATTCTACTTGCATTTTCGCTGACGCAAACATATGTTGTTACGCGTGACTTTTATTTCCCAGGTAAACATATGTTTATTACGCGTTTGAAATTTTTTCCCAGGTAAGTAAATAATTATTCGGCAAGTTAATAACTTTTTAATAAAATTGGGAATTTTGAATTGATGAAAGATAAGTTTTAAATTGTTTCCTAGGTAAATAAATGATGATTCGTAAAATTCAAACTGTTCCTTTTTTTTTTTAGCAGAATCAATATTATTAATGTTATGTTTGTTTTATATTTGTTTACAGTTTATTGCCTTTACTTGTAATATTTTTGAATAAACCTACATATGTACATTATTTATAGACGTATGTAAGTTATCTATCCTGTAACCTTAAATTCATAAATTATAAATTCCGTTTTTTCTATATTACCTAAATTGCTCTGTCAAATAAACAAAAGTGTCAAATTACAATTCTTACAGTTATATATTTTTTTTCTTCATATAATTTTTACTGTCGCATAATTGCAACTAGTTATTTCCAACTGTACAAAATATGATAAAATGTTATCCAACTGTACAAATTATTTATAAAATAAAAGTACAACTATAATTGGGTCATTACTGAATTAGGTTTATAGATATAAAACATAAAATTATTTAAATTAGCTGTCAATACAAAATTATGTTTTAAATTAAGTTATTATGTAAATTAAAAAATTAAGTTAAAGTGAATTATTTTGTTTTTTTAATTTATTTTTTTTATTCTCAGTGCTTGTGAACCTAAATTTGGCACAGTCGGTATAATTACAGCTTTCTATATCTTGTAATTGAAAAAATTCTCTATTTTTTATGGATATGAATAAATATTATGTATATAAATTCCTATGTGCCAATAGATTATAAAGTTTTTTATTCAACCAGTAAAATTTTTTTTAATTATTTACTTTGAATCTGTTATTGATTTGTTTTAATTTACACAAAAATTTCATGTGTAAAATGTTATTTAGTTCATTTTAATTTTTTTATAGTTTGTAATTAGTTAAACTTTATTCCTTCAGGTCTCATTAATAATTAATTTACAAAAAAGTTCTTTAACAATATTTGGCAAATTCTACTTGCATTTTTGCTGAAGCAAACATATGTTGTTACGCGTGACTTTTATTTCACAGGTAAACATATGTTCGTCGATTAATGTGGCTGATTTGTAGTTCTGGTAACATTCGTGTTATCAAGGATGTTAACAATAAAGGATGTAGTACTCTATGTCGTATCAATGTATTTAATAGACGTGCAATATATTACGTGCACTAATTTATACAGACGTGCAATAATTTTGCATTCGTTAGTGTTATCTACATTTGCATTTTGCGGTATTATTGATTCCATCAGCAGGACATCTGATTCAAATTATTCTTCAACGCGTGTTAATCTTATTCTGGGTTTCCTTATTTTCGTTTTATTGATTGTTCCAATAGTTTATAAAGTTTTTTATTCAACCAGGAAATTTTTTTTTAATTATTTACTTTGAATCTGTTATTGATTTGTTTTAATTTACACAAAAATTTCATGTTTAAAATGTTATATAGCTCATTTTAATTTTTTTATAGTTTGTAATTAGTTAAACTTTATTCCTTCAGGTCTCATTAATAATTAATTTACAAAAAAGTTATTTTACAATTTTTGGCAAATTCTACTTGCAAACATATGTTGTTACGCGTGACTTTTATTTCACAGGTAAACATATGTTTATTACGCGTTTGAATTTTTTTCCCAGGTATGTAAAAAATAATTCGGCAAGGTAATAACTTTTTAATAAAAATTGGGAAATTATTTTGAATTGATGAAAAATAAGTTTTAATTTGTTTCCTAGGTAAATAAATGATGATTCGTAAAATTCAACTGTACATTTTTTTTAGCAGATTCAATATTATTAATGTTATGTTTGTTTACAGTTTTTATTGCCTTTACTTCTAATATTTTTGAATAAATCTACATATGTACATTATTTATAGACGTATGTAAGTTATCTATCCTGCAAACTTAAATTCATAAATTATAAATTCCGTTTTTTCTATATTACTTAAATTGCTCTGTCAAATAAACAAAAGTGTCAAATTACAATTCTTACATTTATCTATTTTTTTTCTTCATATAATTTTTACAGTCGCATAATTGCAACTAGTTATTTCCAACTGTACAAAATATGATAAAATATTATCCACCTGTACAAATTATTTATAAAATAAAGGTACAGCTATAATTGGGTCATTACTGAGTAAAGTTTATACCTATAAAACATAATTTTTTTTAAATTAGCTGTCAATACAAAATAATGTTATTATGTAAATTAAAAAATTACGTTAAAGTAAATTATTGTGTTTTTATACCCGTACGATAGGAAAAATTTGATGTGTAAAATGTTATTTAGTTCATTTTAATTTTTTTTATAGTTTGTAATTAGTTAAACTTTATTCCTTCAGGTCTCATTAATAATTAATTTGCAAAAAAGTTCTTTTACAATATTTGGCAAATTCAACTTGCATTTTCGCTGACGCAAACATATGTTGTCACGCGTGACTTTTATTTCCCAGGTAAACATATGTTTATTACGTGTTTGAAATTTTTTCCCAGGTAAGTAAATAATTATTCGGCAAGTTAATAACTTTTTAATAAAAATTGGGAAATTATTTTGAATTGATGAAAAATAAGTTTTAATTTGTTTCCTAGGTAAATAAATGATGATTCGTAAAATTCAACCGTACATTTTTTTTTAGCACATTCAATATTATTAATGTTATGTTTGTTTACAGTTTTTATAGCCGTTACTTCTAATATTTTTGATTAAACCTACATATGTAGGTTACATATGTAAACCTACATATGTAGATATGATTCAAATTCTTCTTTAATTTTTTCTGTCGCATAATTGCAACTAGTTATTTCCAACTGTACAGAATATGATAAAATATTATCCACCTGTACAAATTATTTATAAAATAAAAATACAGCTATAATTGGGTCATTACTGAGTAAAGTTTATACCTATAAAACATAAAATTATTTAAATTAGATGTCAATACAAAATTATGTTTTAAATTAAGTTATTATATAAATTAAAAAATTAAGTTAAGGTAAATTATTGTGTTTTTTTATTTTCAGTGCTTGTGAACCTAAATTTGGCGCAGTCGGTATAATTGCCGGTAAAACAACTTTCTGTATCTCGTAATTGAAAAAATTCTCTATTTTTTATGGATATGATTATTTCATTATTTATCCAACAGTTTGATCTAGACATGCATGAGCGAGTTCTAGTTGAGTCTGATTTGGCTCTTTTTAGTATTTCAATTAATGTTTCAATTTTTACGTTCGTTAACCGATTTCTGGCGATTTAGTTCATGTTCCTATAATCAACCACGTTGTAGTTAGTCAATAACATACCAGTAATATCTTGATGACTTTATGGTCAAACGCCGCTATATCACATACATTAATATTATGTATCTTGTTACAGAGATTGGTGATCACGTCGTCAATTAATGTGGCTGATTTGTAGTTCTGGTAACATTCGTGTTATCAAGGATGTTAACAATAAGGGATGTAGTACTCTATGTCGTATCAATGTATTTAATAGACGTGCAATATATTACGTGCACTAATTTATATAGACGTGCAATAATTTTGCATTCGTCAGTGTTATCTACATTTGCATTTTGCGCTATTATTGATTCCATCAGCAGGACATCTGATTCAAATTCTTCTTCAACGCGGTTTATCTTATTCTGGGTTTCCTTATTTTCGTATTATTATTTGTTCCAATAGTTTATAAAGTTTTTTATTCAACCAGAAATTTTTTTTTAAATTATTTATTTTGAATCTGTTATTGATTTGTTTTAATTTACACAAAAATTTCATATGTATATAAATTCATATGTGCCAATAGTTTATAAAGTTTTTTATTCAACCAGTAAAATTTTTTTTTAATTATTTACTTTGAATCTGTTATTGATTTGTTTTAATTTACACAAAAATTTCATGTGTAAAATGTTATTTAGTTCATCTTAATTTTTTTATAGGTTGTAATTAGTTAAACTTTATTCTTTCAGGTCTCATTAATAATTAATTTACAAAAAAGTTCTTTTACAATATTTGGCAAATTCTACTTGCATTTTCGCTGACGCAAACATATGTTGTTACGCGTGACTTTTATTTCACAGGAAACATATGTTTATTACGCGTTTGAATTTTTTTCCCAGGTAGGTAAATAATTATTTGGCAAGGTAATAACTTTTTAATAAAAATTGGGAAATTATTTTGAATTGATGAAAAATAACTTTTAATTTGTTTCCTAGGTAAATAAATGATGATTCGTAAAATTCAAACTGTACATTTTTTTTTAGCAGATTCAATATTATTAATGTTATGTTTGTTTACAGTTTTTAGTGCCTTTACTTCTAATATTTTTGAATAAATCTACATATGTACATTATTTATAGACGTATGTAAGTTATCTATCCTGTAAACCTAAATTCATAAATTATAAATTCCGTTTTTTCTATATTACCTAAATTGCTCTGTCAAAGAAACAAAAGTGTCAAATTACAATTCTTACATTTATATATTTTTTTCTTCATATAATTTTTACTGTCCGATTTAATTCTTTTCTCAATTTAAAAAAACAAATTATTTTTTTATTTTAGCTTTTATTAAACTAAAAAATAGAATTAATCTCTACTGTTAACTTTTATTAACTGACTTTCTAATTGCTAATTAATGTTTAATTAACTACCTGAATTGCTAAATTTGCTGATGAAAGTAAAAACTGTTATTTCGTATAAAATATCACTTTTGTTAAAAAAGTAATATTTTATGTGGATCGTTTAACCTTCGATCGTTCATCGACTTTATTTCATAATTATGCATTTCGATTTTGTCTGGAGGTGTCGGATTGCATATTATGTTGTCGGCATTTTTATATTTAGATGTTACAGAATATGGTAACGTAACTCTTCCTTCGTTAAAATTAAGATTCTCCTGAATTGTTTTAATGGTTTTTACTTTCATTTTACAATATAATAGAATACTTACAATAATTATTAATATTAAGTTTATTATTATAACTAAAGTAATTCCTGAATAAACAAATTTTTTTATGGAACCTTAGTTCTTCAATTTCTTCTATATTTTTTGTTGTTTTAATTACAATGTCACTTAAAGTTAAAGAATTATTTTCAGACTTATAGTCTAAATTAGGAATTACATATTTATTTTTTATTTCTTTGATATTATTATAATATGTCTTATTATCTAGATTTATAATACAATTGTAGAATTTTATAAAATAATTTCCATTCAATTGAAATTTTCTTTCGTCACAATTAGAAACTAATGTTACATTTTTTGCTAATTGAATTAATAAACTACTATCATCTATATTATAAATTTCTGTTGAACAACTTTTTATATTTTTGCAATTTTGCTGAGTAATGCAATGTTTCAGGTCATTTAACTGATGAAGTGCTTTGTTTAAATCATATTCGTAATATTCACCGCGATATTCTAAAGCTTGTGTAATTGGATATTCTATTGAATTACAAGTATTTTCGTTTGATAAAGGTACGATTAATTTTTTATTTATAAAGCTCATTTTATATGGAATTTTAATTAGGAATATTAATTTGTTTGTTGTTGTTTTTGAAAATCCTACTTTTAAGTTTTTTATTTTATCTGCGTTAATTTGATATTCTGAAATTTCTTCATGAGTTAAAAGCGATGGATGAATTATATTAATATTGGAAAGTATTATATTGTCTTGTAGTTCGTTTATAATTCTGTCTATCTCTTGAATATTTAATTTAATGTCGAATACCGTAATTTTAAGTTGATTTTGGTTAGTTACTTCTTTTAGAAATTCTTGAGTTAACTGTCTGTCTTCTTTAATAACATTAAGTAATTTATTTATGGATGTGTTAAAATTGTCATTTATTTGTATTTGTTTATTTATTGTTGTTATGACGTTATGGTTGTTATTGTCAACGGTTTCGAAATGTTGGTTAATTGTTTCTCTGTCGTCGTCATCCATAGTTCCAGCTATCCATTTGTTAATTGTTCCTATGAAATTAAAAAGTCCTCGTTTATGTATTGAGTGATGTCCGTTTTCTAAAGTTGTTAATTTGTCTTGTAATTTTTCAATGTCTTTAAATAATGAGGAGCTCATGTTTGTTGGTAGTAAAGTTGTACTTTTTATTATTTCATTTATAACGTTATCTATTTGTTTTAAGTCAATAATATGAAGAGAATAATTAAAAGTTTTTGGTATGAGAATTTCTTCTTCTTGTATAATAGTATATCCATTTATAGATTCAATTTTCTCTACTTGTAATTGAGTTGATGTCACTTGTGTCATTGTCAGGGTAAGAAATATTATCATTATTAACTGAAAATTTAAGAGGTCGTTTTATATTAGTACAGTGTATATTTGATAAGTTGTGTTTTCTGTATTTGGGTTCATCTTTGTGTCTTAGTGATTTATAATTTTTTATATAGCCTTGTTTTCTTGTTTCTTCGTAGTCTTCTCTGTTTTTGTTATGTTTATTCAATCTTTTATTTTGGGAATTAATGAGGTTATTGTATATTGTTTCTATTGAAATTAAACTGTTTTCAACGTTTGAAGGAGTTGTTTTTATTGTACTGTGGTATTGGTTATTGTAGGACTTTATAGCTTCTAAGAGCTGAATTCTTATAGGACAGGGTTGTTCTAAATTCAATATACGTAATTTTTCAGTGATTGTATTATTAAGTCTTTCTACGTCTGAATTACCAGTATGACTATTAGGTTTGACAAGGTGTAATTCTATATTTTCATTATTAAGGAATTCTTTTATATGAATAGATTTTAATTCATTATCCGCAATTAATTTTTTGGGTTTTTTGTGATTGAAATAAATTCTTAGTTTTTCTATAATTTCTACGTGATTTCTGTTTTCTAAAGGATAAGCTGTTGCAAATTTTGTGAATTTATCAATAAAAACTATAAATGTTTGTCTTTTATTTGTGTAGGTATCTACATGTACAATTTGATTTTTATTTGTAGGTATTTCAGATTTTTTAAATTTGGGTTTGATAGGGTTACGATCATATTTCCCTTGACAACATATATCACAATTGTTTGTAATTTTATTTATTACTAATTTGAGTTGTTTGTTATATATTTTTGTTTTTAAATATTCATAAAGAGCAACGATTCCTGGATGTTTTTGTTCTTTATGATGGATAGATACTATTTTTATTAATTCTTCTTCGGTTTTTATATCTTGAGCGAAGAAAGTACATTTTACGAATTTAATGTTAGGAAATTCTTTAATTAGGGTTTGTTGAAAAACGTTGAAATCATGATCAGATATTTGGGTATATATTGCAACTTTGTTTCCTGATATATAGGTTTTTAAAGTATTGATTAAGTTTGCTGTAGTTGAATCTGGGTTAATATAGATTCTACGATTTCCTAATATTTGTTCAAATTCTTGTGTGAAATTAGAGGTAATTATTATTTGGGTTT
This sequence comes from Poecilobothrus nobilitatus, assembly GCA_947095535.1. Lineage (NCBI taxonomy): Eukaryota > Metazoa > Arthropoda > Insecta > Diptera > Dolichopodidae > Poecilobothrus > Poecilobothrus nobilitatus. The sequence continues at coordinate 107,481,416 of OX352773.1, forward strand.
TAAAACGGTTTACTATTGTTTCTAAAATAGGGATATGGTCATTTTGTTCTTCTTCCTGAGAATGAATTGTTGGTTGAAGTGAATTATTTTCATTGTTTTGAGAAGAGTTTTCATCATGTTGCGTATTTATGATTTCTCTTCCTTCGTTAAAATTGAACGTCTCGGTCAATATATTTATTTCATGTTCGTCCGTATTTATCCTACTGAGAAAATCGGCGATTTTATTTTCTTTCCCTTTCAGAAATTCAATTTTTATGTTATATTCCCCTAAAGACAAAATCCATCTTTGTAACCTGGGATTTAAGTCTTTACCTAAATATTTGGTATGTAACCATTTCAAAGCTTGGTGATCTGTTCTTAGTTCAAATTCTTTGCCGTAAATGTACGGTCGGAAATATTTTATAGCCCATATAACGGCTAAAAGTTCTTTTTCTGTAGTGCTATACTTAATCTCATGATTATTTAGGGTTCTACTCGCATATGAAATTGGATGGTTGTCTTGAAGTAGTACTCCACCTATTGCGTAATTACTAGCGTCTGTATTAAGTTTAAAAGGTTTGTTAAAGTCTGGGTATTTAAGAATGGGATGTGAAGTTATAAGAGTTTTTAATTGTTCGAAAGCGTTAATGTAAGAAGAGTCAAATTTGTTTATTTGAGTGTCTTTTTTCAAGTACTTCGTCATTGGTTGGGCTATTTTGGCATAGTCCTTTATGAACTTCCTGTAATAGCCAGTAATTCCTAGGAATGATTTGATCTGCTTTTGGGTAGTTGGCAGTTTCAATTCTACTATGTCCTTAATTTTCCTTGGATTGGGTTTAATTCCGTCTTTTGTTAGTACATGTCCTAAATATTCTGTCTCTTTACAGAAAAAGTTACATTTGTCTATTTGAATTTTTAAATTAGCTTGTCTTAGTTTGTTGAATATTTTATTTGTATTGGTTATATGTTCTTGAATAGATGTACTGAAAATCAGTATATCAATTAGGTATATTACGCATATTTTATTGATGTATTCTCGGAGTACAGAATTCATCATTCGCTGAAAAGTAGATGGCGCATTTTTCAGGCCAAAAGGCATGCGAATATATTCGTAATGCCCGAAAGGTGTCGAAAAGGCAGTTTTCTTTTGGTCTTTTTCATTCACTATTATTTGGTGAAAGCCTTTCGCTAAATCCAATGTCGTAAAGTATTGTGAGCGTCCAAGTTTGTCAAGAATATTGTCTATATTTGGTATAGGAAACTTATCGTCAATTGTAATTTCATTAAGTTTCCTATAGTCTATAACTATTCTCCATTTTCTTATATTGGAATTGTCCAATTTTTTTGGTACAATCCAAAGTGGAGAATTGTAGGGTGAATTAGATTCTCTAATTATTCTTTGTTTTAACATGTCCTGGATTTGCTTTTCTATTTCTTTTTCATGAACTTGTGGGTAGCGGTATATTTTACTGTAAATCGGATTTTCATGTTTTAACTTAATTTCATGTTTAATTTCGTGTGTAAAGGTCAGATTGTCACCTTCACCGAAAAATAAGTCTTGATTTTTATTTAGTAAATCTTTTAAATAGGATTTTTCTTCAGAGTTCAAATGTTCTTGATTTATTTTATTAAAGATTTCGTCTTTTATGTTATTGATTGGTTCTAAGTGATTTGCTTGAGCAATTTCACTGGGAAAATTTATATTTTCAAAAGGAATTTTATACTTGGAAAAAATTTCTAGAAACTGATTCTCAACGTCGACTTTTGACTGAAAAGCTATTAAGAAATTAATGCCTATTATTGCATCATATTTTTCACTCTTGAGAGGGAATACTTTCCATTCTAAAGTTCCTGTTTTAATTAATTCTTTGGGGATAGGTGTAATAACTTTGTGTGTTACACTTTTTGGTCCACCTAAAGAATTATATGTAATTGGCTTATGCAAATTTAATATTTTATATGGTAATATATTAGGTTTTATGAGACTAGTGTCTGACCCTGTATCTATTAAACAATTAATTGATATTTTTTCAAATGTTAATTTAATAATTGGTAATCTATTTTCCGAGGCTAATTTGTAAAATTTACCTCTTGGTTCGTGTCATTTTCTTCGTTAATATTGTCTACTTCCATTGGTTGTTCTGTCCGATTATTAAAATTTTTATATTGTCCTGATCTATTATTTTCTGAGAAATTCTGTCTTCTAAATTGTCCAGTCGTTCTGTTATTTTGGTGATTGTTATTAGAAAAATTAGGTCTTGTCGTGTTTGGATTATTAAATGAATTTGGTGAATTATTGTTAGAACGGTAGTTATTATAAGAAGGATTTTTTCTTTGAAAGTTAGGATTTTCTTTTTTATTTTTTTCAACAACAAATTTATTAATATTTCCTGACTTATTATTTTTATTTAATTTGTATTCATTTTTTATTACTTCATCACTTAAATATATTTCTTGTTGACAAAAGATATTATCTAATTCGAATAAAGTTTTACTTTGATCTATTTGTAATTGCATAATTGGAATTAATTTTAATTTTAAAAGTTGAACTAATTCTTTGTCTATTGATTCATAAGTAAAACTTTCTTCGTTATCAAAATCACAAATTTCACTAGTTTCTGATTTAATGTTACTTAATTTATTAAATAAATCTTTAAGATTAAATACCTTATATTCCTTGGCTTGGAACAGGAGCTGATGTATTGTCTTTTTTGGTCTGAATCTCACTGAAAGAGTGTTGACAACAATGTCCCAATTTCTGCTATCTTCAGGTATTTCCAGGATGACATTTCTGGCTTTTCCGATGATTTTACTGTTGATAACTTTTTTCAAACAATATTGCTTTAGTTGGACATTGTTTTGTACACAAAGAGCTTCCACATCTTCAACTGCACTTAGAAATGATTTTAGTTTGTAGGAATTTTCACCAGAAAACGGTGTTATTTCGTTAAAGTTTCTGATAATTTGGTCCGGTGTTAATTCGAATACTGTTCGATTAACCTGGTTGAGTCTGCTGTTCTGCTCATTTAGTTGTTGTGTAAGTAAAGCAACTTGGTTGGTTAATTGTTCAATGGTTGCCATATTAGAATTTAAATTTCGATTTTGATCGAAAAATTTATTACGTTTTTTATAAATTTTGGATCGGTGTTTCTGCACAAAATTAATTTTTTAAATTTTGCTATGTTTCTTTAATTGATCCTTGTTTTTATTTATATATATTTTTTTTTATATATATAATATATTCGATTCGATTTCGCTGGATGTCTTTCTTTAGAAGTACATCCTACCGACTGCGCCAGAAACGATTTAATTCTTTTCTCAATTTAAAAAAACAAATTATTTTTTTATTTTATAATAAAACTTTATTTTAGCTTTTATTAAACTAAAAAATAGAATTAATCTCTACTGTTAACTTTTATTAACTGACTTTCTAATTGCTAATTAATGTTTAATTAACTACCTAAATTTGCTAAATTTGCTGATGAAAGTAAAAACTGTTATTTCGTATAAAATATCACTTTTGTTAAAAAAGTAATATTTTATGTGGATCGTTTAAACTTCGATCGTTCATCGACTTTATTTCATAATTATGCATTTCGATTTTGTCTGGAGGTGTCGGATTGCATATTATGTTGTCGGCATTTTTATATTTAGATGTTACAGAATATGGTAACGTAACTCGCGTGACTTTTATTTCACAGGTAAACATATGTTTATTACGCGTTTGAATTTTTTTCCCAGGTAGGTAAAAAATTATTCGGCAAGGAAATAACTTTTTAATAAAAATTGGGAAATTATTTTGAATTGATGAAAAATAAGTTTTAATTTGTTTCCTATGTAAATAAATGATGATTCGTAAAATTCAACTGTACATTTTTTTTAGCAGATTCAATATTATTAATGTTATGTTTGTTTACAGTTTTTATTGCATTTACTTCTAATATTTTTGAATAAATCTACATATGTACATTATTTATAGACGTATGTAAGTTATCTATCCTGCAAACTTAAATTCATAAATTATAAATTCCGTTTTTTCTATATTACCTAAATTGCTCTGTCAAATAAACAAAAGTGTCAAATTACAATTCTTACAGTTATATATTTTTTTTCTTCATATAATTTTTACTGTCGCATAATTGCAACTAGTTATTTCCAACTGTACAAAATATGATAAAATATTATCCACCTGTACAAATTATTTATAAAATAAAAGTACAGCTATAATTGGGTCATTACTGAGTAAAGTTTATACCTATAAAACATAAAATTTTTTAAATTAGCTGTCAATACAAAATTATGTTATTATGTAAATTAAAAAATTATGTTAAAGTAAATTATTGTGTTTTTATACCCGTACGATAGGAAAAATTTGATGTGTAAAATGTTATTTAGTTCATTTTAATTTTTTTATAGTTCGTAATTAGTTAAACTTTATTCCTTCAGGTCTCATTAATAATTAATTTACAAAGAAGTTCTTTTACAATATTTGCCAAATTAATAACTTTTTAATAAAAATTGGGAAATTATTTTGAATTGATGAAAAATAACTTTTAATTTGTTTCCTAGGTAAATAAATGATGATTCGCAAAATTCAAACTGTACATTTTTTTTTAGCAGATTCAATATTATTAATGTTATGTTTGTTTACAGTTTTTATAGCCTTTACTTCTAATATTTTTGAATAAATCTACATATGTACATTATTTATAGACGTATGTAAGTTATCTATCCTGCAAACTTATATTCATAAATTACAAATTCCTTTTTTTCTATATTACTTAAATTGCTCTGTCAAATAAACAAAAGTGTCTAATTATAATTCTTACATTTATATATTTTTTTTCTTCATATAATTTTTACTGTCGCATAATTGCAACTAGTTATTTCCAACTGTACAAAATATGATAAAATATTATCCACCTGTACAAATTATTTATAAAATAAAAGTACAGCTATAATTGGGTCATTACTGAGTAAAGTTTATACCTATAAAACATAAAATTATTTAAATTAGCTGTCAATACAAAATTATGTTTTAAATTAAGTTATTATGTAAATTAAAAAATTAAGTTAAAGTAAATTATTGTGTTTTTATACCCGTATGATAGGATTGGGTATAATAAAATTATTCCTCTGTTTGTAACACCTCGAAATAAGCCAGCTAGGTATACCTTCAAAGGTATGGATCAGATCAGAAAAAAAATCTAAGACGATTGAGCCATGTCCGTCCGTCCGTCCGTCCGTCCGTCCATCCGTCCGTCCGTCAGCACGCTAACTCAAAAACTAAGAAAGCTAGAATCTTGAAATTTATACAAAATAATCTGGCAGTAAAATGTAGGTTCCCTATTTTTTTTGGTTGAGTTCGGTCAAAACTTCGGGTAGCTCTCGAACAACTAACTTCTAGATCCCCACATTTTTTTGAAATAGAGCTATGAAATTTTAACTGCTGATACATCTCACAAAAATATTAATTTTATTTTTATAATTTTTTTTTTGTAGCCCCAACCGTTACGGAGCTACAACTCTTCAAAGGTTCAAAAAAGCTCTGCATTTGAATTGTTATAGCACAAGTTTTATAAGGTATATCTTCATTTTGAAAACGCCAAACGGTTACTACTTTTATTAGCTTTAAAATATATATACAATAAATATATATTTGTGGCATACGGTGTCTTAATTTACCGTTATGCGAAACTCAAATTTTGCAAAATCCTTTAACCCTTCTATCTTCTAAACGGTTTAAGGTGGAAACTTGAAATTTTGGCAGAACTTAGATCTTTGAAAATAAGTATGAGTCATTTCAGAAATTTTTTTGTATCACTCCCCGTTTAGGATCTGTAAGGGATCAAAAATTGAAAATTTCCTATTTTTAAACACCTGTAACTTGAACACCTGTTAAAATTTTTTTGAAGGAATAAACAAAAATTAAAGCTTCAACAATATACTCTTACTTCTGTTAACAACTTTTTTTAATAATATATGGTTACTTTATAATTGACGAAAGTGTTACTTGATTTTTTAAAATTTTCTAACAAATTTCTTCAACAAATTTTTGCATTTGTTTTCCTCGATAATTTGAAATTGTTGAGGATACAATGCGTAGTACAAAAAAATGTAAATAAATAAACAACATAACGGTTGCTTGAAGAATTTTTATTTATATGATTTTGATATACATGATATTATATACTTATATAATATCATGTTTATTTACATATCGTATATGTCACTGATGAATGAATAATAAGAGTATAGATGTATATTATATAGCGCCGTATTTACATACATATGTGTATTTTATTGTACTTATAGAAATTATTCTGTCAATGGAATATTTAAATATAATATAATATAATAAATAAAATTATATTTACTATTTTGTACTTAGTAAATTTAAAATACATTTACTGCGTAGTATTAAATGGTACTATAGAATATTTGAAAAAGTTTTGGATTGATAATCGTTATGTGGAAGGTTAATATTTTTGAATAAACCTACATATGTACATTATTTATAGACGTATGTAAGTGATCTATCCTGTAAACTTGAATTCATAAATTATAAATTCCGTTTTTTCTATATTACCTAAATTGCGCTGTCAAATAAACAAAAGTGTCAAATTACAACTCCTACAGTTATATATTTTTTTTCTTCGTATAATTTTTACTGTCCCATAATTGCAACGAGTTATTTCCAACTGTACAAAATATGATAAAATATTATCTACCTGTACAAATTATTTATAAAATAAAAGTACAGCTAAAATTGGGTCATTATATATATTTTTGAGTAAATTGAGTAAAGTTTATACCTATAAAACATAAAATTATTTAAATTAGCTGTCAATACAAAATTATGTTTTAAATTAAGTTGTTATGTAAATTAAAAAATTAAGTTAAAGTAAATTAGTGTTTTTTTTTATTTATTTTTTTCTTTTCAGCCATACTTCTTCTATTAATATTTAGATACTATTAATATCTTAATGACTTTATGGTCAAACGCCGCTATATTACATAGCTCAACATTAATATTATGTATCTTGTTACAGAGATTGGTGAATACATCGTCGATTAATGTGGCTGATTTGTAGTTCTGGTTACATTCGTGTCATCAAGTATGTTAACAATAAGGGCTGTAACTCTATGTCGTATCAATGTATTTAACGTGCAATATATTACGTGCACTAAATTATATAGACGTGCAATAATTTTGTATTCGTCAGTGTTACATTTGCATTTTGCGCTATTATTGATTCCATCAGCAGGACATCTGATTCAAATTCTTCTTTAATTTTTGCTGTCGCATATTTGCAACTAGTTATTTCCAACTGTACAGAATATGATAAAATATTATCCACCTGTACAAATTATTTATAAAATAAAAATACAGCTATAATTGGGTCATTACTGAGTAAAGTTTATACCTATAAAACATAAAATTATTTAAATTAGCTGTCAATACAAAATTATGTTTTAAATTAAGTTATTATGTAAATTAAAAAATTAAGTTAAGGTAAATTATTGTGTTTTTTTATTTTCAGTGCTTGTGAACCTAAATTTGGCGCAGTCGGTATAATTGCCGACGGTAAAACAGCTTTCTGTATCTCGTAATTGAAAAAATTCTCTATTTTTTATGGATATGATTATTTCATTATTTATCCAACAGTTTGATCTAGACATGCATGAGCGAGTTCTAGTTGAGTCTGATTTGGCTCTTTTTAGTATTTCAATTAATGTTTCTATTTTTACGTTCGTTAACCGATTTCTGGCGATTTAGTTCATGTTCCTATAGTCAACCACGTTGTAGTTAGTCAATAACATACCAGTAATATCTTGATGACTTTATGGTCAAACGCCGCTATATCACATACATTAATATTATGTATCTTGTTACAGAGATTGGTGATCACGTCGTCGATTAATGTGGCTGATTTGTAGTTCTGGTAACATTCGTGTTATCGAGGATGTTAACAATAAGGGATGTAGTACTCTATGTCATATCAATGTATTTAATAGACGTGCAATATATTACGTGCACTAATTTATATAGACGTGCAATAATTTTGCATTCGTCAGTGTTATCTACATTTGCATTTTGCGCTATTATTGATTCCATCAGCAGGACATCTTATTCAAATTCTTCTTCAACGCGGTTTATGTTATTCTGGGTTTCCTTATTTTCGTATTATTATTTGTTCCAATAGTTTATAAAGTTTTTTATTCAACCAGAAATTTTTTTATAAATTATTTATTTTGAATCTGTTATTGATTTGTTTTAATTTACACAAAAATTTCATATGTATATAAATTCATATGTGCCAATAGTTTATAAAGTTTTTTATTCAACCAGTAAAATTTTTTTTTAATTATTTACTTTGAATCTGTTATTGATTTGTAAAACACAAAAATTTACACATGAAATTTACACAAAAATTTCATGTGTAAAATGTTATTTAGTTCATCTTAATTTTTTTATAGTTTGTAATTAGTTAAACTTTATTCCTTCAGGTCTCATTAATAATTAATTTACAAAAAAGTTATTTTACAATTTTTGGCAAATTCTACTTGCAAACATATGTTGTTACGCGTGACTTTTATTTCACAGGAAAACATATGTTTATTACGCGTTTGAATTTTTCTCCCAGGTAGGTAAATAATTATTTGTCAAGGTAATAACTTTTTAATAAAAATTGGGAAATTATTTTGAATTGATGAAAAATAACTTTTAATTTGTTTCCTAGGTAAATAAATGATGATTCGTAAAATTCAAACTGTACATTTTTTTTAGCAGATTCAATATTATTAATGTTATGTTTGTTTACAGGTTTTAGTGCCTTTACTTCTAATATTTTTGAATAAATCTACATATGTACATTATTTATAGACGTATGTAAGTTATCTATCCTGTAAACTTAAATTCATAAATTATAAATTCCGTTTTTTCTATATTACCTAAATTGCTCTGTCAAAGAAACAAAAGTATCAAATTACAATTCTTACATTTATATATTTTTTTTCTTCATATAATTTTTACTGTCGCATAATTGCAACTAGTTATTTCCAACTGTACAAAATATGATAAAATATTATCCACCTGTACAAATTATTTATAAAATAAAAGTACAGCTGTAATTGGGTCATTACTAAGTAAAGTTTATACCTATAAAACATAAAATTATTTAAATTAGCTGTCAATACAAAATTATGTTTTAAATTAAGTTATTATGTAAATTAAAAAATTAAGTTAAAGTAAATTATTGTGTTTTTATACCCATACGATAGGATTGGGTATAATAAAATTATTCCTCTGTTTGTAACACCTCGAAATAAGCGAGCTAGATATACCTTCAAAGGTATGGATCGGATCAGAAAAAAATTCTAAGACGATTGAGCCATGTCCGTCCGTCAGCACGCTAACTCAAAATCTAAGAAAGCTAGAATCTTGAAATTTACACAAAATATTCTGGGAGTAAAATGTAGGTTCCCTTTTGTTTTTGGTTGAGTTCCGTCCAAAACTCCGGGTAGCTCTCGAACAACTAACTTTTAGATCCCCACACTTTTTTGAAATAGAGCTATGAAATTTTAACTGCTGATAGATCTCACAAAAATAATAATTTTGTTTTTATAATTTTTTTTTTGTAGCCCCACCCGTTACGGAGCTACAGCTCTTCAAAGGTTCAAAAAAGCTCTATATTTAAATTGTTATAGCACAAGTTTTATAAGGTATATCTTCATTTTGAAAACGCCAAACTGTTACTACTTTTATTAGCTTTAAAATTATATATACAATAAATATATATTTGTGGCATACGGTGTCTTAATTTACCGTTATGCGAAACTCAAATTTTGCAAAATCCTTTAACCCTTCTATCTTCTAAACGGTTTAAGGTGGAAACTTGAAATTTTGGCAGAACTTAGATCTTTGAAAATAAGTATGAGTCATTTCAGAAATTTTTTTGTATCACTCCCCGTTTAGGATCTGTAAGGGATCAAAAATTGAAAATTTCCTATTTTTAAACACCTGTAACTTGAACCACTGTTAAAATTTTTTTGAAAGAATAAACAAAAATTAAAGCTTCAACATTATACTCTTATATCTGTTAACAGCTTTTTTTTTAATAATATATGGTTACTTAATAATTGACGAAAGTGTTACTTGATTTTTTAAAATTTTCTAACAAATTTCTTCAACAAATTTTTGCATTTGTTTTACTCGAAAACTTGAAATTGTTGAGGATACAATGCGTAGTACAAAAAAATGTAAATAAATAAACAACATAACGGTTGCTTGAAGAAGTTTTATTTATATGATATTGATATACTTATATACATGATATCATATACTTATATAATATCATGTTTATTTACATATAGTATATGTCACTGATGAATGAATGATAAGAGTATAGATGTATATTATATAGCGCCGTATTTACATACATATGTGTATTTTATTGTACTTATAGAAATTATTCTGTCAATGGAATATTTAAATATAATATAATATAATAAATAAAATTATATTTACTATTTTGTACTTAGTAAATTTAAAATACATTTACTGCGTAGTATTAAATGGTACTATAGAATATTTGAAAAAGTTTTGGATTGATAATCGTTATATGGAAGGTTAAAATCTGCTTTTGAAGAATGTATAAACATATAGTTTGAATATATGTACAAGCCACAGTTCTAGAAATTATAAAATTCACCCAAATTATTTTAAAATACTAAAATATTAAAAAATTAATATTGTAAGCAGAGTGACAGGCTGTGAATATACTAACGGTTCGTACGTGTATCTAAGAGTTGACAAATGTAACTGTATTCTTCCTCGTTTTTATTAATTTTTTTTCTTTTCAGTCATACTTCTTCTATTAATATTTAGATACCATTAATATCTAAATGACTTTATGGTCAAACGCCGCTATATCACATAGCTCAACATTAATATTATGTACCTTGTTACAGAGATTGGTGATCACGTCGTCGATTAATGTGGCCGATTTGTAGTTCTGGTTACATTAGTGTTATCAAGGATGTTAACAATAAGGGCTGTAGTACTCTATGTCGTATCAATATATTTAATAGACGTACAATATATTACGTGCACTAATTTATATAGACGTGCAATAATTTTGTATTCGTCAGTGGTATCTACATTTGCATTTTGCGCTATTATTGATTCCATCAGCAGGACATCTGATCCAAATTCTTCTTCGACGCGTGGTAATCTTATTTTGGGCTTTCTTATTTTCGTATAATTGATTATTCCAATAGTTTATAAAGTTTTTTATTCAACCAGGAAAATTTTTTTTTAATTATTTACTTTGAATCTGTTATTGATTTGTTTTAATTTACACAAAAATTTCATATGTATATAAAGTATATGTATATAAATTCATATGTGTCAGTAGTTTATAAAGTTTTTTATTCAGCCAGTAAAATTTTGTATTATGTTTATGTTTGTTACGCGTGACTTTTATTACCCAGGTAAACATATGTTTATTACGCTTTTGAATTTGTTTCCCAGGTAGGTAAATAATTATTCGGCAAGTTAATAACTTTTTAATAAAAATTGCGAAATTATTTTGAATTGAAGAGGAATAAATTTTAATTTGTTTCCTAGGTAAATAAATGATGATTCGCAAAATTCAAACTGTACAATTTTTTTTAGCAGATTCAATATTATTAATGTTATGTTTGTTTTGTATTTGTTTACAGGTTTTATTGCCTTTACTTCTAATATTTTTGAATAAACCTACATATGTACATTATTTATAGATGTATGTGAGTTATCTATCCTGCAAACTCAAATTCATAAATTATAAATTCCGTTTTTTCTATATTACTTAAATTGCTCTGTCAAATAAACAAAAGTGTCAAATTACAATTCTTACATTTATATATTTTTTTTCTTCATATAATTTTTACTGTCGCATAATTGCAACTAGTTATTTCCAACTGTACAAAATATGATAAAATATTATCCACCTGTACAAATTATTTATAAAATAAAAGTACAGCTATAATTGGGTCATTACTGAGTAAAGTTTATACCTTTAAAACATAAAATTATTTAAATTAGCTGTCAATACAAAATTATGTTTTAAATTAAGTTATTATGTAAATTAAGACATTAAGTTAAAGTAAATTATTGTGTTTTTACGATAGGATCGGGTATAATAAACGATAGGATACGATAGGATCGGGTATAATAAAATTACTCCTTCGTCTGTAACACCTCGAAATAAGCGAGCTAGATATACCTTCAAAGGTATGGATCGAATCAGAAAAAAATTCTAAGACGATTGAGCCATGTCCGTCCGTCCGTCCGTCCGTCAGCACGCTAACTCAAAAACTAAGAAAGCTAGAATCTTGAAATTTACACAAAATATTCTAGGAGCAATTTGTACGTTCCCTATTGTTTTTGGTTGAGTGGCGGCCAAAACTTCGGGTAGCTCTCGAACACCTAACTTTTAGATCCCCACATTTTTTTTGAAATAGAACTATGAAATTTTAACTCTGATAGATGTCACAAAAATATTAATATTATTATTTATAACTTTTTATTGTAGCCCCACCCGTTACGGAGCAACAGCTCCCTAAAGGTTCAAAAAAGCTCTATATTTAAATTGTTATAGCACAAGTTATATAAGGTATATCTTCATTTTGAAAACGGAAGACGATTACTGCTTTTAATAGCTTTAAAAGTATATATACAATAAATATATAGTTGTAGCATACGGTGTCTTAATTTATCATTATGCGAAAGTACAATTTTGCAAAATCCTTCAACCCTTCCATCTTCTAAACGGTTTAAGTTGAAATTTTGACAGAAGTTAGATCTTTTAAAATAAGTATGAGTTATTTCAGAAATTTTTTTGTATCACCCCCCGTTTACGAACTGTAATAGGTCAAAAACTGAAAATTTTCTATTTTTAAACACCTGTAACTTGAACACCTGTTAAAATTTTTTTGAAGTAATACACAAAAATTAAAGCTTCAACATTATACTCTTATTTCTGTTAGCAACTTTTTTTTAATAATATAGGGTTACTTTATAATTGATGAAAGTGTTACTTGATTTTTTCAAATTTTCTAACAAATTTCTTTAACGAATTTTTTCCATTTTGTTTTACTCGATAATTTGAAATTGTTGAAGATATAACACGTAGTACAAAAAAATGTAAATAAATAAACAACATAACTGTTGCTTGAAGAATTTTTATTTATATGATATTGACATACATACATACTTATATAATATCATGTTTATTTACATATCGTACATGTCACTGATGAATGAATGATAAGAATATAGATGTTATTAGATAGCGCCGTATTTACATCAATACATATATGTATTTTATTGTACTTATAAGAAATTATTCTATGAATGGAAATATTTTTAAAGAAATATTGCAATGTATGGCGATATACTTATAACAATATAAATATGATATTTGCGCATTAATATAATATAATATTTAAAATTATATTTACTATTTTGTACTCAGTAAATTTAATATACATTTACCGCTTAGTATTAAGTGGTACTATAGAATATTTGAAAAGTTTTGGATTGATAATCATTATGTGGAAGGTTAAAATCTGCTTTTGAAGAATGTATAAACATATAGTTTGAATATATATATGTACAACCCATAATTCTAGAAACTATCAAATTCACCCAAATTATTTTAAAATAATAAAATATTAAAAAAATTATATTTTAAGCAGAGTGACAGGCTGTGAACATACTAACTGTTCGTAAGGGTATCTAAGAGTTGACAAAGGCAACTGTATTCTTCCATGTTTATAGATATGATTATTTCATTATTTATCCAACAGTTTGATCTAGACATGCATGAGCGAGTTCTACTTGAGTCTGATTTGGCTCTTTTTAGTATTTCAATTAATGTTTCAATTTTTAAGTTCGTTAACCGATTTCTGGCGATTTAGTTCATGTTCCGATAGTCAACCACGTTGTAGTTAGTCAATAACATACCATTAATATCTTAATAACTTTATGGTCAAACGCTGCTATATCACATAGCTCAACATTAATATTATGTATCTTGTTACAGAGATTGGTGATCACGTCGTCGATTAATGTGGCTGATTTGTAGTTCTCGTAACATTCGTGTTATCAAGGATGTTAACAATAAGGGATGTAGTACTCTATGTCGTATCAATGTATTTAATAGACGTGCATATTACGTGCACTAATTTATATAGATGTGTAATAATTTTGCATTCGTCAGTGTTATCTACATTTGCATTTTGCGCTATTATTGATTCCATCAGCAGGACATCTGATTCAAATTCTTCTTCAACGCGTGTTAATCTTATTCTGGGTTTCCTTATTTTCGTATTATTGATTGTTCCAATAGTTTATAGTTTTTTATTCAACTAGGAAAATTTTTTTTTTAATTATTTACTTTGAGTCTGTTATTGATTTGTTTTAATTTACACAAAAATTTCATATGTATATAAATTCATATGTGCCAATAATTTATAAAGTTTATTATTCAACCAGTAAATTTTTTTTTTAATTATTTACTTTGAATCTGTTATTGATTGAAAGTAAATAAACAAAAATTTCATGTGTAATATGTTATTTAGTTCATTTTAAATTTTTTATAGTTTGTAATTAGTTAAACTTTATTCCTTCAGGTCTCATTAATAATTAATTTACAAAAAAGTTCTTTTACAATATTTGGCAAATTCTACTTGCATTTTTGCTGAAGCAAACATATGTATGTTACGCGTGACTTTTATTTCACAGGAAAACATATGTTTATTACGCGTTTGAATTTTTTTCCCAGGTAGGTAAATAATTATTCGGCAAGTTAATAACTTTTTAATAAAAATTGCGAAATTATTTTGAATTGATGAGAAATAAGTTTTAATTTGTTTCCTAGGTAAATAAATGATGATTCGCAAAATTCAAACTGTACAATTTTTTTTAGCAGATTCAATATTATTAATGTTTGTTTGTTTTGTATTTGTTTACAGTTTTTATTGCCTTTATATCTAATATTTTTGAATAAACCTACATATGTACATTATTTATAGATGTATGTAAGTTATCTATCCTACAAACTTAAATTCATAAATTATAAATTCCGTTTTTTCTATATTACTTAAATTGCTCTGTCAAATAAACAAAAGTGTCAAATTACAATTCTTACATTTATATATTTTTTTCTTCATATAATTTTTACTGTCGCATAATTGCAACTAGTTATTTCCAACTGTACAAAATATGATAAAATATTATCCACCTGTACAAAATATTTATAAAATAAAAGTACAGCTATAATTGGGTCATTACTGAGTAAAGTTTATACCTATAAAACATAAAATTATTTAAATTAGCTGTCAATACAAAATTATGTTTTAAATTAACCCATTTATACCCAATGGGTCGAAAACGACCCAGTACGCTATTCACCCAAAGGGTCGAAAACGACCCAATAGTAGGTAACCCTGCATTTGGGATGGGAAAAAAATTTGACCAATATCGCATGACATGTTGACCTACATTTTGATTTATGGGTTTAATGTAGGTCATGCTTGGTTAGTAGGTCAAGAACTTGTTTTGATCGTTTTGGTTTAGGTTTTAAGTTAAGTTGTATGTGTGGGTTGTTAACTTATAACAAAGATAATATACTATATAGATGTTTCAACTAATAGAAAATTTTGTGCGAAAGCTTTTATTTTAAAATTCCCTTCAACGGGGCTATTATTAGAACATAATGTTCTAAATATTTAACTTGTGTACTAATATGAGAATCTATTATGTGTACTAATATGAGAATCTTTATGTGTACTAATATGAGAATCTATTATGTTCTAGTTATTAGAATATAAGTTAAATAATAAGAACATAAAAACAAATGTAAGTTTTTTTTTTTTAAATAAAAAAAAGTAAGAATTTGGAATTTCTCAATAGACAATAAATACGTATAAGAAAATAAGAAAAATATTAATTCATTTTTTATATTAGAAATAGATGAATTGCATTGTGCATTATGTTTAAATTTTTGTTAATGTTAATTTTAACTTTTGTCACTTTCTCTGTTCGTCGGCTTTAAAATTAAATTGTATTTTTTTTGTTTAAGTCATTAAGAATGTGTTTTTTGTATTAAAAATCATAATTAAGATATATTATGTGCATACAAACATACACATTTTAAAAATAACTTATTTTAATATAAGTTAATATTAAATTAAATACAACAGGTACAATATGCTGCAATAAAAATGGGTATAATTATATATGTACCTGTTATTATGAATATGAGTATGTATGTAAGTTGGTAAAGACATTCTAATATTTTGTAGTTGCTTTTATTTATCTACAACCAAAGCGCATTATAATGCTTAAAGAAATAGCATTCCATATAAATTTTAAAACAAACATTTTTTATAGATGGTATCTTTAAAAAAAAGCAAAAATAATAAAAAACATTATTTTATAAATTATCAATGAATTTTAGTTGTTGTTTATTAATACCAACTATAGGTATAAAAATTATTATTATAAAAGTATAAAATATGAAATAATGTTTATAACATATTATGTTTAATAGGTATGATTTTTTTTTATTTCATATAATTAGAAAAAATTTTAAAAATTATGTCTTTATGCCGTTAAATCGAAAACTATGTAAGTGTTAAAATTGCCTTTAGTATAGATTTTACATGTTAATATCACTTTTACTATATACTTTGTATGTATACAATTCTGTCTAAGAGAAATATATACACATATATAAGTTTATATCCTTATTTCCACACCACCCTGAGCTCGTAAAGAATAAGGCGCGTTTTTTTAATGTGGTATCCCAAGAGGCCTAATCCACAAAAACAATTTAAAAAAAAATGTTAATTTATGTTAAAAAAAAATATTTCTAAAAAAAACAAGTTTAAACCAAATACCAATTCTTAAAAATTAAAAACTGTAACATAGAAAACAACGCTTATTATATTATCCTATGATATATTGGATTGGAGTCTGCCGTCCTATACATGTGGTTTTATTTTATTAATTTATTAGATTTATTAAAATAAAACACGTTTGTTTAATTTAGATTTAAATGTTTAATAATAATTATTAATAAAATTGTAAATCCAAAAATATTTTATTAATATGAAATTTAAATTATTTTAAACTAACTCAAATTCAAAATTGTTTTATTATATTTAAGGTTACTTTTAGTATTTTTTTTTATAAAATAAAGTTTCAAAGTATTCAAATATGTTCTTAATAAATATGTTCTTAATTAATTATTTTTTTTCAATTATTTCTTATTACAATATTAATTTAATTACAAAATCGAATTTACTTTATGTACTGCTCGTTGTATTACGTTTAACTACGTCCACGTTGTAATGCAAGTGCCTCTAAATTATAATTACAAGAAAAAGAAAGAAGTTTTACCGCTTTCTTAAACTTGCTTGGAGAGTTTAACATCTGAGAAATAGAGTGACCATGTTCACTAGAATAATTGAGTTTAACATTTTAATCCCACATACATGCCTGGGTCAATGTCCACCACGACTCCTATCCATTTTATCCATTCATAAATTGTTAAACGAAAAAACTGACCGAGGCTCGTTTTCCGTTTTGAATTAGATTAACTAGCTATTATTATTATTATAATTCCATTATTATTATTTATTATTATTTTTGTTTTAATAATAAATGTTATGTTCACTTCTAAGTTTTTGGTTATCTAATTAACATTTTCATTAAATTGATTTTAATATAAATTCCTTTTGATTTTATTTGATTTTATTTATTATAAATGAAATTAAATAATGCAAAGATTAAAAATTAATAAAGTTTTATATGTATTTTTAATTGCTTGTTACCTAATTTCTAACACTAATTTTGTTAATAAAAAATCATAAAAATAAAATTCTGTATTTAATTATTCCTTCAAAACTCTAAGTCTAGGATTATTATAATTATCATTTATTATTTTAGATTTTTGGAAAATCCATAAAGAATTTCTTCTTATTAAAATTAAAAGAAAATAGTCTAAAAAACTCTATGGTCGTAACATTTGCGATTTTTATCGAACCATTTTTTTAAATCGTTTATGCATTCTATCTTAATTTTAGATAAAATCCCTTCTTCATGACCTGAAGTTTTCATAACTTTACTAAAAATAATCACATAACGTTTACAGATTGCAAAATATTCATTTGATGGAGCTTTAAGAGATCCAAAATCGGTATCGGTATTAAAATTTTTAAAAAATTCATTATTATTAGACATTGAACCATTTCCGCATTTAATAAATTCTTACCGCAATCATGACAATTACTTATTTCACGATGTTTTTTATGGATTTTCATCATAATATATCCTGCAAAATATCTGGTTGCATTTTCAGATAAGAAATTTTCTATGGTAAAGTTTTCTTCATGTTCAGAATTTGAATCAATATCATTTAATAAGTTAATGTTCTCTTTATTTGATGGATCCTGATTGCCTTGCTTTGGATCACTGTTTGATTCTTCATTGTCGTTGTTAGTTTCATCCAATTTCAATATATTTTGCCAATCTATGTCCAGCATATTTTCAGAATCTTGTTCACAGTTCGCGAATTTCGAAGAATACGCTAATTTTACACAGATTATTTTAGCTAAAATATGTTTTATATATTTTTTTCTTCATATAATTTTTACTGTCGCATAATTGCAACTAGTTATTTCCAACTGTACAAAATATGATAAAATATTATCCACCTGTACAAAATATTTATAAAATAAAAGTACAGCTATAATTGGGTCATTACTGAGTAAAGTTTATACCTATAAAACATAAAATTATTTAAATTAGCTGTCAATACAAAATTATGTTTTAAATTAACCCATTTATACCCAATGGGTCGAAAACGACCCAGTACGCTATTCACCCAAAGGGTCGAAAACGACCCAATAGTAGGTAACCCTGCATTTGGGATGGGAAAAAAATTTGACCAATATCGCATGACATGTTGACCTACATTTTGATTTATGGGTTTAATGTAGGTCATGCTTGGTTAGTAGGTCAAGAACTTGTTTTGATCGTTTTGGTTTAGGTTTTAAGTTAAGTTGTATGTGTGGATTGTTAACTTATAACAAAGATAATATACTATATAGATGTTTCAACTAATAGAAAATTTTGTGCGAAAGCTTTTATTTTAAAATTCCCTTCAACGGGGCTATTATTAGAACATAATGTTCTAAATATTTAACTTGTGTACTAATATGAGAATCTATTATGTGTACTAATATGAGAATCTTTATGTGTACTAATATGAGAATCTATTATGTTCTAGTTATTAGAATATAAGTTAAATAATAAGAACATAAAAACAAATGTAAGTTTTTTTTTTTTAAATAAAAAAAAGTAAGAATTTGGAATTTCTCAATAGACAATAAATACGTATAAGAAAATAAGAAAAATATTAATTCATTTTTTATATTAGAAATAGATGAATTGCATTGTGCATTATGTTTAAATTTTTGTTAATGTTAATTTTAACTTTTGTCACTTTCTCTGTTCGTCGGCTTTATCACTGATCCTGATTGCCTTGCTTTGGATCACTGTTTGATTCTTCATTGTCGTTGTTAGTTTCATCCAATTTCAATATATTTTGCCAATCTATGTCCAGCATATTTTCAGAATCTTGTTCACAGTTCGCGAATTTCGAAGAATACGCTAATTTTACACAGATTATTTTAGCTAAAATATATCCCAATTCGGAAGCAGAAGGATTTCTTTTTTTAGAACGAACTATACTAAATAAATTTTTTATTATATCCTGATTACACTTATTAGTGCACATATAATACCAGTCTGCATGTTCATTGAACAGCTCATCTGATAATAAAGGAATGCCGTTAATAGATTGTCTCAGCCCTTTTAAACAATTAATTTTAATTTTTTTGTGAGGAACCTCAAATTTTACTTTTTTCAAAAATTCGCACATATCCTGAATATAATACCATACGCAATTATTTTTTTGCAAACTGTTTTTATATGGATTTTGTCATATAGTGTTTTACTATTTAGACAATCGAATAAATTATTAAATTTTTCTACGCATTTTGCAGTACACAACGCAGAGTTTTTATCCTTAAAAAAATCTGATTCGGCGTATGTTCTAATACCAGCACAAGTACTTGAACTAAATACCTGAATAGCCTGAATAAAAATATAGAATAATATTCATTTTTTGGAACGTATTGGGATTTATGTGGCTCTCTGTTAAACGTGGGCATACTCGGATTGATGACTTACTATCTTTTTCATACAGCTGCTTAATAATATTCTATGTCGCATGACCTGATTCTGTTTTTAATGGATACTTAATTAAATTATTTCTAATTGATTTAAATAAATGTGGTACATCATATAAAAAATAAATTTTTTCTTCATTGTAAATAAAATAAGGTAAATCTTCTGTAACACCAAGTTTTTTACAAAAAGATTGATTTGTTGTTGATTGGTCACAAACTATATTTCGGACTTTTAATTTAAGATCATGGGATAACTTCAAAATTTCCATAACAAGAAAATGAAGTTTATTTATTGGTATAGAAGTTTCAGAAACGACATATCCTATGATTTGCTTCCAATTACCATATAAGCTTCGGAACATGAAAACACAAGCGTTTTTTGCTATTTTAGGTTCGCGTTTATTTTCACCCCAACCATAATCGACGTATCCTTCAATTTTATCATGCTTTTGATTGTAAGTCAAATTTCTTTTGATGGCCATTTCGTCAAAAACTAAGGTAACTTCTTTGAATTCATTCGAAAACTTGTCGACAGTTTCTTTAATTTTTGCATGCAGTTCCGGTGGTAATATAGAGGAAGTTAAATTTTTAATTGGTAAATCTCTGTAAATGCAACTAGTAGAAGGTAATCGAAATTGTAATTTTTCATATAAGAATTTATAAGCAGCTGTGGATTTGAAAAATATTAATTGGGATATTTTTTTTTCTTCTTTGGTGTATAACCGACTATTTTTCATTTGCATATTACAAAAAATATCTCGGTCAGTTAATGGCTGGGTAACATCAGTAGATGTTGACCCGGTTTTTTGTGAAGTTTTATTTTTTTTTAATCTATTTAATATTTTAGTTTTAGACCTTAAATTTAAAATATCATTTTTTAAAATTTCAATTTTGTTTTGCAACTTTCCTGTCAAAGATCTATAATATGCCAAATTCTTTTCTCTTTTATGACATTGTGTACTAACCTGTTCTTCAACTATATTAACTTCAAAATTCATCTGATCTAATTTACTCAAGTTAATATCATCATCCACAATAATATTAATTGGAGCGTCAGCATCCTGATCAGACTCTTCCGTTAAAAAAAGTGTAGGAATCGCATTTGAATATAACCTTCTTGATCCCAAAAAAGTATTCTCAAAATGTCGCTGGCAAATATATGGCGTTTTCAAAGACTTAATATAATCAGAAGATTGCGGACAAGCCGTAACCCATGATGCATATCTGAAGGTACTTCGAGGGGGAAATCTGAAAAATTTTAAATTTTCAACTCGGGATGTGCTTCGACATGAACTGATACAACAAATACGAACAGCCGGCATATTTATAATTAATTGAAAAATATAAATTCAAAGGCAAGACGAACTAGTTTTTTTGATTTTAAAATTAGTATTTTTTTAAATTGCTGGGATTTTATTTAGAATTAATTAGATTTTTAAATGAATGGATTTTCCTCGTTTTATTTTTTTATATTTAAATCAAGATTATTAATTCACCTATTACGAGAATTTTTTTAATTTTAGATTGAATAACCATAGACCTTTAAGTATTGAAATAGTATATTAAAAATTTATTATTATTAAATTAAAAAAATAAATGTACATTCATACACATTTCATAAAAGACTAATTGTCAATCGGTAGTTACTTACTATTAAAATTAAATTTAAATCAAAAATCATGCATAAATGTATGTACCTACATTATTATATGTAAGTTATCTATCCTGTAAACTTAAATTCATAAATTATAAATTCCGTTTTTTCTATATTACCTAAATTGCTCTGTCAAATAAACAAAAGTGTCAAATTACAATTCTCACAGTTATATATTTTTTTTCTTCATATAATTTTTACTGTCGGATAATTGCAACTAGTTATTTCCAACTGTACAAAATATGATAAAATATTATCTACCTGTACAAATTATTTATAAAATAAAAGTACAGCTAAAATTGGGTCATTATATATATTTTTGAGTAAATTTAGTAAAGTTTATACCTATAAAACATAAAATTATTTAAATTAGCTGTCACTACAAAATTATGTTTTAAATTAAGTTGTTATGTAAATTAAAAAATTAAGTTAAAGTAAATTAGTGTGTTTTTATTTTTTTCTTTTCAGCCATACTTCTTCTATTAAAATTTAGATACTATTAATATCTTAATGACTTTATGGTCAAACGCCGCTATAACACATAGCTCAACATTAATATTACGTATCTTGTTACAGAGTTTGGTGATCACATCGTCGATTAATGTGGCTGATTTCTGGTTACATTCGTGTTATCAAGGATGTTAACAATAAGGACTGTAACTTTATGTCGTATAAATGTATTTAACGTGCAATATATTATGTGCACTAATTTATATAGACGTGCAATAATTTTATATTCGTCAGTGTTATATACATTTGCATTTTGCGCTATTATTGATTCCATCAGCAGGACATCGATTCAAATTCTTCTTCAACGCGTGTTAATCTTATTCTGGGTTTCCTTATTTTCGTATTATTGATTGTTCCAATAGTTTATAAAGTTTTTTATTCAACCAGAAAATTTTTTTTTTAATTATTTATTTTGAATCTGTTATTGATTTGTTTTAATTTACACAAAAATTTCATGTGTAAAATGTTATTTAACTCATTTTAATTTTTTTATGGTTTGTAATTAGTTAAACTTTATTCCTTCAGGTTTCATTAATAATTAATTTACAAAAAAGTTCTTTTATAATATTTGGCAAATTCTACTTGCATTTTTGCTGACGGAAACATATGTTGTTATGCGTGACTTTTATTTCCCAGGTAAACATATGTTTATTACGCATTTGAATTTGTTTCCAGGTAGGTAAATAATTATTCGGCAAGTTATAACTTTTTAATAAAAATTGCGAAATTATTTTGAATTGATGAGAAATAAGTTTTAATTTGTTTCCTAGGTAAATAAATGATGATTCGCAAAATTCAAACTGTACATTTTCTTAGCAGATTCAATATTATTAATGTTAAGTTTGTTTTATATTTGTTTACAGTTTTTATTGCCTTTACTTGTAATATTTTTGAATAACGTACATTATTTATAGACGTATGTAAGTTATTTATCCTGTAAACTTAAATTCATAAATTATAAATTCCGTTTTTTCTATATTACCTAAATTGCTCTGTCAAATAAACAAAAGTGTCAAATTACAATTCTCACAGTTATACATTTTTTTTCTTCATATAATTTTTACTGTCGCATAATTGCAACTAGTTATTTCCAACTGTACAAAATATGATAAAATATTATCTACCTGTACAAATTATTTATAAAATAAAACTACAGCTAAAATTGGGTCATTATATATATTTTTGAGTAAATTTAGTAAAGTTTATACCTATAAAACATAAAATTATTTAAATTAGCTGTCAATACAAAATTATGTTTTAAATTAAGTTGTTATGTAAATTAAAAAATTAAGTTAAAGTAAATTAGTGTGCTTTTTTTATTTATTTTTTTCTTTTGAGCCATACTTCTTCTATTAATATTTAGATACTATTAATATCTTAATGACTTTATGGTCAAACGCCGCTATATCACATAGCTCAACATTAATATTATGTATCTTGTTACAGAGATTGGTGATCATATCGTCCATTAATGTGGCTGATTTGTAGTTCTGGTTACATTCGTGTTATCAAGGATGTTAACAATAAGGTCTGTAACTCTATGTCGTATCAATGTATTTAACGTGCAATATATTACGTGTACTAATATATGTAGACGTTCAGTAATTTTGTATTCCTCAGTGTTATTTACATTTGCACTATTTTTGATTCCATCAGCAGGACATCTGATTCAAATTCTTCTTTAATTGTTACTGTCGCATAATTGCAACTAGTTATTTCCAACTGTACAAAATATGATAAAATATTATCCACCTGTACAAATTATTTATAAAATAAAAATACGGATATAATTGGGTCATTACCGAGTAAAGTTTACACCTATAAAACATAAAATTATTTAAATTAGCTGTCAATACAAAATTATGTTTTAAATTAAGTTATTATGTAAATTAAAAAATTAAGTTAAAGTGAATTATTGTGTTTTTTTTATTTATTTTTTTTATTTTCAGTGCTTGTGACCCTAAATTTGGCGCAGTCGGTATAATTACAGACGGTAAAACAGCTTTCTGTATCTCGTAATTGAAAAAATTTTCTATTTTTTATGGATATGATTATTTCATTATTTATCCAACAGTTTGATCTAGACATGCATGAGCGAGTTCTAGTTGAGAATGATTTGGCTCTTTTTAGTATTTCAATTAATGTTTCAATTTTTACGTTCGTTAACCGATTTCTAGCGATTTAGTTCATGTTCGCATAGTCAACCACGTTGTAGTTAGTCAATAACATACCATTAATATCTTAAAGACTTTTTGGTCAAACGCCGCTATATCACATAGCTCAACATTAATATTATGTATCTTGTTACAGAGAATGGTGATTACGTCGTCGATTAATGTGGCTGATTTTTAGTTCTGGTAACATTCGTGCTATCAAGGATGTTAACAATAAGGGATGTAGTACTCTATGTCGTATCAATGTATTTAATAGACGTGCAATATAT
The DNA here is from genome assembly GCA_947095535.1 of Poecilobothrus nobilitatus. NCBI lineage: Eukaryota > Metazoa > Arthropoda > Insecta > Diptera > Dolichopodidae > Poecilobothrus > Poecilobothrus nobilitatus. The sequence goes on from OX352773.1 coordinate 107,506,312, forward strand.
TACGTGCACTAATTTATACAGACGTGCAATAATTTTGCATTCGTCAGTGTTATCTACTTTTGCATTTTGCGCTGTTATTGATTCCATCATCAGGACATCTGATTCAAATTCTTCTTCAACGCGTGTTAATCTTATTCTGGGTTTCCTTATTTTCGTTTTATTGATTGTTCCAATAGTTTATAAAGTTTTTATTCAACCAGAAAATTTTTTTTTTTAAAATTTACTTTGAATCTGTTATTGATTTGTTTTAATTTACACAAAAATTTCATGTGTAAAATGTTATTTAGCTCATTTTAATTTTTTTATAGTTTGTAATTAGTTAAACTTTATTCCTTCAGGTCTCATTAATAATTAATTTACAAAAAAGTTATTTTACAATATTTGGCAAATTCTAATTGCATTTTTGCTGACGCAAACATATGTTGTTACGCGAGTTACGTCATCATCAAATCAATTAACTATTAACATATAATATAATATATAAGTAATATGATACTAACCTTTTTATTTTACCTGTGTTAAATTAAATGCATTTACCTTTGTAAACCCAGACGCAACGTCAGCTAAATTATTTTATTGGGAAACAATTAATAATTACTTCCCCACATTTTATTAAATTAATTAAATGGTGTAATAGCTGACATTGCATCTTTTTTAATATATATAGATCAGAATTTATTATAATAGGACATTAAGTTTTGTACTTTAGAATCAATAACTAAATAAATATTAAATTAATAATTAAAAGATTTGTTTTTTTTACATACATTAAATAAACTAAACTTATTTGGCGCAGTCGGTAGGATAGGTGCAAAGTCCTGTCCTAGTGTTATTAAAAAGTTTTAAAGCGACGGTTTATCGCGAAAATAATTTTATAAAAAAATTCGAAGGTTTATCGAACATTAAAATAAAATTAAATAAACTTTAATTAATAATAAAAGTGTGTGCTTTTGTTTTGTGTGATCCAGGAAAAATCAAGGGAATATTGGTACTAATCCAGATCAGCAGTCAACAAATAACATATACAACTAGGACGAACTTTTGAGATTCCAACCTCTTGAGCACCTAGAAGATGAAAATAGTTATAGTACTGTAAGTGAACAAATCTTTATTATTGTTATTATCAAGAAATTTTTTCCCATTTAATATATCCTTTTATATATCCCTAAAAATTACTTAAAATTTTTGTGTTCAATATATATATTTTATTTTGGTATTAAATTTTATTGTCAAAAACAAACTTGGTTAATGCCTAATAAAAATTCCCCAAATAAAATTAAAAAAGGACCTTATCCAAGAATAGAAAATTTAAGAAATATAATTAGGAATTTTTCAAGCGTACATAACCTTGAACCAATCGTTGAAAATAATTTGTTAAATTCTCCCGAACATTTGTGTGAGATAGATTATTCAGTAAACGATACGTCCGGTAACAGTTCAATTTCCCTAATTTAATATGGCCAACGAACAAAATGGTAATCCTGTTAACAATGGCACTGCACGTGCTATAACATCTACTGATATATTCAATAACCTAAGAATACCAGATGCCATCAAAGATTTACCACAATTTGATGGTAATCCTAGGTTGTTGTATGATTTTCTAGATAATGTTAACGAAATTTTAACTCTAATTTCGGTTACTAGTGGCACAAGTTATGGCCAACTACTAGTTAGAGCCATAAGAAATAAAATTGTCGGTCCAGCTAATGAAATCCTAAATATGTACGGGACTTCACTTATTTGGGATAATATAAAAGAAAATCTAATACTTCATTACGCGGACAAAAGGAACGAGACCTCCTTAATTAAAGATTTACATAAGTTAAAACAAAACAATAAAACTGTCGAGCAATTTTATAGTGAGGTTATAGAGTTATTTGCAAGTATGACGAACCACATAAATATTCATGAAAGGAATCAAAATGTTATCAATGCAAAGAAATCTCTTTACGAGGAAATGAGCTTAAATACATTCCTTTCGGGTTTAAAAGAACCCCTAGGCTCAACAATTAGAGCAATGCAACCAACTTCATTAGCAGAAGCATTCTCTTATTGCATGAAAGAACATAATATATCATACTCTAATTTCGAACCAAATAAAAATTTATACCAACAAAATAGACCGAATAGAAACGACAATTTTTCTCGTAACAAACCAAATAACTTTAAACGTTCACAACAACAGCCATTCCAAAGACAATACCGAACAAATAGTCAATTTAGACAAAATCAAAATAATAACCAATTTAGACAAAATCAAAATAATAATAACCAATTTAGACAAAATCAAAATAATAATAACCAATTTAGAAGTAATTATCAACCAAGACAATTTCAGTCAAATTTCCAACCTAAACCTGAGCCAATGGATGTTGCTACAGGTAGTACTGTCCAAATGAGACAGAATTATTCTAATAGAAATAATTATAATAGACCACAGAACAATAGAGAATTATATAATGTTACAGAAACTCAACCTTATAGACAAAATCTTGATAACTTTTACGACTACCAAAACAATAATCAAAATCATGATAATTTCAATGAAAATTTTCCTCAAAAAAGCCTCTCAGAACCAATCGGATACATAGATATCAATAAACACTGTTCTAATCTACCTTATATTAATATTTCTTCTCCTTTTGGAAGACCACTTAAATTTTTAATTGATACAGGGTCTTCGTCTTCTTTTATAAATCCAGAATTCATACATCCCAACGATTCAAGACAAATCAAACCAATAATAATTAATACAATTTTAAATAAACATCAATTAAATAAAGAAGTTATTTTACCAAATTTTTATGAATTCAAAAAACCTGGTTACTTAAGATTTTTAATCTTTAAATTTCATAATTATTTCGATGGGTTACTAGGATTAGACTCACTCTATTCTCTTGGAATTTTAGTAGATCTTAATAAAAAAATATTAATATTAAAAAATGGTGTAATGATACCTTTAAGTTTTAAACCAAATTATATGTCTGAAAAATACGTTATACTACCTAATTCAAAATATATTGTTAAAATATCTGTAGACATTGAAAATGGAGACATATTTATTGAAAGAACAAATATCAAACCAAATTTAGAAATATCTGAAGGAGTATATTATACCAATAATTGGCATAGTTCTGTTGAAATAATAAATAAATCAAATAATGAACAAATTCTCTTTCTTGAACAACCACTTAAAGTTAAAAATCTTGCTAGAAATGACTATGTAGAATTCAATCATTTTAATATAACATATGATGAAATTACTGAATCAAATAAATCTAAAATAAATGAACTTCTAAGAACTAATCATTTAAACCAAGAAGAGAGTAAAGCCTTAATAAAACTATGCAAAGAATATGAAGAGATATTCTTTACAAATAATAATAAATTATCATTCACAAATGAAATAAAACATGAGATAAAGACTTCCGATGAAATTCCTATCTATACAAAGTCGTATAGATACCCTTACATACATAAAGAAGAAGCTAGGAAGCAAATTAACGATATGCTTGATCAACAAATAATACGACCAAGTTTTTCTCCATGGAGCTCACCAGTGTGGATTGTTCCTAAGAAATTAGATGCATCTGGCCAACAAAAATGGAGACTGGTCATAGATTACAGGAAGCTTAACGAAAAAACAATTAGCGACCGTTATCCTCTACCAAATATTACAGAGATCCTGGACAAACTAGGTAAATGTATGTACTTCACAACGTTAGATCTTGCCAGTGGTTTTCACCAAATAGAGATGGCTAAGAGTGACATTCCAAAAACAGCATTTATAGTCGAAGGAGGGCACTTTGAATATGTACGAATGCCTTTCGGGTTAAAAAACGCACCCGCCACCTTTCAGAGAGTGATGGACAACGTACTTAAGGAATTGCAAGGATCTATTTGCTTAGTCTACACTATGACATAATAGTGTATTCAACCTCGTTACAGGAACATATCGAAAATTTAAGAAAAGTCTTTCAACGTTTAAAAAAAGCCAATTTAAAGATACAACCAGATAAATCAGAATTCTTGTGTAAAGAAGTAGCTTTTCTTGGACATATTGTAACAACCGAAGGAGTTAAACCTAACCCTGAAAAAACTAGGGCTATAAGGGAATTTCCAATACCCAAAACTCAAAAAGAAATAAAATCTTTCCTAGGTCTTTTAGGTTATTATAGAAAATTTATAAATAATTTTGCAAAACTTACTAAACCATTAACCGAATGTTTAAAAAAGGGAAAACAAATAATTTTAGATGAACGATATGTAAAAACTTTTAAATTGTGTAAAGACTTATTAACTAATGATCCGTTGTTACAATATCCAGACTTTAATAAACCTTTTGTTTTAACTACTGACGCCAGTAACTACGCAATAGGCGCCGTTCTCTCTCAAGGCCCAATAGGGAGTGATAAACCCATTTGCTATGCTAGTAGAACACTTACAGATTCTGAAATAAATTATTCTACTATAGAAAAAGAATCGTTAGCTATAGTTTGGGCTACCAAATATTTTAGGCCTTATATTTTTGGGAGAAAGTTTAAAATCGTTACTGATCATAAACCACTTACCTGGATAATGAGTTTAAAAGACCCTAACTCAAGATTAGTTCGATGGCGGTTAAAACTTGAAGAATACGACTACGAAATTGTATATAAAAGAGGGACTCAAAATCAAAACGCAATTGCCCTAATTAGGATAAAAATTGAAAATTTACCACCAAAAATTACAGAAATAAATATTAACGAATCTGAAAATAATACTGATGCTGCAACTATCCATTCAGCACCAGAAAATATGGGTGATGGTATATATATCTCAGAAAGACCTCTTAATGAATTTTCTCTTCAATTAATTTTTGAAAAAACTAATGAAACACCTTATACTAATTTAGCAATGCTTTTCAAAAATAAACAAAGAAGAACAATTAAAATGCATAATTATTCAGAACAAAGTATGATAGAACTATTTAAAAAATTTATATCACCAAATAAATTAAATGCGATATATAAAAAAGACGATGATATATTTAAAACAATTCAAGAAGTTTTTAGTAAACATTTTTCTCAATCTAAAATATTTAAATTAATACGATGTGTAGAATTACTTGAGGACGTCAAAGAGAATGACGAACAAGATAAAATAATTAAAGACTATCATGAAAACAATAACCATAGAGGTATTAACGAAACCTTTCTCCATCTTAAAAGAAATTACTATTTTCCTTTTATGAAAACAAAAATTAACAAACTTATTAACTATTGTGATGTCTGTCAAACTCTTAAATACAACCGATCTCCACCAAAAGTAAAACTTACTGTTTCTGAAATTCCACAAAAACCTCTTGACATTGTGCATATAGACATATATTGTATTAACAATCAACAAATTCTAACTGTCATAGACAAATTCTCTAAATTCGCTTCTGCCTTTACTTTACCTATAAGAAATAGTTTACTCATAATCAAATCACTTAAAACTTATATCAGTTCATATGGTACACCCAGAAAAATCGTTTCAGATCCAGGAACGGAATTTACTGCCATAATATTTAAAGATTTTTGCAAACAATATGGCATTGATCACCATGTAACTTCTTTTAGCAATAGCAATAGCAACTCCCCCGTGGAACGTTTTCATTCGACACTTACTGAAATATATAGAATTATTTATACAAAACAAAAATCTAAAGACCATGATGAAATTCTATCTGAAACCTTAATAACTTATAATAATGCTATCCACTCCGCTACAAAATTAACTCCTTTTGAAGTATTTTATGGTAGAACTTATAAATTTAACAATAATTCTCAACATAGAAACGTTCACGAATATTTAGAAAATTTACAAGAATTTCAAAATCAAATATTTCCTGAAATAAAAGATAGATTAGAAAACCAAATAAATGAAAATATAGGAAATCGTAACCAAAATAGAAACGAACCAAAAGACTTTAACGAAGGTACAATTATATTTAGAAAAGAAAACAAACGTAACAAATTAACTCCTAGATTTAAGAAAGAAATAGTAAAGAAAAACCAACACGTAACACTTCTTACCCATAAAAATAAATTGCACAAATCTAAAATTAAAAAATCTAAATCTAAATTTCAGCTTAATCCCGCTGGTAATAGCCCAGAAAATGGAGATAAATGACCTTTCAAATAATAATGGAATCTTACCTCTACATCTTGGAACTGCTAAATTAATTCAAAAAACTAAGAATTTTATTCATATCATAAATCTTAATAACTATAAAATAAATATTGAAAATATAGAAAATTCCTTATTACAATTAGAAAATACTGACGATTTCAAAGACTCTACTAAAATACTTAATCTCAAATTAAATGAATTAAAATTAAAATTTCAATCATTAATGCCCACAATAAGATATAAACGAGGCCTTATTAATGGATTAGGCTCAATTATAAAACAAATTAGTGGTAATATGGATGCCGAAGATGCCGCATATCTAAATAAAGAAATTGAAACAATTAAATCAAATGAAAATATCCTTTTAAATAATATTAACGAAAATTCTCAGTTAAATGACAAAATGATTCAAAGATTTGAAACCATAACAAATCACATAAATGATCAACAGGAAAATCTAACAAAAATTCTAAATTATACTATAGACCAAATTCAAAATAGCATTAGAAAAACAGAAATACGGTTCAAAGTTATACAATTTTTAAACGAAATTCATTTTAACATAGATTTATTATATAATCATTTAAATAACATCGGCGAAGCCATTATTTTAGCTAAACTTAATATAATTTGAAAACATATATTAAATTCAGACGAACTCAACCAAATATATACAATTTTTAAATCTCAAAATATTACTATTAAATCCAATATATGTACACATTTATGAACTTCTAGAACTTCAGGCATACTATAACAATACAAACATAATTTTTAATATTAAAATTCCTATAATTGAACACAAAAACTACTCCTTTTTCCACATTTTAACACTTCCCATTAAGCAAAATGAAACTATCCAATCCAAACCATATGTTATTCTTGATGATAATAATGTAAAGTTTTATGACAGTATTTGCCCAAAAATAGAAGGTTATTACTACTGCGAAGCAACATATCAAGAAATAAATCATCAATCAAAATGTATAGCAGATCTAATAAATAACAAACCAACACATTGTGAAACAGAAGAACTTCAAACAACTATGCAAATTTTTCAACCAGAACCAAACTACATATTATTAATAAATGTTCCAGAAACCAATATATCCACTACATGTAACCCAGCTATCCAACAAGTAAAAGGTACCAAAATTCTTCATTTTGAAAACTGTAAGATCGTAATAAATGATATAATATATACTACAACAAGTCAAGTTTACTTAATTTAGACAAAATCAAAATAATAATAACCAATTTAGACAAAATCAAAATAATAATAATCAAAATCAAAATAATAATAACCAATTTAGAAGTAATTATCAACCAAGACAATTTCAGTCAAATTTCCAACCTAAACCTGAGCCAATGGATGTTGCTACAGGTAGTACTGTCCAAATGAGACAGAATTATTCTAATAGAAATAATTATAATAGACCACAGAACAATAGAGAATTATATAATGTTACAGAAACTCAACCTTATAGACAAAATCTTGATAACTTTTACGACTACCAAAACAATAATCAAAATCATGATAATTTCAATGAAAATTTTCCTCAAAAAAGCCTCTCAGAACCAATCGGATACATAGATATCAATAAACACTGTTCTAATCTACCTTATATTAATATTTCTTCTCCTTTTGGAAGACCACTTAAATTTTTAATTGATACAGGGTCTTCGTCTTCTTTTATAAATCCAGAATTCATACATCCCAACGATTCAAGACAAATCAAACCAATAATAATTAATACAATTTTAAATAAACATCAATTAAATAAAGAAGTTATTTTACCAAATTTTTATGAATTCAAAAAACCTGGTTACTTAAGATTTTTAATCTTTAAATTTCATAATTATTTCGATGGGTTACTAGGATTAGACTCACTCTATTCTCTTGGAATTTTAGTAGATCTTAATAAAAAAATATTAATATTAAAAAATGGTGTAATGATACCTTTAAGTTTTAAACCAAATTATATGTCTGAAAAATACGTTATACTACCTAATTCAAAATATATTGTTAAAATATCTGTAGACATTGAAAATGGAGACATATTTATTGAAAGAACAAATATCAAACCAAATTTAGAAATATCTGAAGGAGTATATTATACCAATAATTGGCATAGTTCTGTTGAAATAATAAATAAATCAAATAATGAACAAATTCTCTTTCTTGAACAACCACTTAAAGTTAAAAATCTTGCTAGAAATGACTATGTAGAATTCAATCATTTTAATATAACATATGATGAAATTACTGAATCAAATAAATCTAAAATAAATGAACTTCTAAGAACTAATCATTTAAACCAAGAAGAGAGTAAAGCCTTAATAAAACTATGCAAAGAATATGAAGAGATATTCTTTACAAATAATAATAAATTATCATTCACAAATGAAATAAAACATGAGATAAAGACTTCCGATGAAATTCCTATCTATACAAAGTCGTATAGATACCCTTACATACATAAAGAAGAAGCTAGGAAGCAAATTAACGATATGCTTGATCAACAAATAATACGACCAAGTTTTTCTCCATGGAGCTCACCAGTGTGGATTGTTCCTAAGAAATTAGATGCATCTGGCCAACAAAAATGGAGACTGGTCATAGATTACAGGAAGCTTAACGAAAAAACAATTAGCGACCGTTATCCTCTACCAAATATTACAGAGATCCTGGACAAACTAGGTAAATATATGTACTTCACAACGTTAGATCTTGCCAGTGGTTTTCACCAAATAGAGATGGCTAAGAGTGACATTCCAAAAACAGCATTTATAGTCGAAGGAGGGCACTTTGAATATGTACGAATGCCTTTCGGGTTACTTAAGGAATTGCAAGGATCTATTTGCTTAGTCTACACTATGACATAATAGTGTATTCAACCTCGTTACAGGAACATATCGAAAATTTAAGAAAAGTCTTTCAACGTTTAAAAAAAGCCAATTTAAAGATACAACCAGATAAATCAGAATTCTTGTGTAAAGAAGTAGCTTTTCTTGGACATATTGTAACAACCGAAGGAGTTAAACCTAACCCTGAAAAAACTAGGGCTATAAGGGAATTTCCAATACCCAAAACTCAAAAAGAAATAAAATCTTTCCTAGGTCTTTTAGGTTATTATAGAAAATTTATAAATAATTTTGCAAAACTTACTAAACCATTAACCGAATGTTTAAAAAAGGGAAAACAAATAATTTTAGATGAACGATATGTAAAAACTTTTAAATTGTGTAAAGACTTATTAACTAATGATCCGTTGTTACAATATCCAGACTTTAATAAACCTTTTATTTTAACTACTGACGCCAGTAACTACGCAATAGGCGCCGTTCTCTCTCAAGGCCCAATAGCGAGTGATAAACCCATTTGCTATGCTAGTAGAACACTTACAGATTCTGAAATAAATTATTCTACTATAGAAAAAGAATCGTTAGCTATAGTTTGGGCTACCAAATATTTTCGGCCTTATCTTTTTGGGAGAAAGTTTAAAATCGTTACTGATCATAAACCACTTACCTGGATAATGAGTTTAAAAGACCCTAACTCAAGATTAGTTCGATGGCGGTTAAAACTTGAAGAATACGACTACGAAATTGTATATAAAAGAGGGACTCAAAATCAAAACGCAATTGCCCTAATTAGGATAAAAATTGAAAATTTACCACCAAAAATTACAGAAATAAATATTAACGAATCTGAAAATAATACTGATGCTGCAACTATCCATTCAGCACCAGAAAATATGGGTGATGGTATATATATCTCAGAAAGACCTCTTAATGAATTTTCTCTTCAATTAATTTTTGAAAAAACTAATGAAACACCTTGTACTAATTTAGAAATGCTTTTCAAAAATAAACAAAGAAGAACAATTAAAATGCATAATTATTCAGAACAAAGTATGATAGAACTATTTAAAAAATTTATATCACCAAATAAATTAAATGCGATATATACAAAAGACGATGATATATTTAAAACAATTCAAGAAGTTTTTAGTAAACATTTTTCTTAATCTAAAATATTTAAATTAATACGATGTGTAGAATTACTTGAGGACGTCAAAGAGAATGACGAACAAGATAAAATAATTAAAGACTATCATGAAAACAATAACCATAGAGGTATTAACGAAACCTTTCTCCATCTTAAAAGAAATTACTATTTTCCTTTTATGAAAACAAAAATTAACAAACTTATTAACTATTGTGATGTCTGTCAAACTCTTAAATACAACCGATCTCCACCAAAAGTAAAACTTATTTAACTCATTTTAATTTTTTTATAGTTTGTAATTAGTTAAACTTTATTCCTTGAGGTTTCATTAATAATTAATTTACAAAAAAGTTCTTTTATAATATTTGGCAAATTCTACTTGCATTTCTGCTGACGCAAACATATGTTGTTATGTGTGACTTTTATTTCCCAGGTAAACATATGTTTATTATGCGTTTGAATTTGTTTCCAGGTAGGTAACTAATTATTCGGCAAGTTATAACTTTTTAATAAAAATTGCGAAATTATTTTGAATTGATGAGAAATAAGTTTTAATTTGTTTCCTATTTAAATAAATGATGATTCGCAAAATTCAAACTGTACATTTTTTAGCAGATTCAATATTATTAATGTTATGTTTGTTTTATATTTGTTTACAGTTTATTGCCTTTACTTGTAATATTTTTGAATAAACCTACATATGTACATTATTTATAGACGTATGTAAGTTATCTATTCTGTAAACTTAAATTCATAAATTATAAATTCCGTTTTTTCTATATTACCTAAATTGCTCTGTCAAATAAACAAAAGTGTCCAATTACAATTCTTACAATTATATATTTTTTTTCTTCATATAATTTTTACTGTCGCATAATTGCAACTAGTTATTTCCAACTGTACAAAATATGATAAAATATTATCTACCTGTACAAATTATTTATAAAATAAAAGTACAGCTATAATTGGGTTATTATATATATTTTTGAGTAAATTGAGTAAAGTTTATACCTATAAAACATAAAATTATTTAAATTAGCTGTCAATACAAAATTATGTTTTAAATTAAGTTGTTATGTAAATTAAAAAATTAAGTTAAAGTAAATTAGTGTGTTTTTTTTATTTATTTTTTTCTTTTGAGCCATACTTCTTCTATTAATATTTAGATACTATTAATATCTTAATGACTTTATGGTCAAACGCCGCTATATTACATAGCTCAACATTAATATTATGTATCTTGTTACAGAGATTGGTGATCACATCGTCGATTAATGTGGCTGATTTGTAGTTCTGGTTACATTCGTGTTATCAAGGATGTTAACAATAAGGGCTGCAACTCTATGTCGTATCAATGTATTTATCGTGCAATATATTACGTGCACTAATTTATATAGACGTGCAATAATTTTGTATTCGTCAGTGTTATCTACATTTGCATTCTGCGCTATTATTGATTCCATCAGCAGGACATCTGATTCAAATTCTTCTTTAATTTTTACTGTCGCATAATTGCAACTAGTTATTTCCAACTGTACAAAATATGATAATATATTATCCACCTGTACAAATTATTTATAAAATAAAAATACAGCTATAATTGGGTCATTACTGAGTAAAGTTTATACCTATAAAACATAAAATTATTTAAATTAGCTGTCAATACAAAATTATGTTTTAAATTAAGTTATTATGTAAATTAAAAAATTAAGTTAAGGTAAATTATTGTGTTTTTTTTTTATTTTCAGTGCTTGTGAACCTAAATTTGGCGCAGTCGGTATAATTGCCGACGGTAAAACAGCTTTCTGTATCTCGTAATTGAAAAACTTCTCTATTTTTTATGGATATGATTATTTCATTATTTATCCAACAGTTTGATCTAGACATGCATGAGCGAGTTCTAGTTGAGTCTGATTTGGCTCTTTTTAGTATTTCAATTAATGTTTCAATTTTTACGTTCGTTAACCGATTTCTGGCGATTTAGTTCATGTTCCCATAGTCAACCACGTTGAAGTTAGTCAATAACATTCCAGTAATATCTTAATGACTTTATGGTCAAACGCCGCTATATCACATAGCTCAACATTAATATTATGTATCTTGTTATAGAGATTGGTGATCACGTCGTCGATTAATGTGGCTGATTTGTAGTTCTGGTAACATTCGTGTTATCAAGGATGATTTATATAGACGTGCAGAATATTAAATAAGGGCTGTAACTCTATGTCGTATGAATGTATTTAACGTGCAATATATTACGTGCACTAATTTATATAGACGTGCAGTATTTTTGTATTCGTCAGTGTTATTTACATTTGCATTTTGCGCTATTATTGAATCCATCAGCAGGACATCTGATTCAAATTCTTCTTTAATTTTTACTGTCGCATAATTGCAACTAGTTATTTCCAACTGTACAAAATATGATAAAATATTATCCACATGTACAAATTATTTATAAAATAAAAATACAGCTATAATTCGGTCATTATTGAGTAAAGTTTATACCTATAAAACATAAAATTATTTAAATTAGCTGTTAATACAAAATTATGTTTTAAATTAAGTTATTATGTAAATTAAAAAATTAAGTTAAAGTGAATTATTGTGTTTTTTTTATTTATTTTTAATAAAATAAAAAAAATTTTCAGTGCTTGTGAACCTAAATTTGGCGCATTCGGTATAATTGTTTAAAATAAGTTTTAATTTGTTTCCTAGGTAAATAAATGATGATTCGTAAAATTCAAACTGTACATTTTTTTTTAGCAAATTCAATATTATTAATGTTACGTAATGTTATGCAATATATTACGTGCACTAATTTTTACAGACGTGCAATAATTTTACATTCGTCAGTGTTATCTACATTTGCATTTTGCGCTATTATTGATTCCATCAGCAGGACAGCTGATTCAAATTCTTCTTCAACGCGTGTTAATCTTATTCTGGGGTCCTTATTTCAGTATTATTGATTGTTCCAATAGTTTATAAAGTTTTTTATTCAACCAGGAAATTTTTTTTTTAATTATTTATTTTGAATCTGTTATTGATTTGTTTTAATTTACACAAAAATTTCATATGTATATAAATTCATATGTGCCAGTAGTTTATAAAGTTTTTTATTCAACCAGTAAAATTTTTTTTTAATTATTTATTTTGAATCTTTTATTGATTTGTTTTAATTTACACAAAAATTTCATGTGTAAAATGTTATTTAGTTCATTTTAATTTTTTTATAGTTTGTAATTAGTTAAACGTTATTCTTTCAGGTCTCATTAATAATTAATTTACAAAAAAGTTCTTTTACAATATTTGGAAAATTCTACTTGCATTTTTGCTGACGCAAACATATGTTGTTACGAGTGACTTTTATTTCCCAGGTGAACATATGTTTATTACGCGTTTGAATTTGTTTCCCAGGTAGGTAAATAATTATTCGGCAAGTTAATAACTTTTTAATAAAACTTGCGAAATTATTTTGAATTGATGAGAAATAAGTTTTAATTTGTTTCCTAGGTACATTTACAAATTATTTACAAAAATTTCAAACTGTACATTTTTTTAGCAGATTCAATATTATTAATGTTATGTTTGTTTTATATTTGTTTACAGTTTATTGCCTTTACTTGTAATATTTTTGAATAAACCTACATATGTACATTATTTATAGACGTATGTAAGTTATCTATCCTGTAAACTTAAATTCATAAATTATAAATTCCGTTTTTTCTATATTACCTAAATTGCTCTGTCAAATAAACAAAAGTGTCAAATTACAATTCTTACATTTATATATTTTTTTTCTTCATATAAGTTAACAATAAGAGCTGTAACTCTATGTCGTATCAATGTATTTAACGTGCAATATATTAAGTGCACTAATTTATATAGACGTGCAGTAATTTTGTATTCGTCAGTGTTATTTACATTTGCATTTTGCGCTATTATCGATTCCATCAGCAGGACACCGGATTCAAATTCTTCTTTAATTGTTACTGTCGCATAATTGCAACTAGTTATTTCCAACTGTACAAAATATGATAAAATATTATCCACCTGTACAAATTATTTATAAAATAAAAATACAGCTATAATTGGGTCATTACTGAGTAAAGTTTATACCTATAAAACATAAAATTATTAAAATTAGCTGTCAATACAAAATTATGTTTTAAATCAGTGGTTCTTAACCTTTTTAGCTACCGGCACCCCTAAAATTTTCAAACAATATTCGCGCACCCCTTACCAGAAATTATTGAGTTATATAAATTAAAAAACAAACATTATGCAAAACATATTTTTTATCAATTTTATGTGCGTAACACATTTTTTATAAATTTTTATTGTTGGCTGAAATAATCAATTATAAATTATAAATTATCAAAGTTTTTATTAATGGCTTTTTTGTTGTTGCTTTTCCTCAATTATTTTTGAAAACCGGGGAATCTTTTTTGAAATAGCCACACGCATATCATTACTAGCATTAAGTCTATTTCTAGCTTTTGTTTTTATATGTACAAGTGACGAGAATCCCATCTCACACAAATATGTTGTGGCAAATGGAACAAGATGCTGAAGCGCTATTTTAGCTAATCGTGGATATGACATTACTTGAGCACACCAGAAATTTTCCAAATTCGCTGTTTCAAATTCCATTTGATTACGTCCATTTGTCCGTAGTTCAACAAGATCATCTTTCAATAAATTACTGTCATCCATTGAGTCCAGATTATAAATAAATGGATCTAATATCCATTTTTCTGAAATATCAATATCTCCAGTAGCAAAATATCCCTCAAAAGATTCGCTCAACTTCTGCAAATGATCTTTAATTTCGGTGGTAATATTGTTTCTTTCATCATCTGAAACAACAACTTCTTCAAGCAAAGGAAAGTTAGCATAATTTATCTTGTCAACACGGTTAATCCAAATTGAAAGTTTTCGACTAAACGCAGTCAACTTCTCTTTCGCTGTTATAGTGTTCACTCCAAAGCCTTGGATTGAAATATTTAATTGAATTTGAATCTGTTATTGATTTGTTTTAATTTACACAAAAATTTCATGTGTAAAATGTTAATTAGTTCATTTTAATTTTTTTATAGTTTGTAATTAGTTAAACTTTATTCTTTCAGGTCTCATTAATAATTAATTTACAAAAAAGTTCTTTTACAATATTTGGAAAATTCTACTTGCATTTTTGCTGACGCAAACATATGTTGTTTCGCGTGACTTTTATTTCCCAGGTGAACATATGTTTATTACGCGTTTGAATTTGTTTCCCAGATAGGTAAATAATTATTCGGCAAGTTAATAACTTTTTAATAAAACTTGCGAAATTATTTTGAATTGATGAGAAATAAGTTTTAATTTGTTTCCTAGGTACATTTACAAATTATTTACAAAAATTTCAAACTGTACATTTTTTTAGCAGATTCAATATTATTAATGTTATGTTTGTTTTATATTTGTTTACAGTTTATTGCCTTTACTTGTAATATTTTTGAATAAACCTACATATGTACATTATTTATAGACGTATGTAAGTTATCTATCCTGTAAACTTAAATTCATAAATTATAAATTCCGTTTTTTCTATATTACCTAAATTGCTCTGTCAAATAAACAAAAGTGCCAAATTACAATTCTTACATTTATATATTTTTTTTCTTCATATAATTTTTACTGTCGCATAATTGCAACACATTCGTGTTATCAAGGATGTTAACAATAAGAGCTGTAACTCTATGTCGTATCAATGTATTTAACGTGCAATATATTAAGTGCACTAATTTATATAGACGTGCAGTAATTTTGTATTCGTCAGTGTTATTTACATTTGCATTTTGCGCTATTATCGATTCCATCAGCAGGACACCGGATTCAAATTCTTCTTTAATTGTTACTGTCGCATAATTGCAACTAGTTATATCCAACTGTACAAAATATGATAAAATATTATCCACCTGTACAAATTATTTATAAAATAAAAATACAGCTATAATTGGGTCATTACTGAGTAAAGTTTATACCTATAAAACATAAAATTATTTAAATTAGCTGTCAATACAAAATTATGTTTTAAATCAGTGGTTCTTAACCTTTTTAGCTACCGGCGCCCCTAAAATTTTCAAACAATATTCTCGCACCCCTTACCAGAAATTATTGAGTTATATAAATTAAAAAACAAACATTATGCAAAACATATTTTTTATCAATTTTATGTGCGTAACACATTTTTTATAAATTTTAATTGTTGGCTGAAATAATCAATTATAAATTATCAAAGTTTTTATTAATGGCTTTTTTGTTGTTGCTTTTCCTCAATTATTTTTGAAAACCGGGGAATCTTTTTTGAAATAGCCACACGCATATCATTACTAGCATTAAGTCTATTTCTAGCTTTTGTTTTTATATGTACAAGTGACGAGAATCCCATCTCACACAAATATGTTGTGGCAAATGGAACAAGATGCTGAAGCGCTATTTTAGCTAATCGTGGATATGACATTACTTGAGCACACCAGAAATTTTCCAAATTCGCTGTTTCAAATTCCATTTGATTACGTCCATTTGTCCGTAGTTCAACAAGATCATCTTTCAATAAATTACTGTCATCCATTGAGTCCAGATTATAAATAAATGGATCTAATATCCATTTTTCTTAAATATCAATATCTCCAGTAGCAAAATATCCCTCAAAAGATTCGCTCAACTTCTGCAAATGATCTTTAATTTCGGTGGTAGTATTGTTTCTTTCATCATCTGAAACAACAACTTCTTCAAACAAAGGAAAGTTAGCATAATTTATCTTGTCAACACGGTTAATCCAAATTGAAAGTTTTCGACTAAACGCAGTCAACTTCTCTTTCGCTGTCATAGTGTTCACTCCAAAGCCTTGGATTGAAATATTTAATTGAATTTGAATCTGTTATTGATTTGTTTTAATTTACACAAAAATTTCATGTGTAAAATGTTAATTAGTTCATTTTAATTTTTTTATAGTTTGTAATTAGTTAAACTTTATTCTTTCAGGTCTCATTAATAATTAATTTACAAAAAAGTTCTTTTACAATATTTGGCAAATTCTACTTGCATTTTCGCTGACGCAAACATATGTTGTTACGCGTGAATTTTATTTCCCAGGTAAACATATGTTTATTACGCGTTTGAAATTTTTTCCTAGGTAGGTAAATAATTATTCGGCAAGTTAATAACTTTTTAATAAAAATTGGGAAATTATCTTTAATTGATGAAAAATAAGTTTTAATTTGTTTCCTAGGTAAATAAATGATGATTCGTAAAATTCAAACTGTACATTTTTTTTTAGCAGATTCGATATTATTAATGTTATGTTTGTTTTATATTTGTTTACAGTTTATTGCCTTTACTTGTAATATTTTTGAATAAACCTACATATGTACATTATTTATAGACGTATGTAAGTTATCTATCCTGTATACTTAAATTCATAAATTATAAATTCCGTTTTTTCTATATTACCTAAATTGCTCTGTCAAATAAACAAAAGTGTCAAATTACAATTCTTACATTTATATATTTTTTTTCTTCATATAATTTTTACTGTCGCATAATTGCAACACATTCGTGTTATCAAGAATGTTAAGAATAAGGGCTGTAACTCTATGTCGTATCAATGTATTTAACGTGCAATATATTACGTGCACTAATTTATATAGACGTGCAGTAATTTTGTATTCGTCAGTGTTATTTACATTTGCATTTTGCGCTATTATTGAATCCATCAGCAGGACATCTGATTCAAATTCTTCTTTAATTGTTACTGTCGCATAATTGCAACTAGTTATTTCCAACTGTACAAAATATGATAAAATATTATCCACCTGTACAAATTATTTATAAAATAAAAATACAGCTATAATTGGGTCATTACTGAGTAAAGTTTATACCTATAAAACATAAAATTATTTAAATTAGCTGTTAATACAAAATTATGTTTTAAATCAGTGGTTCTTAACCTTTTTAGCTACCGGCACCCCTAAAATTTTCAAACAATATTCTCGCACCCCTTACCAGAAATTATTGAGTTATATAAATTAAAAAACAAACATTATGCAAAACATATTTTTTATCAATTTTATGTGCGTAACACATTTTTTATAAATTTTAATTGTTGGCTGAAATAATCAATTATAAATTATAAATTATCAAAGTTTTTATTAATGGCTTTTTTGTTGTTACTTTTCCTCAATGATTTTTGAAAACCGGGGAATCTTTTTTGAAAGAGCCACACGCATATCATTACTAGCATTAAGTCTATTTCTAGCTTTTGTTTTTATATGTACAAGTGACGAGAATCCCATCTCACACAAATATGTTGTGGCAAATGGAACAAGATGCTGAAGCGCTATCTTAGCTAATCGTGGATATGACATTACTTGAGCACACCAGAAATTTTCCAAATTCGCTGTTTCAAATTCCATTTGATTACGTCCATTTGTCCGTAGTTCAACAAGATCATCTTTCAATAAATTACTGTCATCCATTGAGTCCAGATTATAAATAAATGGATCTAATATCCATTTTTCTGAAATATCAATATCTCCAGTAGCAAAATATCCCTCAAAAGATTCGCTCAACTTCTGCAAATGATCTTTAATTTCGGTGGTAATATTGTTTCTTTCATCATCTGAAACAACAACTTCTTCAAGCAAAGGAAAGTTAGCATAATTTATCTTGGTCAACACGGTTAATCCAAATTGAAAGTTTTCGACTAAACGCAGTCAACTTCTCTTTCGCAGTTATAGTGTTCACTCCAAAGCCTTGGATTGAAATATTTAATTCATTAAGGTGCGTCAATATGTCTGCCAAATACGGTAGCTGAATTATAGCATCTCTATTGCTGAATTCATTAGCTAAATTACGGCCTTGATTATTAAGAAACTGGATTATTTCACTTCGCAATTCGTACACACGATTTAGCATACGTCCACGTGATAGCTACCTTACTTCTGTGTGAAATAAAAGGACAGTATGCTCGGGGCCAAGTTCTTCGCATAAAGCACGGAAGAGGCGATGATTTAAAGCTCGACCTCTGATAAAATTAACAACTTTGACTGAAGTGATTAATGTTTTCCTTAATTTTTCAGGCAATGTCTTTGTAGCTAGCGCATGTCGATGCAAAATACAATGGGTAATTGTAACGTGAGGCACTTCCTTTTTAACATACGCTACAAATCCAGAATTTTTGCCTAACATGGAAGGAGTTCCATCAGTACAAATTGATCCTATTTTGTTCATCGGTATCTCATATTGTAATAAAAAGTCTTTGACTTTATTAAATATATCAATTCCTTTTGTAGTCAATTCTAAAGGTTCACAAAACAAAAATTCTTCGACAAATTCTTTTTCTTTTACATATCGTACAAACACCATCAGCTGAGAACAATTTTCAACATCTGTAGATTCATCCAATTGAATACCCACTGGGACATTACTAGCTTTAATATCTTCAATTACTTGTTGTAAGATGTCTTTACTTATATCAGAAATTCTAGTACGGATTACGTCATTTGAATAAGGAATTTGTTGAAGCTTTTGTTGTGCTTCAGTACCTAACACTATTTTAGCCATTTCTAATGCACAAGGCTTTACAAGTTCTTCAGCTATTGTATGTGGTTTCTTCTTCTTGGCACAGATATATGCAACTTGATAAGACGCTTGCAACAACGGCTTTTCATGTGATATAAAACCAAAAGTCGTGATAGTTCCACTTTTATCAAATCGTTTAGATTTCAAACTTTCAAAATCATGGCCAGCATCTACACTACCATGTTGTTTGGTAAAATGCTCATTTAGTTTCGACGGCTTGAGATTGGCGTTTGAAAATTTATTGCAGCACAGAATACATTGTGGTCGCTGCGTTCCATCCTTCTCCGTTATAAATGTAAAACCATAACGAACATAATCGTCATTCCAACATCGTTTCTTTGACATGGCGTAAACTAAATTAAATTTTTTAATAAAACACTAAAAAAATATTAAACTTCTATCTAGTATTGCTATATTTTAGCTTACCTTTTGAATTTGACTTTAAGGTACCAAATTATATTCTAATAATTAGAATATAAATATTCAACTAAACTTGTAAAATTAACTTGTATTAATTGTTTTATTATTAATATTTAACTTTTAATATTCAACACAAAAATTCAAACTTGTAATAGTCAACACTAAAATTCAATTATTTTTAAATCTTTATTCAATGTAATGTGCGCAACAGTATTTATATTTCTAAGAATAATCGGAACAATCAACTAAAATTTCGAGGAAATATAAAAATCACTATAGAAACGCATTTTAATTTTTGCAATTGTAGAAAAAATACAAAAATTAATTTGCTTCTATGGTTTTTAATTTACAAACATATTTAAAAAATGTTTAGTGAATAAAAAATTTACTAACCAAAATGAATTTTTAAGTTTTCAATTTATTT
Organism: Poecilobothrus nobilitatus; assembly: GCA_947095535.1. Classification (NCBI taxonomy): domain Eukaryota; kingdom Metazoa; phylum Arthropoda; class Insecta; order Diptera; family Dolichopodidae; genus Poecilobothrus; species Poecilobothrus nobilitatus. Next base: position 107,526,957 of record OX352773.1, read on the forward strand.
ATTAGTTTTTTATTTTGCTAGCTACACGTGAATTTGTAAAATTACAACTTCGCACCCCAAAATATTCAAGCTCGCACCCCTAAGGGATGCGTGCACCACCGGTTAAGAACAACTGTTTTAAATTAAGTTATTATATAAATTAAAAAATTAAGTTAAAGTGAATTATTGGGTTTTTTTATTTATTTTTTTTATTTTCAGTGCTTGTGAACCTAAATTTGGCGCAGTCGGTATAATTGTTTAAAATAAGTTTTAATTTGTTTCCTAGGTAAATAAATGATGATTCGTAAAATTCAAACTGTACATTTTTTTTTAGCAAATTCAATATTATTAATGTTATGTAATGTTATGCAATATATTACGTGCACTAATTTATACAGACGTGCAATAATTTTGCATTCGTCAGTGTTATCTACATTTGCATTTTGCGCTGTTATTGATTCCATCAGCAGGACATCTGATTCAAATTCTTCTTCAACGCGTGTTAATCTTATTCTGGGTTTCCTTATTTTCGTTTTATTGATTGTTCCAATAGTTTATAAAGTTTTTTATTCAACCAGGAAACTTTTTTTTAAAAATTTACTTTGAATCTCTTATTGATTTGTTTTAATTTACACAAAAATTTCATGTGTAAAATGTTATTTAGCTCATATTAATTTTTTTATAGTTTGTAATTAGTTAAACTTTATTCCTTCAGGTCTCATTAATAATTAATTTACAAAAAAGTTCTTTTACAATATTTGGCAAATTCTACTTGCATTTTTGCTGACGCAAACATATGTTGTTACGCGTTACTTTTATTTCCCAGGTGAACATATGTTTATTACGCGTTTGAATTTGTTTCCCAGGTAGGTAAATAATTATTCGGTAAGTTAATAACTTTTTAATAAAACTTGCGAAATTATTTTGAATTGATGAAAAATAAGTTTTAATTTGTTTCCTAGGTAAATAAATGATGATTCGCAAAATTCAAAATGTACATTTTTTAGCAGATTCAATATTATTAATATTATGTTTGTTTTATATTTGTTTACAGTTTATTGCCTTTACTTGTAATGTTTTTGAATAAACCTACATATGTACATTATTTATAGACGTATGTAAGTTATCTATCATGTAAACTTAAATTCATAAATTATAAATTCCGTTTTTTCTATATAACATAAATTGCTCTGTCAAATAAACAAAAGTGTCAAATTACAATTCTTACATTTATATATTTTTTTTCTTCATATAATTTTTACTGTCGCATAATTGCAACTAGTTATTTCCAACTGTACAAAATATGATAAAATATTATCTACCTGTACAAATTATTTATAAAATAAAAGTACAGCTATAATTGGGTTATTATATATATTTTTGAGTAAATTGAGTAAAGTTTATACCTATAAAACATAAAATTATTTAAATTAGCTGTCAATACAAAATTATGTTTTAAATTAAGTTGTTATGTAAATTAAAAAATTAAATTAAAGTAAATTAGTGTGTTTTTTTTATTTATTTTTTTCTTTTGAGCCATACTTCTTCTATTAATATTTAGATACTATTAATATCTTAATGACTTTATCGTCAAACGCCGCTATATCACATAGCTCAACATTAATATTATGTATCTTGTTACAGAGATTGGTGATCACGTCGTCGATTAATGTGGCTGATTTGTAGTTCTGGTAACATTCGTGTTATCAAGGATGTTAACAATAAGGGATGTAGTACTCTATGTCGTATCAATGTATTTAATAGACGTGCAATATATTACGTGCACTAATTTATATAGACGTGCAATAATTTTGCATTCGTCAGTGTTATCTACATTTGCATTTTGCGCTATTATTGATTCCATCAGCAGGACATCTGATTCATCTGATTCTTCAACGCGGTTTATCTTATTCTGTTCCAATAGTTTATAAAGTTTTTTATTCAGCCAGAAATTTTTTTTTTTAATTATTTATTTTGAATCTGTTATTGATTTGTTTTAATTTACACAAAAATTTCATGTGTAAAATGTTATTTAGTTCATTTTAATTTTTTTATAGTTTGTAATTAGTTAAACTTTATTCCTTCAGGTCTCATTAATAATTAATTTACAAAAAAGTGCTTTTACAATATTTGCCAAATTCTACTTGCATTTTTGCTGACGCAAACATGTGTTGTTACGCGTGAATTTTATTTCCCAGGTAAACATATGTTTATTACGCGTTTGAATTTTTTTCCCAGGTAGGTAAATAATTATTCGGCAAGTTAATAACTTTTTAATAAAAATTGGGAAATTATTTTGAATTGATGAAAAATAAGTTTTAATTTGTTTCCTAGGTAAATAAATGATGATTCGTAAAATTCAAACTGTACATTTTTTTTAGCAGATTCAATATTATTAATGTTATGTTTGTTTACAGTTTTTATTGCCTTTACTTCTAATATTTTTGAATAAACCTATATATGTACATTATTTATAGACGTATGAAAGTTATCTATCCTGCAAACTTAAATTCATAAATTATAAATTCCGTTTTTTCTATATTACTTAAATTGCTCTGTCAAATAAACAAAAGTGTCAAATTACAATTCTTACATTTATCTATTTTTTTTCTTCATATAATTTTTACTGTCGCATAATTGCAACTAGTTATTTCCAACTGTACAAAATATGATAAAATATTATCCACCTGTACAAATTATGTATAAAATAAAAGTACAGCTATAATTGGGTCATTACTGAGTGAAGTTTATACCTATAAAACATAAAATTATTTAAATTAGCTGTCAATACAAATTTATGTTTTAAATTAAGTTATTATGTAAATTAAAAAATTATGTTAAAGTAAATTATTGTGTTTTTATACACGTACGATAGGAAAAATTTCATGTGTAAAATGTTATTTGGTTCATTTTAATTTTTTTATAGTTTGTAATTAGTTAAACTTTATTCCTTCAGGTCTCATTAATAATTAATTTAAAAAAAAGTTCTTTTACAATATTTGGCAAATTCTACTTGCATTTTTGCTGACGCAAACATATGTTGTTATGCGTGACTTTTATTTCCCAGGTAAACATATGTTTATTACGCGTTTGAATTTGTGTCCCAGGTAGGTAAATAATTATTCGGCAAGTTAATAACTTTTTAATAAAAATTGGGAAATTATTTTGAATTGATGAAAAATAAGTTTTAATTTGTTTCCTAGGTAAATAAATGATGATTCACAAAATTCAAACTGTACATTTTTTTAGCAGATTCAATATTATTAATGTTATGTTTGTTTTGTATTTGTTTACAGTTTTTATTGCCTTTACTTCTAATATTTTTGAATAAACCTACATATGTACATTATTTATAGATGTATGTAAGTTATCTATCCTGCAAACTTAAATTCATAAATTATAAATTCCGTTTTTTCTATACTACTTAAATTGCTCTGTCAAATAAACAAAAGTGTCAAATTACAATTCTTACATTTATATATTTTTTTTCTTCATATAATTTTTAGTGTCGCATAATTGCAACTAGTTATTTCCAACTGTACAAAATATGATAAAATATTATCCACCTGTACAAATTATTTATAAAATAAAAGTACAGCTATAATTGGGTCATTACTGAGTAAAGTTTATACCTATAAAACATAAAATTATTTAAATTAGCTGTCAATACAAAATTATGTTTTAAATTAAGTTATTATGTAAATTAAAAAATTAAGTTAAAGTAAATTATTGTGTTTTTATACCCGTACGATAGGATCGGGTATAATAAAATTATTCCTCTGTTTGTAACACCTCGAAATAAGCGAGCTAGATATACCTTCAACGGTATGGATCGGATCAGAAAAAAATTCTAGGACGATTGAGCCATGTCCGTCCGTTCGTCCGTCAGCACGCTAACTCAAAAACTAAGAAAGCTAGAATCTTGAAATTTACACAAAATATTCTGGGAGTAAAATGTAGGTTCCCTATTTTTTTTGCTTGAGTTGCGTCCAAAACTTCGGGTAGCTCTCGAACAACTAACTGTTAGATCCCCACATTTTTTTGAAGTAGAGCTATGAAATTTTAACTGCTGATAGATCTCACAAAAATATTAATTTTATTTTTATAATTTTTTTTTTGTAGCCCCACCCGTTACGGAGCTACAGCTCTTCAAAAGTTCAAAAAAGCTCTACATTTAAATTGTTATAGCACAAGTTTTATAAGGTATATCTTCATATTCTTAATTTACCGTTATGCGAAACTCAAATTTTGCAAAATCCTTTAACCCTTCTATCTTCTAAACGGTTTAAGGTGGAAACTTGAAATTTTGACAGAAGTTAGATCTTTGAAAATAAGTATGAGTCATTTCAGAAATTTTTTTGTATCACTCCCCGTTTAGGATCTGTAAGGGATCAAAAATTGAAAATTTCTTATTTTTAAACACCTGTAACTTGAACACCTGTTAAAATTTTTTTGAAGGAATAGACAAAAATTAAAGCTTCAACATTATACTCTTATTTCTGTTAACAACTTTTTTTAATAATATATTGTGTTTTTTTATTTATTTTTTTTATTTTCAGTGCTTGTGAACCTAAATTTGGCGCAGTCGGTATAATTGTTTAAAATAAGTTTTAATTTGTTTCCTAGGTAAATAAATGATGATTCGTAAAATTCAAACTGTACATTTTTTTTTAGCAAATTCAATATTATTAATGTTATGTAATGTTATGCAATATATTACGTGCACTAATTTATACAGACGTGCAATAATTTTGCATTCGTCAGTGTTATCTACATTTGCATTTTGCGCTGTTATTGATTCCATCAGCAGGACATCTGATTCAAATTCTTCTTCAACGCGTGTTAATCTTATTCTGGGTTTCCTTATTTTCGTTTTATTGATTGTTCCAATAGTTTATAAAGTTTTTTATTCAACCAGGAAACTTTTTTTTAAAAATTTACTTTGAATCTCTTATTGATTTGTTTTAATTTACACAAAAATTTCATGTGTAAAATGTTATTTAGCTCATATTAATTTTTTTATAGTTTGTAATTAGTTAAACTTTATTCCTTCAGGTCTCATTAATAATTAATTTACAAAAAAGTTCTTTTACAATATTTGGCAAATTCTACTTGCATTTTTGCTGACGCAAACATATGTTGTATAGACGTATGAAAGTTATCTATCCCGCAAACTTAAATTCATAAATTATAAATTCCGTTTTTTCTATATTACTTAAATTGCTCTGTCAAATAAACAAAAGTGTCAAATTACAATTCTTACATTTATCTATTTTTTTTCTTCATATAATTTTTACTGTCGCATAATTGCAACTAGTTATTTCCAACTATACAAAATATGATAAAATATTATCCACCTGTACAAATTATGTATAAAATAAAAGTACAGCTATAATTGGGTCATTACTGAGTGAAGTTTATACCTATAAAACATAAAATTATTTAAATTAGCTGTCAATACAAATTTATGTTTTAAATTAAGTTATTATGTAAATTAAAAAATTATGTTAAAGTAAATTATTGTGTTTTTATACACGTACGTACGTTAGAAAACACAGGAAAAATTTCATGTGTAAAATGTTATTTGGTTCATTTTAATTTTTTTATAATTTGTAATTAGTTAAACTTTATTCCTTCAGGTCTCATTAATAATTAATTTACAAAAAAGTTCCTTTACAATATTTGGCAAATTCTACTTGCATTTTTGCTGACGCAAACATATGTTGTTATGCGTGACTTTTATTTCCCAGGTAAACATATGTTTATTACGCGTTTGAATTTGTGTCCCAGGTAGGTAAATAATTATTCGGCAAGTTAATAACTTTTTAATAAAAATTGGGAAATTATTTTGAATTGATGAAAAATAAGTTTTAATTTGTTTCCTAGGTAAATAAATGATGATTCACAAAATTCAAACTGTACATTTTTTTAGCAGATTCAATATTATTAATGTTATGTTTGTTTTGTATTTGTTTACAGTTTTTATTGCCTTTACTTCTAATATTTTTGAATAAACCTACATATGTACATTATTTATAGATGTATGTAAGTTATCTATCCTGCAAACTTAAATTCATAAATTATAAATTCCGTTTTTTCTATACTACTTAAATTGCTCTGTCAAATAAACAAAAGTGTCAAATTACAATTCTTACATTTATATATTTTTTTTCTTCATATAATTTTTAGTGTCGCATAATTGCAACTAGTTATTTCCAACTGTACAAAATATGATAAAATATTATCCACCTGTACAAATTATTTATAAAATAAAAGTACAGCTATAATTGGGTCATTACTGAGTAAAGTTTATACCTATAAAACATAAAATTATTTAAATTAGCTGTCAATACAAAATTATGTTTTAAATTAAGTTATTATGTAAATTAAAAAATTAAGTTAAAGTAAATTATTGTGTTTTTATACCCGTACGATAGGATCGGGTATAATAAAATTATTCCTCTGTTTCTAACACCTCGAAATAAGCGAGCTAGATATACCTTCAAAGGTATGGATCGGATCAGAAAAAAATTCTAGGACGATTGAGCCATGTCCGTCCGTTCGTCCGTCAGCACGCTAACTCAAAAACTAAGAAAGCTAGAATCTTGAAATTTACACAAAATATTCTGGGAGTAAAATGTAGGTTCCCTATTTTTTTTGGTTGAGTTGCGTCCAAAACTTCGGGTAGCTCTCGAACAACTAACTGTTAGATCCCCACATTTTTTTGAAATAGAGCTATGAAATTTTAACTGCTGATAGATCTCACAAAAATATTAATTTTATTTTTATAATTTTTTTTTTTGTAGTCCCACCCGTTACGGAGCTACAGCTCTTCAAAAGTTCAAAAAAGCTCTACATTTAAATTGTTATAGCACAAGTTTTATAAGGTATATCTTCATATTCTTAATTTACCGTTATGCGAAACTCAAATTTTGCAAAATCCTTTAACCCTTCTATCTTCTAAACGGTTTAAGGTGGAAACTTGAAATTTTGACAGAAGTTAGATCTTTGAAAATAAGTATGAGTCATTTCAGAAATTTTTTTGTATCACTCCCCGTTTAGGATCTGTAAGGGATCAAAAATTGAAAATTTCTTATTTTTAAACACCTGTAACTTGAACACCTGTTAAAATTTTTTTGAAGGAATAGACAAAAATTAAAGCTTCAACATTATACTCTTATTTCTGTTAACAACTTTTTTTAATAATATATGGTTACTTTATAATTGACGAAAGTGTTACTTGATTTTTTAAAATTTTGTAACAAATTTCTTCAACAAATTTTTGCATTTGTTTTACTCGATAATTTGAAATTGTTGAGGATACAATGCGTAGTACAAAAAAATGTAAATAAATAAACAACATAACGGTTGATTGAAGAATTTTTATTTATATGATATTGATATACTTATATACATGATATCATATACTTATATAATATCATGTATATAACATATTTTTATTAAAATATTTTTTAATCTTTTTAAGATAAAAACATATGGAACAACCTTTTTAATGTGATTTATATGCCATCTAAATTTGCAATCGATAATGAGTCTTACATAGTTAAAATTCTTTACTAAGTGAATTTGAATGTTTTTATAGATAATGCTAGTGAAACTAATAATTTTATTTTCAAATATTAAAATTTTTGACTTGTTAATATTTAATGACATTCTGTTTTTTAGCAGCCACTCCGCAATATAATCCAAGTCATGTATAATTAAATCTCTTATTTCTTGTTTGCTACCTGAAGAATATTTTATTACTGCATCATCAGCAAAAAGCTGTAACGATCCTTTCAATTCTAGCTTGGCTATATTATCTATATAAATTTAAAATAATGTCGGCCCCAAAATTGAACCTTGGGGGGCACCTTTTTTTATATGTTTTATATCGCTGTATGTGTCATTACATCGCGTGAGCTGCTTCCTATTGGATAGGTATGATCTAATAGGCTGCTTCCTATTGGATAGGTATGATCTGAACAGATTAAATTGATTAAGTTTGAACTTTAATTGATTTACTTTGAAGAGAAGTATATCATGATCTACGCAATCAAAAGCTTTTTGCAAGTCCAAAAATAAACAAGCTGTATATTTTCAGTCATCTATACTCCTTGATATAAAATCGACTAGAGCTAAACAAGCGGCAGTAGTGTTAGAGTTTACCTCAAAGTCATATTGGTCTTTATGCAAGATACCATTTGCATTTATGAAGTGGGTTAGCCTGCTTTTAATTATTTTTCCAAAGACTTTAGACGTAGAACTTAAAACTGATATTGGCCGGTAGTTTGAGGGATTTGTTTTCCCGCCAGCTTTATATGTAGATGTAATCGTAGCAAGTTTTAAAGATTCAGGAAAACTACCAGACTCTAAAGCATTATTAATAAATTGTACTAGTACTGGGCTAATTTGATCAGAAAATTTCTTTAATATGTAGAAGATATACTATCATAAACGGATGCGCTACCTAACTTTATTGCATCTATAGTATTTCTAACTTCTTCTATATTGGTGGGTGTTAAAACTAAATCCTCATAAATATTTTTTGAAAAAGATTTAAGTGATTTTCATCAATAGAGTCTGTTGAGATATTTAAAGTTTTTGTGACATCTATGAAATATGAATTCATTGTATTTGAGATTTCCAAAAAGTTAGTTATTTTAGTGTTATTGTAGTCAATTTCGCTTAAAACGCATCTATTATCATTACTACTATTACTGTACATTTTTTTTTTGTAAAGATTCCATAGTTTTCTAGAATCGTTGGGATGACTAGCTATGATGTTATTATAGAAATTACTCTTAGCCTGCTTAATTTCTCGCATTACTAAATCCCTATACATCTCATATAGCTCTTTAACCGTCCTATCATTTGGATATTTTTTTTCATACTTAAAAAAATATTCGCGAATTTTTACGTTACAAATTATGTCATTATTTATCCACTCATGTTTTTTCCTTACTTTTTTTGGCGAAATTACTTCTGTAATTTTTTTGTATTAGCTGTCAATAAAAATTATGTTTTAAATTAAGTTATTATGTAAATTAAAAAATTAAGTTAAAGTAATTTATTGTGTTTTTTTATTTATTTTTTTCTTTTGTGTGCTTATGAACGTAAATTTGTGTGCTTATGAACATAAATTATACCGCAGTCGGTATAATTGCCGACGGTAAAACAAAAATTAAAATACTAAATTATGGAATCAATCAAATTTGATTAAAAGAGCTATAACTTGAAAATCATTGGTCCGATTTATATGGTTAATATTGCATTAGATTAATAAAAAAATTTAATAACAAAGTTTATATTTGGAAATGGTTTGGATTAGTGTCCGCGGCCGATTGAAATGAATTTTTTTTATAACGGTACTTAGTGATGTCACGGTACTTAGTGATTTAGTTCATGTTCCCATAGTCAACCACGTTGTAGTTAGTCAATAACATACCAGTAATATCTTAATGACTTTATGGTCAAACGCCGCTTTATCACATAGCTCAACATTAATATTATGTATCTTGTTACAGAGATTGGTGATCACGTCGTCGATTAATGTGGCTGATTTGTAGTTCTGGTAACATTCGTGTTATCAAGGATGTTAACAATAAGGGATGTAGTACTCTATGTCGTATCAATGTATTTAATAGACGTGCAATATATTACGTGCACTAATTTATATAGACGTGCAATAATTTTGCATTCGTCAGTGTTATCTACATTTGCATTTTGCGCTATTATTGATTCCATCAGCAGGACATCTGATTCATCTGATTCTTCAACGCGGTTTATCTTATTCTGTTCCAATAGTTTATAAAGTTTTTTATTCAGCCAGGAATTTTTTTTTTTAATTATTTATTTTGAATCTGTTATTGATTTGTTTTAATTTACACAAAAATTTCATGTGTAAAATGTTATTTAGTTCATTTTAATTTTTTTATAGTTTGTAATTAGTTAAACTTTATTCCTTCAGGTCTCATTAATAATTAATTTACAAAAAAGTGCTTTTACAATATTTGCCAAATTCTACTTGCATTTTTGCTGACGCAAACATGTGTTGTTACGCGTGAATTTTATTTCCCAGGTAAACATATGTTTATTACGCGTTTGAATTTTTTTCCCAGGTAGGTAAATAATTATTCGGCAAGTTAATAACTTTTTAATAAAAATTGGGAAATTATTTTGAATTGATGAAAAATAAGTTTTAATTTGTTTCCTAGGTAAATAAATGATGATTCGTAAAATTCAAACTGTACATTTTTTTTAGCAGATTCAATATTATTAATGTTATGTTTGTTTTGTATTTGTTTACAGTTTTTATTGCCTTTACTTCTAATATTTTTGAATAAACCTATATATGTACATTATTTATAGACGTATGAAAGTTATCTATCCTGCAAACTTAAATTCATAAATTATAAATTCCGTTTTTTCTATATTACTTAAATTGCTCTGTCAAATAAACAAAAGTGTCAAATTACAATTCTTACATTTATCTATTTTTTTTCTTCATATAATTTTTACTGTCGCATAATTGCAACTAGTTATTTCCAACTGTACAAAATATGATAAAATATTATCCACCTGTACAAATTATGTATAAAATAAAAGTACAGCTATAATTGGGTCATTACTGAGTGAAGTTTATACCTATAAAACATATAATTATTTAAATTAGCTGTCAATACAAATTTATGTTTTAAATTAAGTTATTATGTAAATTAAAAAATTATGTTAAAGTTAATTATTGTGTTTTTATACACGTACGATAGGAAAAATTTCATGTGTAAAATGTTATTTGGTTCATTTTAATTTTTTTATAGTTTGTAATTAGTTAAACTTTATTCCTTCAGGTCTCATTAATAATTAATTTACAAAAAAGTTCTTTTACAATATTTGGCAAATTCTACTTGCATTTTTGCTGACGCAAACATATGTTGTTATGCGTGACTTTTATTTCCCAGGTAAACATATGTTTATTACGCGTTTGAATTTGTGTCCCAGGTAGGTAAATAATTATTCGGCAAGTTAATAACTTTTTAATAAAAATTGGGAAATTATTTTGAATTGATGAAAAATAAGTTTTAATTTGTTTCCAGGGTAAATAAATGATGATTCACAAAATTCAAACTGTACATTTTTTCAGCAGATTCAATATTATTAATGTTATGTTTGTTTTGTATTTGTTTACAGTTTTTATTGCCTTTACTTCTAATATTTTTGAATAAACCTACATATGTACATTATTTATAGATGTATGTAAGTTATCTATCCTGCAAACTTAAATTCATAAATTATAAATTCCGTTTTTTCTATACTACTTAAATTGCTCTGTCAAATAAACAAAAGTGTCAAATTACAATTCTTACATTTATATATTTTTTTTCTTCATATAATTTTTAGTGTCGCATAATTGCAACTAGTTATTTCCAACTGTACAAAATATGATAAAATATTATCCACCTGTACAAATTATTTATAAAATAAAAGTACAGCTATAATTGGGTCATTACTGATTAAAGTTTATACCTATAAAACATAAAATTATTTAAATTAGCTGTCAATACAAAATTATGTTTTAAATTAAGTTATTATGTAAATTAAAAAATTAAGTTAAAGTAAATTATTGTGTTTTTATACCCGTACGATAGGATCGGGTATAATAAAATTATTCCTCTGTTTGTAACACCTCGAAATAAGCGAGCTAGATATACCTTCAACGGTATGGATCGGATCAGAAAAAAATTCTAGGACGATTGAGCCATGTCCGTCCGTTCGTCCGTCAGCACGCTAACTCAAAAACTAAGAAAGCTAGAATCTTGAAATTTACACAAAATATTCTGGGAGTAAAATGTAGGTTCCCTATTTTTTTTGGTTGAGTTGCGTCCAAAACTTCGGGTAGCTCTCGAACAACTAACTGTTAGATCCCCACATTTTTTTGAAATAGAGCTATGAAATTTTAACTGCTGATAGATCTCACAAAAATATTAATTTTATTTTTATAATTTTTTTTTTGTAGCCCCACCCGTTACGGAGCTACAGCTCTTCAAAAGTTCAAAAAAGCTCTACATTTAAATTGTTATAGCACAAGTTTTATAAGGTATATCTTCATATTCTTAATTTACCGTTATGCGAAACTCAAATTTTGCAAAATCCTTTAACCCTTCTATCTTCTAAACGGTTTAAGGTGGAAACTTGAAATTTTGACAGAAGTTAGATCTTTGAAAATAAGTATGAGTCATTTCAGAAATTTTTTTGTATCACTCCCCGTTTAGGATCTGTAAGGGATCAAAAATTGAAAATTTCTTATTTTTAAACACCTGTAACTTGAACACCTGTTAAAATTTTTTTGAAGGAATAGACAAAAATTAAAGCTTCAACATTATACTCTTATTTCTGTTAACAACTTTTTTTAATAATATATTGTGTTTTTTTATTTATTTTTTTTATTTTCAGTGCTTGTGAACCTAAATTTGGCGCAGTCGGTATAATTGTTTAAAATAAGTTTTAATTTGTTTCCTAGGTAAATAAATGATGATTCGTAAAATTCAAACTGTACATTTTTTTTTAGCAAATTCAATATTATTAATGTTATGTAATGTTATGCAATATATTACGTGCACTAATTTATACAGACGTGCAATAATTTTGCATTCGTCAGTGTTATCTACATTTGCATTTTGCGCTGTTATTGATTCCATCAGCAGGACATCTGATTCAAATTCTTCTTCAACGCGTGTTAATCTTATTCTGGGTTTCCTTATTTTCGTTTTATTGATTGTTCCAATAGTTTATAAAGTTTTTTATTCAACCAGGAAACTTTTTTTTAAAAATTTACTTTGAATCTCTTATTGATTTGTTTTAATTTACACAAAAATTTCATGTGTAAAATGTTATTTAGCTCATATTATTTTTTTTATAGTTTGTAATTAGTTAAACTTTATTCCTTCAGGTCTCATTAATAATTAATTTACAAAAAAGTTCTTTTACAATATTTGGCAAATTCTACTTGCATTTTTGCTGACGCAAACATATGTTGTATAGACGTATGAAAGTTATCTATCCCGCAAACTTAAATTCATAAATTATAAATTCCGTTTTTTCTATATTACTTAAATTGCTCTGTCAAATAAACAAAAGTGTCAAATTACAATTCTTACATTTATCTATTTTTTTTCTTCATATAATTTTTACTGTCGCATAATTGCAACTAGTTATTTCCAACTGTACAAAATATGATAAAATATTATCCACCTGTACAAATTATGTATAAAATAAAAGTACAGCTATAATTGGGTCATTACTGAGTGAAGTTTATACCTATAAAACATAAAATTATTTAAATTAGCTGTCAATACAAATTTATGTTTTAAATTAAGTTATTATGTAAATTAAAAAATTATGTTAAAGTAAATTATTGTGTTTTTATACACGTACGTACGTTAGAAAACACGTACGTACACGTACGTACGTTAGAAAACACAGGAAAAATTTCATGTGTAAAATGTTATTTGGTTCATTTTAATTTTTTTATAATTTGTAATTAGTTAAACTTTATTCCTTCAGGTCTCATTAATAATTAATTTACAAAAAAGTTCCTTTACAATATTTGGCAAATTCTACTTGCATTTTTGCTGACGCAAACATATGTTGTTATGCGTGACTTTTATTTCCCAGGTAAACATATGTTTATTACGCGTTTGAATTTGTGTCCCAGGTAGGTAAATAATTATTCGGCAAGTTAATAACTTTTTAATAAAAATTGGGAAATTATTTTGAATTGATGAAAAATAAGTTTTAATTTGTTTCCTAGGTAAATAAATGATGATTCACAAAATTCAAACTGTACATTTTTTTAGCAGATTCAATATTATTAATGTTATGTTTGTTTTGTATTTGTTTACAGTTTTTATTGCCTTTACTTCTAATATTTTTGAATAAACCTACATATGTACATTATTTATAGATGTATGTAAGTTATCTATCCTGCAAACTTAAATTCATAAATTATAAATTCCGTTTTTTCTATACTACTTAAATTGCTCTGTCAAATAAACAAAAGTGTCAAATTACAATTCTTACATTTATATATTTTTTTTCTTCATATAATTTTTAGTGTCGCATAATTGCAACTAGTTATTTCCAACTGTACAAAATATGATAAAATATTATCCACCTGTACAAATTATTTATAAAATAAAAGTACAGCTATAATTGGGTCATTACTGAGTAAAGTTTATACCTATAAAACATAAAATTATTTAAATTAGCTGTCAATACAAAATTATGTTTTAAATTAAGTTATTATGTAAATTAAAAAATTAAGTTAAAGTAAATTATTGTGTTTTTATACCCGTACGATAGGATCGGGTATAATAAAATTATTCCTCTGTTTGTAACACCTCGAAATAAGCGAGCTAGATATACCTTCAAAGGTATGGATCGGATCAGAAAAAAATTCTAGGACGATTGAGCCATGTCCGTCCGTTCGTCCGTCAGCACGCTAACTCAAAAACTAAGAAAGCTAGAATCTTGAAATTTACACAAAATATTCTGGGAGTAAAATGTAGGTTCCCTATTTTTTTTGGTTGAGTTGCGTCCAAAACTTCGGGTAGCTCTCGAACAACTAACTGTTAGATCCCCACATTTTTTTGAAATAGAGCTATGAAATTTTAACTGCTGATAGATCTCACAAAAATATTAATTTTATTTTTATAATTTTTTTTTTTGTAGCCCCACCCGTTACGGAGCTACAGCTCTTCAAAAGTTCAAAAAAGCTCTACATTTAAATTGTTATAGCACAAGTTTTATAAGGTATATCTTCATATTCTTAATTTACCGTTATGCGAAACTCAAATTTTGCAAAATCCTTTAACCCTTCTATCTTCTAAACGGTTTAAGGTGGAAACTTGAAATTTTGACAGAAGTTAGATCTTTGAAAATAAGTATGAGTCATTTCAGAAATTTTTTTGTATCACTCCCCGTTTAGGATCTGTAAGGGATCAAAAATTGAAAATTTCTTATTTTTAAACACCTGTAACTTGAACACCTGTTAAAATTTTTTTGAAGGAATAGACAAAAATTAAAGCTTCAATATTATACTCTTATTTCTGTTAACAACTTTTTTTAATAATATATGGTTACTTTATAATTGACGAAAGTGTTACTTGATTTTTTAAAATTTTGTAACAAATTTCTTCAACAAATTTTTGCATTTGTTTTACTCGATAATTTGAAATTGTTGAGGATACAATGCGTAGTACAAAAAAATGTAAATAAATAAACAACATAACGGTTGATTGAAGAATTTTTATTTATATGATATTGATATACTTATATACATGATATCATATACTTATATAATATCATGTATATAACATATTTTTATTAAAATATTTTTTAATCTTTTTAAGATAAAAACATATGGAACAACCTTCTTAATGTGATTTATATGCCATCTAAATTTGCAATCGATAATGAGTCTTACATAGTTAAAATTCTTTACTAAGTGAATTTGAATGTTTTTATAGATAATGCTAGTGAAACTAATAATTTTATTTTCAAATATTAAAATTTTTGACTTGTTAATATTTAATGACATTCTGTTTTTTAGCAGCCACTCCGCAATATAATCCAAGTCATGTATAATTAAATCTCTTATTTCTTGTTTGCTACCTGAAGAATATTTTATTACTGCATCATCAGCAAAAAGCTGTAACGATCCTTTCAATTCTAGCTTGGCTATATTATCTATATAAATTTAAAATAATGTCGGCCCCAAAATTGAACCTTGGGGGGCACCTTTTTTTATATGTTTTATATCGCTGTATGTGTCATTACATCGCGTGAGCTGCTTCCTATTGGATAGGTATGATCTAATAGGCTGCTTCCTATTGGATAGGTATGATCTGAACAGATTAAATTGATTAAGTTTGAACTTTAATTGATTTACTTTGAAGAGAAGTATATCATGATCTACGCAATCAAAAGCTTTTTGCAAGTCCAAAAATAAACAAGCTGTATATTTTCAGTCATCTATACTCCTTGATATAAAATCGACTAGAGCTAAACAAGCGGCAGTAGTGTTAGAGTTTACCTCAAAGTCATATTGGTCTTTATGCAAGATACCATTTGCATTTATGAAGTGGGTTAGCCTGCTTTTAATTATTTTTTCAAAGACTTTAGACGTAGAACTTAAAACTGATATTGGCCGGTAGTTTGAGGGATTTGTTTTCCCGCCAGCTTTATATGTAGATGTAATCGTAGCAAGTTTTAAAGATTCAGGAAAACTACCAGACCCTAAAGCATTATTAATAAATTGTACTAGTACTGGGCTAATTTGATCAGAAAATTTCTTTAATATGTAGAAGATATACTATCATAAACGGATGCGCTACCTAACTTTATTGCATCTATAGTATTTCTAACTTCTTCTATATTGGTGGGTGTTAAAACTAAATCCTCATAAATATTTTTTGAAAAAGATTTAAGTGATTTTCATCAATAGAGTCTGTTGAGATATTTAAAGTTTTTGTGACATCTATGAAATATGAATTCATTGTATTTGAGATTTCCAAAAAGTTAGTTATTTTAGTGTTATTGTAGTCAATTTCGCTTAAAACGCATCTATTATCATTACTACTATTACTGTACATTTTTTTTTTGTAAAGATTCCATAGTTTTCTAGAATCGTTGGGATGACTAGCTATGATGTTATTATAGAAATTACTCTTAGCCTGCTTAATTTCTCGCATTACTAAATCCCTATACATCTCATATAGCTCTTTAACCGTCCTATCATTTGGATATTTTTTTTCATACTTAAAAAAATATTCGCGAATTTTTACATTACAAATTATGTCATTATTTATCCACTCATGTTTTTTCCTTACTTTTTTTGGCGAAATTACTTCTGTAATTTTTTTGTATTAGCTGTCAATAAAAATTATGTTTTAAATTAAGTTATTATGTAAATTAAAAAATTAAGTTAAAGTAATTTATTGTGTTTTTTTATTTATTTTTTTCTTTTGTGTGCTTATGAACGTAAATTTGTGTGCTTATGAACATAAATTATACCGCAGTCGGTATAATTGCCGACGGTAAAACAAAAATTAAAATACTAAATTATGGAATCAATCAAATTTGATTAAAAGAGCTATAACTTGAAAATCATTGGTCCGATTTATATGGTTAATATTGCATTAGATTAATAAAAAAATTTAATAACAAAGTTTATATTTGGAAATGGTTTGGATTAGTGTCCGCGGCCGATTGAAATGAATTTTTTTTATAACGGTACTTAGTGATGTCACGGTACTTAGTGATTTAGTTCATGTTCCCATAGTCAACCACGTTGTAGTTAGTCAATAACATACCAGTAATATCTTAATGACTTTATGGTCAAACGCCGCTTTATCACATAGCTCAACATTAATATTATGTATCTTGTTACAGAGATTGGTGATCACGTCGTCGATTAATGTGGCTGATTTGTAGTTCTGGTATTTTTTGAAAAATGGTATTTTTTGAAAAAGATTTAAGTGATTTTCATCAATAGAGTCTGTTGAGATATTTAAAGTTTTTGTGACATCTATGAAATATGAATTCATTGTATTTGAGATTTCCAAAAAGTTAGTTATTTTAGTGTTATTGTAGTCAATTTCGCTTAAAACGCATCTATTATCATTACTACTATTACTGTACATTTTTTTTTTGTAAAGATTCCATAGTTTTCTAGAATCGTTGGGATGACTAGCTATGATGTTATTATAGAAATTACTCTTAGCCTGCTTAATTTCTCGCATTACTAAATCCCTATACATCTCATATAGCTCTTTAACCGTCCTATCATTTGGATATTTTTTTTCATACTTAAAAAAATATTCGCGAATTTTTACATTACAAATTATGTCATTATTTATCCACTCATGTTTTTTCCTTACTTTTTTTGGCGAAATTACTTCTGTAATTTTTTTGTATTAGCTGTCAATAAAAATTATGTTTTAAATTAAGTTATTATGTAAATTAAAAAATTAAGTTAAAGTAATTTATTGTGTTTTTTTATTTATTTTTTTCTTTTGTGTGCTTATGAACGTAAATTTGTGTGCTTATGAACATAAATTATACCGCAGTCGGTATAATTGCCGACGGTAAAACAAAAATTAAAATACTAAATTATGGAATCAATCAAATTTGATTAAAAGAGCTATAACTTGAAAATCATTGGTCCGATTTATATGGTTAATATTGCATTAGATTAATAAAAAAATTTAATAACAAAGTTTATATTTGGAAATGGTTTGGATTAGTGTCCGCGGCCGATTGAAATGAATTTTTTTTATAACGGTACTTAGTGATGTCACGGTACTTAGTGATTTAGTTCATGTTCCCATAGTCAACCACGTTGTAGTTAGTCAATAACATACCAGTAATATCTTAATGACTTTATGGTCAAACGCCGCTTTATCACATAGCGCAACATTAATATTATGTATCTTGTTACAGAGATTGGTGATCACGTCGTCGATTAATGTGGCTGATTTGTAGTTCTGGTAACATTCGTGTTATCAAGGATGTTAACAATAAGGGATGTAGTACTCTATGTCGTATCAATGTATTTAATAGACGTGCAATATATTACGTGCACTAATTTATATAGACGTGCAATAATTTTGCATTCGTCAGTGTTATCTACATTTGCATTTTGCGCTATTATTGATTCCATCAGCAGGACATCTGATTCATCTGATTCTTCAACGCGGTTTATCTTATTCTGTTCCAATAGTTTATAAAGTTTTTTATTCAGCCAGGAATTTTTTTTTTTAATTATTTATTTTGAATCTGTTATTGATTTGTTTTAATTTACACAAAAATTTCATGTGTAAAATGTTATTTAGTTCATTTTAATTTTTTTATAGTTTGTAATTAGTTAAACTTTATTCCTTCAGGTCTCATTAATAATTAATTTACAAAAAAGTTAATATTATAGTATTTAAAGTTAATAACTTTTTAATAAAAATTGGGAAATTATTTTGAATTGATGAAAAATAAGTTTTAATTTGTTTCCTAGGTAAATAAATGATGATTCGTAAAATTCAAACTGTACATTTTTTTTAGCAGATTCAATATTATTAATGTTATGTTTGTTTACAGTTTTTATTGCCTTTACTTCTAATATTTTTGAATAAACCTATATATGTACATTATTTATAGACGTATGAAAGTTATCTATCCTGCAAGCTTAAATTCATAAATTATAAATTCCGTTTTTCCTATATTACTTAAATTGCTCTGTCAAATAAACAAAAGTGTCAAATTACAATTCTTACATTTATCTATTTTTTTTCTTCATATAATTTTTACTGTCGCATAATTGCAACTAGTTATTTCCAACTGTACAAAATATGATAAAATATTATCCACCTGTACAAATTATGTATAAAATAAAAGTACAGCTATAATTGGGTCATTACTGAGTGAAGTTTATACCTATAAAACATAAAATTATTTAAATTAGCTGTCAATACAAATTTATGTTTTAAATTAAGTTATTATGTAAATTAAAAAATTATGTTAAAGTTAATTATTGTGTTTTTATACACGTACGATAGGAAAAATTTCATGTGTAAAATGTTATTTGGTTCATTTTAATTTTTTTATAGTTTGTAATTAGTTAAACTTTATTCCTTCAGGTCTCATTAATAATTAATTTACAAAAAAGTTCTTTTACAATATTTGGCAAATTCTACTTGCATTTTTGCTGACGCAAACATATGTTGTTATGCGTGACTTTTATTTCCCAGGTAAACATATGTTTATTACGCGTTTGAATTTGTGTCCCAGGTAGGTAAATAATTATTCGGTAAGTTAATAACTTTTTAATAAAAATTGGGAAATTATTTTGAATTGATGAAAAATAAGTTTTAATTTGTTTCCTAGGTAAATAAATGATGATTCACAAAATTCAAACTGTACATTTTTTCAGCAGATTCAATATTATTAATGTTAGCTGTCAATACAAATTTATGTTTTAAATTAAGTTATTATGTAAATTAAAAAATTATGTTAAAGTAAATTATTGGGTTTTTATACACGTACGTACGTTAGAAAACACGTACGTACACGTACGTACGTTAGAAAACACAGGAAAAATTTCATGTGTAAAATGTTATTTGGTTCATTTTAATTTTTTTATAATTTGTAATTAGTTAAACTTTATTCCTTCAGGTCTCATTAATAATTAATTTACAAAAAAGTTCCTTTACAATATTTGGCAAATTCTACTTGCATTTTTGCTGACGCAAACATATGTTGTTATGCGTGACTTTTATTTCCCAGGTAAACATATGTTTATTACGCGTTTGAATTTGTGTCCCAGGTAGGTAAATAATTATTCGGCAAGTTAATAACTTTTTAATAAAAATTGGGAAATTATTTTGAATTGATGAAAAATAAGTTTTAATTTGTTTCCTAGGTAAATAAATGATGATTCACAAAATTCAAACTGTACATTTTTTTAGCAGATTCAATATTATTAATGTTATGTTTGTTTTGTATTTGTTTACAGTTTTTATTGCCTTTACTTCTAATATTTTTGAATAAACCTACATATGTACATTATTTATAGATGTATGTAAGTTATCTATCCTGCAAACTTAAATTCATAAATTATAAATTCCGTTTTTTCTATACTACTTAAATTGCTCTGTCAAATAAACAAAAGTGTCAAATTACAATTCTTACATTTATATATTTTTTTTCTTCATATAATTTTTAATGTCGCATAATTGCAACTAGTTATTTCCAACTGTACAAAATATGATAAAATATTATCCACCTGTACAAATTATTTATAAAATAAAAGTACAGCTATAATTGGGTCATTACTGAGTAAAGTTTATACCTATAAAACATAAAATTATTTAAATTAGCTGTCAATACAAAATTATGTTTTAAATTAAGTTATTATGTAAATTAAAAAATTAAGTTAAAGTAAATTATTGTGTTTTTATACCCGTACGATAGGATCGGGTATAATAAAATTATTCCTCTGTTTGTAACACCTCGAAATAAGCGAGCTAGATATACCTTCAAAGGTATGGATCGGATCAGAAAAAAATTCTAGGACGATTGAGCCATGTCCGTCCGTTCGTCCGTCAGCACGCTAACTCAAAAACTAAGAAAGCTAGAATCTTGAAATTTACACAAAATATTCTGGGAGTAAAATGTAGGTTCCCTATTTTTTTTGGTTGAGTTGCGTCCAAAACTTCGGGTAGCTCTCGAACAACTAACTGTTAGATCCCCACATTTTTTTGAAATAGAGCTATGAAATTTTAACTGCTGATAGATCTCACAAAAATATTAATTTTATTTTTATAATTTTTTTTTTTGTAGCCCCACCCGTTACGGAGCTACAGCTCTTCAAAAGTTCAAAAAAGCTCTACATTTAAATTGTTATAGCACAAGTTTTATAAGGTATATCTTCATATTCTTAATTTACCGTTATGCGAAACTCAAATTTTGCAAAATCCTTTAACCCTTCTATCTTCTAAACGGTTTAAGGTGGAAACTTGAAATTTTGACAGAAGTTAGATCTTTGAAAATAAGTATGAGTCATTTCAGAAATTTTTTTGTATCACTCCCCGTTTAGGATCTGTAAGGGATCAAAAATTGAAAATTTCTTATTTTTAAACACCTGTAACTTGAACACCTGTTAAAATTTTTTTGAAGGAATAGACAAAAATTAAAGCTTCAATATTATACTCTTATTTCTGTTAACAACTTTTTTTAATAATATATGGTTACTTTATAATTGACGAAAGTGTTACTTGATTTTTTAAAATTTTGTAACAAATTTCTTCAACAAATTTTTGCATTTGTTTTACTCGATAATTTGAAATTGTTGAGGATACAATGCGTAGTACAAAAAAATGTAAATAAATAAACAACATAACGGTTGATTGAAGAATTTTTATTTATATGATATTGATATACTTATATACATGATATCATATACTTATATAATATCATGTATATAACATATTTTTATTAAAATATTTTTTAATCTTTTTAAGATAAAAACATATGGAACAACCTTCTTAATGTGATTTATATGCCATCTAAATTTGCAATCGATAATGAGTCTTACATAGTTAAAATTCTTTACTAAGTGAATTTGAATGTTTTTATAGATAATGCTAGTGAAACTAATAATTTTATTTTCAAATATTAAAATTTTTGACTTGTTAATATTTAATGACATTCTGTTTTTTAGCAGCCACTCCGCAATATAATCCAAGTCATGTATAATTAAATCTCTTATTTCTTGTTTGCTACCTGAAGAATATTTTATTACTGCATCATCAGCAAAAAGCTGTAACGATCCTTTCAATTCTAGCTTGGCTATATTATCTATATAAATTTAAAATAATGTCGGCCCCAAAATTGAACCTTGGGGGGCACCTTTTTTTATATGTTTTATATCGCTGTATGTGTCATTACATCGCGTGAGCTGCTTCCTATTGGATAGGTATGATCTAATAGGCTGCTTCCTATTGGATAGGTATGATCTGAACAGATTAAATTGATTAAGTTTGAACTTTAATTGATTTACTTTGAAGAGAAGTATATCATGATCTACGCAATCAAAAGCTTTTTGCAAGTCCAAAAATAAACAAGCTGTATATTTTCAGTCATCTATACTCCTTGATATAAAATCGACTAGAGCTAAACAAGCGGCAGTAGTGTTAGAGTTTACCTCAAAGTCATATTGGTCTTTATGCAAGATACCATTTGCATTTATGAAGTGGGTTAGCCTGCTTTTAATTATTTTTTCAAAGACTTTAGACGTAGAACTTAAAACTGATATTGGCCGGTAGTTTGAGGGATTTGTTTTCCCGCCAGCTTTATATGTAGATGTAATCGTAGCAAGTTTTAAAGATTCAGGAAAACTACCAGACTCTAAAGCATTATTAATAAATTGTACTAGTACTGGGCTAATTTGATCAGAAAATTTCTTTAATATGTAGAAGATATACTATCATAAACGGATGCGCTACCTAACTTTATTGCATCTATAGTATTTCTAACTTCTTCTATATTGGTGGGTGTTAAAACTAAATCCTCATAAATATTTTTTGAAAAAGATTTAAGTGATTTTCATCAATAGAGTCTGTTGAGATATTTAAAGTTTTTGTGACATCTATGAAATATGAATTCATTGTATTTGAGATTTCCAAAAAGTTAGTTATTTTAGTGTTATTGTAGTCAATTTCGCTTAAAACGCATCTATTATCATTACTACTATTACTGTACATTTTTTTTTTGTAAAGATTCCATAGTTTTCTAGAATCGTTGGAATGACTAGCTATGATGTTATTATAGAAATTACTCTTAGCCTGCTTAATTTCTCGCATTACTAAATCCCTATACATCTCATATAGCTCTTTAACCGTCCTATCATTTGGATATTTTTTTTCATACTTAAAAAAATATTCGCGAATTTTTACATTACAAATTATGTCATTATTTATCCACTCATGTTTTTTCCTTACTTTTTTTGGCGAAATTACTTCTGTAATTTTTTTGTATTAGCTGTCAATAAAAATTATGTTTTAAATTAAGTTATTATGTAAATTAAAAAATTAAGTTAAAGTAATTTATTGTGTTTTTTTATTTATTTTTTTCTTTTGTGTGCTTATGAACGTAAATTTGTGTGCTTATGAACATAAATTATACCGCAGTCGGTATAATTGCCGACGGTAAAACAAAAATTAAAATACTAAATTATGGAATCAATCAAATTTGATTAAAAGAGCTATAACTTGAAAATCATTGGTCCGATTTATATGGTTAATATTGCATTAGATTAATAAAAAAATTTAATAACAAAGTTTATATTTGGAAATGGTTTGGATTAGTGTCCGCGGCCGATTGAAATGAATTTTTTTTATAACGGTACTTAGTGATGTCACGGTACTTAGTGATTTAGTTCATGTTCCCATAGTCAACCACGTTGTAGTTAGTCAATAACATACCAGTAATATCTTAATGACTTTATGGTCAAACGCCGCTTTATCACATAGCTCAACATTAATATTATGTATCTTGTTACAGAGATTGGTGATCACGTCGTCGATTAATGTGGCTGATTTGTAGTTCTGGTAACATTCGTGTTATCAAGGATGTTAACAATAAGGGATGTAGTACTCTATGTCGTATCAATGTATTTAATAGACGTGCAATATATTACGTGCACTAATTTATATAGACGTGCAATAATTTTGCATTCGTCAGTGTTATCTACATTTGCATTTTGCGCTATTATTGATTCCATCAGCAGGACATCTGATTCATCTGATTCTTCAACGCGGTTTATCTTATTCTGTTCCAATAGTTTATAAAGTTTTTTATTCAGCCAGGAATTTTTTTTTTAATTATTTATTTTGAATCTGTTATTGATTTGTTTTAATTTACACAAAAATTTCATGTGTAAAATGTTATTTAGTTCATTTTAATTTTTTTATAGTTTGTAATTAGTTAAACTTTATTCCTTCAGGTCTCATTAATAATTAATTTACAAAAAAGTGCTTTTACAATATTTGCCAAATTCTACTTGCATTTTTGCTGACGCAAACATGTGTTGTTACGCGTGAATTTTATTTCCCAGGTAAACATATGTTTATTACGCGTTTGAATTTTTTTCCCAGGTAGGTAAATAATTATTCGGCAAGTTAATAACTTTTTAATAAAAATTGGGAAATTATTTTGAATTGATGAAAAATAAGTTTTAATTTGTTTCCTAGGTAAATAAATGATGATTCGTAAAATTCAAACTGTACATTTTTTTTAGCAGATTCAATATTATTAATGTTATGTTTGTTTACAGTTTTTATTGCCTTTACTTCTAATATTTTTGAATAAACCTATATATGTACATTATTTATAGACGTATGAAAGTTATCTATCCTGCAAACTTAAATTCATAAATTATAAATTCCGTTTTTCCTATATTACTTAAATTGCTCTGTCAAATAAACAAAAGTGTCAAATTACAATTCTTACATTTATCTATTTTTTTTCTTCATATAATTTTTACTGTCGCATAATTGCAACTAGTTATTTCCAACTGTACAAAATATGATAAAATATTATCCACCTGTACAAATTATGTATAAAATAAAAGTACAGCTATAATTGGGTCATTACTGAGTGAAGTTTATACCTATAAAACATAAAATTATTTAAATTAGCTGTCAATACAAATTTATGTTTTAAATTAAGTTATTATGTAAATTAAAAAATTATGTTAAAGTTAATTATTGTGTTTTTATACACGTACGATAGGAAAAATTTCATGTGTAAAATGTTATTTGGTTCATTTTAATTTTTTTATAGTTTGTAATTAGTTAAACTTTATTCCTTCAGGTCTCATTAATAATTAATTTACAAAAAAGTTCTTTTACAATATTTGGCAAATTCTACTTGCATTTTTGCTGACGCAAACATATGTTGTTATGCGTGACTTTTATTTCCCAGGTAAACATATGTTTATTACGCGTTTGAATTTGTGTCCCAGGTAGGTAAATAATTATTCGGTAAGTTAATAACTTTTTAATAAAAATTGGGAAATTATTTTGAATTGATGAAAAATAAGTTTTAATTTGTTTCCTAGGTAAATAAATGATGATTCACAAAATTCAAACTGTACATTTTTTCAGCAGATTCAATATTATTAATGTTATGTTTGTTTTGTATTTGTTTACAGTTTTTATTGCCTTTACTTCTAATATTTTTGAATAAACCTACATATGTACATTATTTATAGATGTATGTAAGTTATCTATCCTGCAAACTTAAATTCATAAATTATAAATTCCGTTTTTTCTATACTACTTAAATTGCTCTGTCAAATAAACAAAAGTGTCAAATTACAATTCTTACATTTATATATTTTTTTTCTTCATATAATTTTTAGTGTCGCATAATTGCAACTAGTTATTTCCAACTGTACAAAATATGATAAAATATTATCCACCTGTACAAATTATTTATAAAATAAAAGTACAGCTATAATTGGGTCATTACTGAGTAAAGTTTATACCTATAAAACATAAAATTATTTAAATTAGCTGTCAATACAAAATTATGTTTTAAATTAAGTTATTATGTAAATTAAAAAATTAAGTTAAAGTAAATTATTGTGTTTTTATACCCGTACGATAGGATCGGGTATAATAAAATTATTCCTCTGTTTGTAACACCTCGAAATAAGCGAGCTAGATATACCTTCAACGGTATGGATCGGATCAGAAAAAAATTCTAGGACGATTGAGCCATGTCCGTCCGTTCGTCCGTCAGCACGCTAACTCAAAAACTAAGAAAGCTAGAATCTTGAAATTTACACAAAATATTCTGGGAGTAAAATGTAGGTTCCCTATTTTTTTTGGTTGAGTTGCGTCCAAAACTTCGGGTAGCTCTCGAACAACTAACTGTTAGATCCCCACATTTTTTTGAAATAGAGCTATGAAATTTTAACTGCTGATAGATCTCACAAAAATATTAATTTTATTTTTATAATTTTTTTTTTGTAGCCCCACCCGTTACGGAGCTACAGCTCTTCAAAAGTTCAAAAAAGCTCTACATTTAAATTGTTATAGCACAAGTTTTATAAGGTATATCTTCATATTCTTAATTTACCGTTATGCGAAACTCAAATTTTGCAAAATCCTTTAACCCTTCTATCTTCTAAACGGTTTAAGGTGGAAACTTGAAATTTTGACAGAAGTTAGATCTTTGAAAATAAGTATGAGTCATTTCAGAAATTTTTTTGTATCACTCCCCGTTTAGGATCTGTAAGGGATCAAAAATTGAAAATTTCTTATTTTTAAACACCTGTAACTTGAACACCTGTTAAAATTTTTTTGAAGGAATAGACAAAAATTAAAGCTTCAACATTATACTCTTATTTCTGTTAACAACTTTTTTTAATAATATATTGTGTTTTTTTATTTATTTTTTTTATTTTCAGTGCTTGTGAACCTAAATTTGGCGCAGTCGGTATAATTGTTTAAAATAAGTTTTAATTTGTTTCCTAGGTAAATAAATGATGATTCGTAAAATTCAAACTGTACATTTTTTTTAGCAAATTCAATATTATTAATGTTATTTTATGTTATGCAATATATTACGTGCACTAATTTATACAGACGTGCAATAATTTTGCATTCGTCAGTGTTATCTACATTTGCATTTTGCGCTGTTATTGATTCCATCAGCAGGACATCTGATTCAAATTCTTCTTCAACGCGTGTTAATCTTATTCTGGGTTTCCTTATTTTCGTTTTATTGATTGTTCCAATAGTTTATAAAGTTTTTTATTCAACCAGGAAACTTTTTTTTAAAAATTTACTTTGAATCTCTTATTGATTTGTTTTAATTTACACAAAAATTTCATGTGTAAAATGTTATTTAGCTCATATTAATTTTTTTATAGTTTGTAATTAGTTAAACTTTATTCCTTCAGGTCTCATTAATAATTAATTTACAAAAAAGTTCTTTTACAATATTTGGCAAATTCTACTTGCATTTTTGCTGACGCAAACATATGTTGTATAGACGTATGAAAGTTATCTATCCCGCAAACTTAAATTCATAAATTATAAATTCCGTTTTTTCTATATTACTTAAATTGCTCTGTCAAATAAACAAAAGTGTCAAATTACAATTCTTACATTTATCTATTTTTTTTCTTCATATAATTTTTACTGTCGCATAATTGCAACTAGTTATTTCCAACTGTACAAAATATGATAAAATATTATCCACCTGTACAAATTATGTATAAAATAAAAGTACAGCTATAATTGGGTCATTACTGAGTGAAGTTTATACCTATAAAACATAAAATTATTTAAATTAGCTGTCAATACAAATTTATGTTTTAAATTAAGTTATTATGTAAATTAAAAAATTATGTTAAAGTAAATTATTGTGTTTTTATACACGTACGTACGTTAGAAAACACGTACGTACACGTACGTACGTTAGAAAACACAGGAAAAATTTCATGTGTAAAATGTTATTTGGTTCATTTTAATTTTTTTATAATTTGTAATTAGTTAAACTTTATTCCTTCAGGTCTCATTAATAATTAATTTACAAAAAAGTTCCTTTACAATATTTGGCAAATTCTACTTGCATTTTTGCTGACGCAAACATATGTTGTTATGCGTGACTTTTATTTCCCAGGTAAACATATGTTTATTACGCGTTTGAATTTGTGTCCCAGGTAGGTAAATAATTATTCGGCAAGTTAATAACTTTTTAATAAAAATTGGGAAATTATTTTGAATTGATGAAAAATAAGTTTTAATTTGTTTCCTAGGTAAATAAATGATGATTCACAAAATTCAAACTGTACATTTTTTTAGCAGATTCAATATTATTAATGTTATGTTTGTTTTGTATTTGTTTACAGTTTTTATTGCCTTTACTTCTAATATTTTTGAATAAACCTACATATGTACATTATTTATAGATGTATGTAAGTTATCTATCCTGCAAACTTAAATTCATAAATTATAAATTCCGTTTTTTCTATACTACTTAAATTGCTCTGTCAAATAAACAAAAGTGTCAAATTACAATTCTTACATTTATATATTTTTTTTCTTCATATAATTTTTAGTGTCGCATAATTGCAACTAGTTATTTCCAACTGTACAAAATATGATAAAATATTATCCACCTGTACAAATTATTTATAAAATAAAAGTACAGCTATAATTGGGTCATTACTGAGTAAAGTTTATACCTATAAAACATAAAATTATTTAAATTAGCTGTCAATACAAAATTATGTTTTAAATTAAGTTATTATGTAAATTAAAAAATTAAGTTAAAGTAAATTATTGTGTTTTTATACCCGTACGATAGGATCGGGTATAATAAAATTATTCCTCTGTTTGTAACACCTCGAAATAAGCGAGCTAGATATACCTTCAAAGGTATGGATCGGATCAGAAAAAAATTCTAGGACGATTGAGCCATGTCCGTCCGTTCGTCCGTCAGCACGCTAACTCAAAAACTAAGAAAGCTAGAATCTTGAAATTTACACAAAATATTCTGGGAGTAAAATGTAGGTCCCCTATTTTTTTTGGTTGAGTTGCGTCCAAAACTTCGGGTAGCTCTCGAACAACTAACTGTTAGATCCCCACATTTTTTTGAAATAGAGCTATGAAATTTTAACTGCTGATAGATCTCACAAAAATATTAATTTTATTTTTATAATTTTTTTTTTTGTAGCCCCACCCGTTACGGAGCTACAGCTCTTCAAAAGTTCAAAAAAGCTCTACATTTAAATTGTTATAGCACAAGTTTTATAAGGTATATCTTCAAATTCTTAATTTACCGTTATGCGAAACTCAAATTTTGCAAAATCCTTTAACCCTTCTATCTTCTAAACGGTTTAAGGTGGAAACTTGAAATTTTGACAGAAGTTAGATCTTTGAAAATAAGTATGAGTCATTTCAGAAATTTTTTTGTATCACTCCCCGTTTAGGATCTGTAAGGGATCAAAAATTGAAAATTTCTTATTTTTAAACACCTGTAACTTGAACACCTGTTAAAATTTTTTTGAAGGAATAGACAAAAATTAAAGCTTCAATATTATACTCTTATTTCTGTTAACAACTTTTTTTAATAATATATGGTTACTTTATAATTGACGAAAGTGTTACTTGATTTTTTAAAATTTTGTAACAAATTTCTTCAACAAATTTTTGCATTTGTTTTACTCGATAATTTGAAATTGTTGAGGATACAATGCGTAGTACAAAAAAATGTAAATAAATAAACAACATAACGGTTGATTGAAGAATTTTTATTTATATGATATTGATATACTTATATACATGATATCATATACTTATATAATATCATGTATATAACATATTTTTATTAAAATATTTTTTAATCTTTTTAAGATAAAAACATATGGAACAACCTTCTTAATGTGATTTATATGCCATCTAAATTTGCAATCGATAATGAGTCTTACATAGTTAAAATTCTTTACTAAGTGAATTTGAATGTTTTTATAGATAATGCTAGTGAAACTAATAATTTTATTTTCAAATATTAAAATTTTTGACTTGTTAATATTTAATGACATTCTGTTTTTTAGCAGCCACTCCGCAATATAATCCAAGTCATGTATAATTAAATCTCTTATTTCTTGTTTGCTACCTGAAGAATATTTTATTACTGCATCATCAGCAAAAAGCTGTAACGATCCTTTCAATTCTAGCTTGGCTATATTATCTATATAAATTTAAAATAATGTCAGCCCCAAAATTGAACCTTGGGGGGCACCTTTTTTTATATGTTTTATATCGCTGTATGTGTCATTACATCGCGTGAGCTGCTTCCTATTGGATAGGTATGATCTAATAGGCTGCTTCCTATTGGATAGGTATGATCTGAACAGATTAAATTGATTAAGTTTGAACTTTAATTGATTTACTTTGAAGAGAAGTATATCATGATCTACGCAATCAAAAGCTTTTTGCAAGTCCAAAAATAAACAAGCTGTATATTTTCAGTCATCTATACTCCTTGATATAAAATCGACTAGAGCTAAACAAGCGGCAGTAGTGTTAGAGTTTACCTCAAAGTCATATTGGTCTTTATGCAAGATACCATTTGCATTTATGAAGTGGGTTAGCCTGCTTTTAATTATTTTTTCAAAGACTTTAGACGTAGAACTTAAAACTGATATTGGCCGGTAGTTTGAGGGATTTGTTTTCCCGCCAGCTTTATATGTAGATGTAATCGTAGCAAGTTTTAAAGATTCAGGAAAACTACCAGACTCTAAAGCATTATTAATAAATTGTACTAGTACTGGGCTAATTTGATCAGAAAATTTCTTTAATATGTAGAAGATATACTATCATAAACGGATGCGCTACCTAACTTTATTGCATCTATAGTATTTCTAACTTCTTCTATATTGGTGGGTGTTAAAACTAAATCCTCATAAATATTTTTTGAAAAAGATTTAAGTGATTTTCATCAATAGAGTCTGTTGAGATATTTAAAGTTTTTGTGACATCTATGAAATATGAATTCATTGTATTTGAGATTTCCAAAAAGTTAGTTATTTTAGTGTTATTGTAGTCAATTTCGCTTAAAACGCATCTATTATCATTACTACTATTACTGTACATTTTTTTTTTGTAAAGATTCCATAGTTTTCTAGAATCGTTGGGATGACTAGCTATGATGTTATTATAGAAATTACTCTTAGCCTGCTTAATTTCTCGCATTACTAAATCCCTATACATCTCATATAGCTCTTTAACCGTCCTATCATTTGGATATTTTTTTTCATACTTAAAAAAATATTCGCGAATTTTTACATTACAAATTATGTCATTATTTATCCACTCATGTTTTTTCCTTACTTTTTTTGGCGAAATTACTTCTGTAATTTTTTTGTATTAGCTGTCAATAAAAATTATGTTTTAAATTAAGTTATTATGTAAATTAAAAAATTAAGTTAAAGTAATTTATTGTGTTTTTTTATTTATTTTTTTCTTTTGTGTGCTTATGAACGTAAATTTGTGTACTTATGAACATAAATTATACCGCAGTCGGTATAATTGCCGACGGTAAAACAAAAATTAAAATACTAAATTATGGAATCAATCAAATTTGATTAAAAGAGCTATAACTTGAAAATCATTGGTCCGATTTATATGGTTAATATTGCATTAGATTAATAAAAAAATTTAATAACAAAGTTTATATTTGGAAATGGTTTGGATTAGTGTCCGCGGCCGATTGAAATGAATTTTTTTTATAACGGTACTTAGTGATGTCACGGTACTTAGTGATTTAGTTCATGTTCCCATAGTCAACCACGTTGTAGTTAGTCAATAACATACCAGTAATATCTTAATGACTTTATGGTCAAACGCCGCTATATCACATAGCTCAACATTAATATTATGTATCTTGTTACAGAGATTGGTGATCACGTCGTCGATTAATGTGGGTGATTTGTAGTTCTGGTAACATTCGTGTTATCAAGGATGTTAACAATAAGGGATGTAGTACTCTATGTCGTATCAATGTATTTAATAGACGTGCAATATATTACGTGCACTAATTTATATAGACGTGCAATAATTTTGCATTCGTCAGTGTTATCTACATTTGCATTTTGCGCTATTATTGATTCCATCAGCAGGACATCTGATTCATCTGATTCTTCAACGCGGTTTATCGTATTCTGTTCCAATAGTTTATAAAGTTTTTTATTCAGCCAGGATTTTTTTTTTTTAATTATTTATTTTGAATCTGTTATTGATTTGTTTTAATTTACACAAAAATTTCATGTGTAAAATGTTATTTAGTTCATTTTAATTTTTTTATAGTTTGTAATTAGTTAAACTTTATTCCTTCAGGTCTCATTAATAATTAATTTACAAAAAAGTGCTTTTACAATATTTGCCAAATTCTACTTGCATTTTTGCTGACGCAAACATGTGTTGTTACGCGTGAATTTTATTTCCCAGGTAAACATATGTTTATTACGCGTTTGAATTTTTTTCCCAGGTAGGTAAATAATTATTCGGCAAGTTAATAACTTTTTAATAAAAATTGGGAAATTATTTTGAATTGATGAAAAATAAGTTTTAATTTGTTTCCTAGGTAAATAAATGATGATTCGTAAAATTCAAACTGTACATTTTTTTTAGCAGATTCAATATTATTAATGTTATGTTTGTTTACAGTTTTTATTGCCTTTACTTCTAATATTTTTGAATAAACCTATATATGTACATTATTTATAGACGTATGAAAGTTATCTATCCTGCAAACTTAAATTCATAAATTATAAATTCCGTTTTTTCTATATTACTTAAATTGCTCTGTCAAATAAACAAAAGTGTCAAATTACAATTCTTACATTTATCTATTTTTTTTCTTCATATAATTTTTACTGTCGCATAATTGCAACTAGTTATTTCCAACTGTACAAAATATGATAAAATATTATCCACCTGTACAAATTATGTATAAAATAAAAGTACAGCTATAATTGGGTCATTACTGAGTGAAGTTTATACCTATAAAACATATAATTATTTAAATTAGCTGTCAATACAAATTTATGTTTTAAATTAAGTTATTATGTAAATTAAAAAATTATGTTAAAGTTAATTATTGTGTTTTTATACACGTACGATAGGAAAAATTTCATGTGTAAAATGTTATTTGGTTCATTTTAATTTTTTTATAGTTTGTAATTAGTTAAACTTTATTCCTTCAGGTCTCATTAATAATTAATTTACAAAAAAGTTCTTTTACAATATTTGGCAAATTCTACTTGCATTTTTGCTGACGCAAACATATGTTGTTATGCGTGACTTTTATTTCCCAGGTAAACATATGTTTATTACGCGTTTGAATTTGTGTCCCAGGTAGGTAAATAATTATTCGGCAAGTTAATAACTTTTTAATAAAAATTGGGAAATTATTTTGAATTGATGAAAAATAAGTTTTAATTTGTTTCCTAGGTAAATAAATGATGATTCACAAAATTCAAACTGTACATTTTTTTAGCAGATTCAATATTATTAATGTTATGTTTGTTTTGTATTTGTTTACAGTTTTTATTGCCTTTACTTATAATATTTTTGAATAAACCTACATATGTACATTATTTATAGATGTATGTAAGTTATCTATCCTGCAAACTTAAATTCATAAATTATAAATTCCGTTTTTTCTATACTACTTAAATTGCTCTGTCAAATAAACAAAAGTGTCAAATTACAATTCTTACATTTATATATTTTTTTCTTCATATAATTTTTAGTGTCGCATAATTGCAACTAGTTATTTCCAACTGTACAAAATATGATAAAATATTATCCACCTGTACAAATTATTTATAAAATAAAAGTACAGCTATAATTGGGTCATTACTGAGTAAAGTTTATACCTATAAAACATAAAATTATTTAAATTAGCTGTCAATACAAAATTATGTTTTAAATTAAGTTATTATGTAAATTAAAAAATTAAGTTAAAGTAAATTATTGTGTTTTTATACCCGTACGATAGGATCGGGTATAATAAAATTATTCCTCTGTTTGTAACACCTCGAAATAAGCGAGCTAGATATACCTTCAACGGTATGGATCGGATCAGAAAAAAATTCTAGGACGATTGAGCCATGTCCGTCCGTTCGTCCGTCAGCACGCTAACTCAAAAACTAAGAAAGCTAGAATCTTGAAATTTACACAAAATATTCTGGGAGTAAAATGTAGGTTCCCTATTTTTTTTGCTTGAGTTGCGTCCAAAACTTCGGGTAGCTCTCGAACAACTAACTGTTAGATCCCCACATTTTTTTGAAATAGAGCTATGAAATTTTAACTGCTGATAGATCTCACAAAAATATTAATTTTATTTTTATAATTTTTTTTTTGTAGCCCCACCCGTTACGGAGCTACAGCTCTTCAAAAGTTCAAAAAAGCTCTACATTTAAATTGTTATAGCACGAGTTTTATAAGGTATATCTTCATATTCTTAATTTACCGTTATGCGAAACTCAAATTTTGCAAAATCCTTTAACCCTTCTATCTTCTAAACGGTTTAAGGTGGAAACTTGAAATTTTGACGGAAGTTAGATCTTTGAAAATAAGTATGAGTCATTTCAGAAATTTTTTTGTATCACTCCCCGTTTAGGATCTGTAAGGGATCAAAAATTGAAAATTTCTTATTTTTAAACACCTGTAACTTGAACACCTGTTAAAATTTTTTTGAAGGAATAGACAAAAATTAAAGCTTCAACATTATACTCTTATTTCTGTTAACAACTTTTTTTAATAATATATTGTGTTTTTTTATTTATTTTTTTTATTTTCAGTGCTTGTGAACCTAAATTTGGCGCAGTCGGTATAATTGTTTAAAATAAGTTTTAATTTGTTTCCTAGGTAAATAAATGATGATTCGTAAAATTCAAACTGTACATTTTTTTTTAGCAAATTCAATATTATTAATGTTATGTAATGTTATGCAATATATTACGTGCACTAATTTATACAGACGTGCAATAATTTTGCATTCGTCAGTGTTATCTACATTTGCATTTTGCGCTGTTATTGATTCCATCAGCAGGACATCTGATTCAAATTCTTCTTCAACGCGTGTTAATCTTATTCTGGGTTTCCTTATTTTCGTTTTATTGATTGTTCCAATAGTTTATAAAGTTTTTTATTCAACCAGGAAACTTTTTTTTAAAAATTTACTTTGAATCTCTTATTGATTTGTTTTAATTTACACAAAAATTTCATGTGTAAAATGTTATTTAGCTCATATTAATTTTTTTATAGTTTGTAATTAGTTAAACTTTATTCCTTCAGGTCTCATTAATAATTAATTTACAAAAAAGTTCTTTTACAATATTTGGCAAATTCTACTTGCATTTTTGCTGACGCAAACATATGTTGTATAGACGTATGAAAGTTATCTATCCCGCAAACTTAAATTCATAAATTATAAATTCCGTTTTTTCTATATTACTTAAATTGCTCTGTCAAATAAACAAAAGTGTCAAATTACAATTCTTACATTTATCTATTTTTTTTCTTCATATAATTTTTACTGTCGCATAATTGCAACTAGTTATTTCCAACTGTACAAAATATGATAAAATATTATCCACCTGTACAAATTATGTATAAAATAAAAGTACAGCTATAATTGGGTCATTACTGAGTGAAGTTTATACCTATAAAACATAAAATTATTTAAATTAGCTGTCAATACAAATTTATGTTTTAAATTAAGTTATTATGTAAATTAAAAAATTATGTTAAAGTAAATTATTGTGTTTTTATACACGTACGATAGGAAAAATTTCATGTGTAAAATGTTATTTGGTTCATTTTAATTTTTTTATAATTTGTAATTAGTTAAACTTTATTCCTTCAGGTCTCATTAATAATTAATTTACAAAAAAGTTCCTTTACAATATTTGGCAAATTCTACTTGCATTTTTGCTGACGCAAACATATGTTGTTATGCGTGACTTTTATTTCCCAGGTAAACATATGTTTATTACGCGTTTGAATTTGTGTCCCAGGTAGGTAAATAATTATTCGGCAAGTTAATAACTTTTTAATAAAAATTGGGAAATTATTTTGAATTGATGAAAAATAAGTTTTAATTTGTTTCCTAGGTAAATAAATGATGATTCACAAAATTCAAACTGTACATTTTTTTAGCAGATTCAATATTATTAATGTTATGTTTGTTTTGTATTTGTTTACAGTTTTTATTGCCTTTACTTCTAATATTTTTGAATAAACCTACATATGTACATTATTTATAGATGTATGTAAGTTATCTATCCTGCAAACTTAAATTCATAAATTATAAATTCCGTTTTTTCTATACTACTTAAATTGCTCTGTCAAATAAACAAAAGTGTCAAATTACAATTCTTACATTTATATATTTTTTTTCTTCATATAATTTTTAGTGTCGCATAATTGCAACTAGTTATTTCCAACTGTACAAAATATGATAAAATATTATCCACCTGTACAAATTATTTATAAAATAAAAGTACAGCTATAATTGGGTCATTACTGAGTAAAGTTTATACCTATAAAACATAAAATTATTTAAATTAGCTGTCAATACAAAATTATGTTTTAAATTAAGTTATTATGTAAATTAAAAAATTAAGTTAAAGTAAATTATTGTGTTTTTATACCCGTACGATAGGATCGGGTATAATAAAATTATTCCTCTGTTTGTAACACCTCGAAATAAGCGAGCTAGATATACCTTAAAAGGTATGGATCGGATCAGAAAAAAATTCTAGGACGATTGAGCCATGTCCGTCCGTTCGTCCGTCAGCACGCTAACTCAAAAACTAAGAAAGCTAGAATCTTGAAATTTACACAAAATATTCTGGGAGTGAAATGTAGGTTCCCTATTTTTTTTGGTTGAGTTGCGTCCAAAACTTCGGGTAGCTCTCGAACAACTAACTGTTAGATCCCCACATTTTTTTGAAATAGAGCTATGAAATTTTAACTGCTGATAGATCTCACAAAAATATTAATTTTATTTTTATAATTTTTTTTTTTGTAGCCCCACCCGTTACGGAGCTACAGCTCTTCAAAAGTTCAAAAAAGCTCTACATTTAAATTGTTATAGCACAAGTTTTATAAGGTATATCTTCATATTCTTAATTTACCGTTATGCGAAACTCAAATTTTGCAAAATCCTTTAACCCTTCTATCTTCTAAACGGTTTAAGGTGGAAACTTGAAATTTTGACAGAAGTTAGATCTTTGAAAATAAGTATGAGTCATTTCAGAAATTTTTTTGTATCACTCCCCGTTTAGGATCTGTAAGGGATCAAAAATTGAAAATTTCTTATTTTTAAACACCTGTAACTTGAACACCTGTTAAAATTTTTTTGAAGGAATAGACAAAAATTAAAGCTTCAATATTATACTCTTATTTCTGTTAACAACTTTTTTTAATAATATATGGTTACTTTATAATTGACGAAAGTGTTACTTGATTTTTTAAAATTTTGTAACAAATTTCTTCAACAAATTTTTGCATTTGTTTTACTCGATAATTTGAAATTGTTGAGGATACAATGCGTAGTACAAAAAAATGTAAATAAATAAACAACATAACGGTTGATTGAAGAATTTTTATTTATATGATATTGATATACTTATATACATGATATCATATACTTATATAATATCATGTATATAACATATTTTTATTAAAATATTTTTTAATCTTTTTAAGATAAAAACATATGGAACAACCTTCTTAATGTGATTTATATGCCATCTAAATTTGCAATCGATAATGAGTCTTACATAGTTAAAATTCTTTACTAAGTGAATTTGAATGTTTTTATAGATAATGCTAGTGAAACTAATAATTTTATTTTCAAATATTAAAATTTTTGACTTGTTAATATTTAATGACATTCTGTTTTTTAGCAGCCACTCCGCAATATAATCCAAGTCATGTATAATTAAATCTCTTATTTCTTGTTTGCTACCTGAAGAATATTTTATTACTGCATCATCAGCAAAAAGCTGTAACGATCCTTTCAATTCTAGCTTGGCTATATTATCTATATAAATTTAAAATAATGTCGGCCCCAAAATTGAACCTTGGGGGGCACCTTTTTTTATATGTTTTATATCGCTGTATGTGTCATTACATCGCGTGAGCTGCTTCCTATTGGATAGGTATGATCTAATAGGCTGCTTCCTATTGGATAGGTATGATCTGAACAGATTAAATTGATTAAGTTTGAACTTTAATTGATTTACTTTGAAGAGAAGTATATCATGATCTACGCAATCAAAAGCTTTTTGCAAGTCCAAAAATAAACAAGCTGTATATTTTCAGTCATCTATACTCCTTGATATAAAATCGACTAGAGCTAAACAAGCGGCAGTAGTGTTAGAGTTTACCTCAAAGTCATATTGGTCTTTATGCAAGATACCATTTGCATTTATGAAGTGGGTTAGCCTGCTTTTAATTATTTTTTCAAAGACTTTAGACGTAGAACTTAAAACTGATATTGGCCGGTAGTTTGAGGGATTTGTTTTCCCGCCAGCTTTATATGTAGATGTAATCGTAGCAAGTTTTAAAGATTCAGGAAAACTACCAGACTCTAAAGCATTATTAATAAATTGTACTAGTACTGGGCTAATTTGATCAGAAAATTTCTTTAATATGTAGAAGATATACTATCATAAACGGATGCGCTACCTAACTTTATTGCATCTATAGTATTTCTAACTTCTTCTATATTGGTGGGTGTTAAAACTAAATCCTCATAAATATTTTTTGAAAAAGATTTAAGTGATTTTCATCAATAGAGTCTGTTGAGATATTTAAAGTTTTTGTGACATCTATGAAATATGTATTCATTGTATTTGAGATTTCCAAAAAGTTAGTTATTTTAGTGTTATTGTAGTCAATTTCGCTTAAAACGCATCTATTATCATTACTTACTATTACTGTACATTTTTTTTGTAAAGATTCCATAGTTTTCTAGAATCGTTGGGATGACTAGCTATGATGTTATTATACAAATTACTCTTAGCCTGCTTAATTTCTCGCATTACTAAATCCCTATACATCTCATATAGCTCTTTAACCGTCCTATCATTTGGATATTTTTTTTCATACTTAAAAAAATATTCGCGAATTTTTACATTACAAATTATGTCATTATTTATCCACTCATGTTTTTTCCTTACTTTTTTTGGCGAAATTACTTCTGTAATTTTTTTGTATTAGCTGTCAATAAAAATTATGTTTTAAATTAAGTTATTATGTAAATTAAAAAATTAAGTTAAAGTAATTTATTGTGTTTTTTTATTTATTTTTTTCTTTTGTGTGCTTATGAACGTAAATTTGTGTGCTTATGAACATAAATTATACCGCAGTCGGTATAATTGCCGACGGTAAAACAAAAATTAAAATACTAAATTATGGAATCAATCAAATTTGATTAAAAGAGCTATAACTTGAAAATCATTGGTCCGATTTATATGGTTAATATTGCATTAGATTAATAAAAAAATTTAATAACAAAGTTTATATTTGGAAATGGTTTGGATTAGTGTCCGCGGCCGATTGAAATGAATTTTTTTTATAACGGTACTTAGTGATGTCACCAACATTTCATAGAAGACCACTTTGACCGACAAGGTCATTTGAAGGTCAATTGATTATTTGAAAATTTTCCTATTATTTTGTAGTATTTTACTTTATCCGTTATATCTTTCATCTACGATAATATACAGGAACCATTTTTTACATAATTATAGATCATAATACTATATATCTAATATATATCTTGTTTCATCTTAATCGGTGTTACCGTTTTTGAGATATTGCAGTTTCAAGTGGAAATTTTAATAAAAAAAAAAAAATTAAAACTTTCAAAAAATCCACTATACATGTAAAATTTTCAAAGGCATCCTATATCTATTACTATACTGTTAGAAAACTCTGTTCAACCTCTTTTCAATTGTATATAACAAGTATGGTAAAGGGCGATAAATAGTTCCACAGAAGGGTAAAAAACGATATTGAAACAATGATTCAAGCACTGAATTTTAATAAAAAAAATTTCATTCTCTATTTTGTAGTTTAAATAAAAATATAATATATTACACATAATATAGGAATAATATATATTAATTACATTATATATATATTACATATTATATTATATATATATTTATTATATTATACATGTATATATTATAAACTCAATATAATACATACGTATGTATATATAAATATAATTAAACATAAACATAAACAATTTAAATTTTATTATATTACAATAAGTAGTAAGTTTAACAGACTTAAATTTATGATAAATTTTTACAGTAATTTTTTCTATTGTTTATATTTAATTTTTTAAATATAAGCAACAAATAAAAATAGGAGGGGTCCCAAACTCCCGGTAAACAAATGATTGAAATCCTGATTTTGAATCCAACTCTAAAATACCTCCTAATTCAAACTGTAAAATTTTGTTAGCAGATTCAATATTATTAATGTTATGTTTGTTTTGTAAGTTTTTATTGCCTTTACTTCTAATATTTTTGAATGAAGAAAAAAAATCATGTACCTATATACATCAGGGCTGTCGTTTTGAAATTTCAAAAAGTAGTACAGCGAAAGAAAAAAAGAAGGATTTCTGTTTAAAGAGAAGTACCAAAAAAAAACCAACTAAAAAAATTCCATTTTAAAAATTAACAAAAATATACATTTTTAATTTTTTCGTTTTATTATTTGGTACAGAAAAAACTTAAACAATTAAATTCAATTTTAATTCAATACTTAATATATAAATTATATATATATATATATATATATATATATATATGTGTATATATATATAATATATATATATAATATAGTAGTATATAATATAGTAATATAATTTATATTATTATATATATTATATTACTAATTAATAAAATAAGAATATAATATTTCATTTATTGAAATTTATGCCCAAAAAAATTTCTAATATTCTTCAAATCAATAAATATAAAAAATAATTTTAAAATACATAAATACTACATATTCTACAATTATTTAATTTTTATACTAGTTAATTATATAAAATATTTCAATTATTGCAATTTATGCCCAAAATAAAGATGTACTTATATAACTATGAAAAATATAATTATTATTAAACATAATTAAATAAAACACATTTATTTACTTCACTAAAGTTTTTGCTATATTTCAGAAAGTATCAGTTACATTTAGTAACCATCTCAATTGAAAATGGTTACCAACTGTAACTGAAAAACCTACTAAATACCTACGTACCTTTATATACAACCTGAATGAAAAACCTACTACCTTTATATACAAAAAAACTACGACTATATACAGAAAAACTAAATATAGCAAAAAAATTTAGGCAAGTCATAAATATGTTTTCGTTAATAATAATTCTTAAAGAGACTTCACAAAGTTTACAAAATATTTTAACATAAATAATATTTCTAAAAAATTAGCTCAGCTACTTAAAAACAAAGTTCTTAAAATTAATTTTTATTATATTTATTTATGATATTTTTTGATGGCTGCCATTTACATATATCTATTTCAGTGATTTTTTCTTTTATTATCATAATAGAATTAATTGTTTTATTTGAAAGTGAATTGCGAACTTTTGTTTTAATGAGATTAAGTTGAGAAAAGCTTCGTTCTGAATTAGCTGAACTATGAGGTAAACACATCAACGATCCAATGATTTTTTTCAAATTTGGAAACATTATTTCATGCAGTACGTTCTTTAATCTAAAAATCTCATACCAATATTCTTCAAATGCTAATTGTTTAGATATTGTTTCTTCTAATAAAACTAATCTCCATTCTTCTTCCGTATTATCAATATCAGTATTCTGAATCATATTAGGAAATAGTTGAATAAGTGGAATTAAACTATGCGATAAAGAATTAGGATGAAGTCCTTGGATGGCGATCAAAACTTGATCTTTAAAATCAATTCGTTTAAAAATTTCCTTACATAAAACTATGTAAAATTTTTGACAATTATTTTTAATTTCAAATATCTCTCCTTCGTTAATCAATTTTTTAAGAATCATTTCCTCAACCTTTGGTCCGAGGTATAAGTCTTCTACATTTTTAAATAAATTCATATTTTGTAAATTAAAATTATTAAGAACATCAAAGTTCACTTTATTAAGCTCATCATGTTTTATAAAATTACTTAAAATATTGTTTAAAAGCATTTTTAATGTTGACAAAAGAATATAGAAACGAGGTTTTTCCGCTTGAAATTCGATATTAATTTTATTTAAATATTTCAATATATATGATAAGAAAAAAAATTAAGTTTTTGTGATGTTATTCATACTTAGCTGAATTTTTTTATCATATCTGTTTTCTTCGAATTCATTATATAGGAAATACTGTATTAAAGCCTCCTATTGCTCTAAAATTATATTAACTATTTACTTGCTCTAAGGACAACCATCGAATGCTGCTTAGAGCAAGTATTTTTAAATTCTTTGCATTAAAATAGGTTTGAAACTCTCTAAATTCATTTTGCCTTTTACTACTGTGACAAAAAAAGAAATAAATGTTTTTTGCAAGTAATTCTATTTGATTAGGCAGTGTTTTACATGCAGCAGAAGAACACAAATTAATTGAATGGCAAATGCATCCGATTACGTATAAATGTGTGATTACGTATAAATAATTATGCTGTTTAAGTAACGCTTGAACACCTTTTACTCTACCCATCATCACCGAGGCGTTATCGGCTGCAAATCCTATTAAATTTTTAAGCGGTACGTCATACTTATTGAAAAAAGTTACCAAACTATCATATATTGCTTTTGAATCAGCTTCTAATAATTCAATTAGTTGTAAAAATTGATCCCGAACTTTATCATAAGAATGATCAAAATATCTTACAATAACTGATAAACATTTAGATGTGGTTATATCAGTAGTTTCATCGATAATTAAGGAAAAAGGTTGTTCCTTGAATCGACTAGTAATTTCTTGCAAAAAATCGTCACTAATTATCGAATTGATTGATTCTGTAGCCTTTGTTTTGCCACATTTTATATTTTTATTATTGAACTGTCATTCGCAATGTTTTTAATTAACTCAATTAATGGTGATACCAGAGTAAAAGGCAGATTTTACACTAATAAAAATACTATAATTTTTTCTGCTATTTTAGTTTTTTTAAGTTTATTTTGGTGTTCTTCAAATTCCTTGTTTATTTAATTCCGGCTGATTTTTTAAACTTTTAATTTTCGACGTATGCATTTGACTAATTTCATGTCGATTAATATGTGAAATATTGTTTGGTATATTTTTTAAACATATAGTACAAAATGTCTTATTGTTTTTATTTTGCAACCACTTACGTTTATTAGTCCAAATAGAACAAAAATGTTGTTTCCTTTTTCTTTTGCTTTGTGTACATAATTTTTCTTCTATAATATCTGATGAATTTGAATCAGAACTGTCAATAATGTTTTCCATGTTGCCTTCATTATTAGCAGCATTAGCACTTTGTGCTATTACTTCTTTTTCTTTTTGTAACCATCTAAATCAACAAATATGTAGGTAAAATGTTTGTTTATGTACACAGTTAATAATTAATAATATGTATGAAAATACATTATATCTATTTATTCTACAACTTAATATATTTATAAAAATTCTACAACTTACCTATCCATATTTTATTACCCTTTATATATAAATTTGAAGGTGTTTAAATTATAATTGAGTACTTTTAACTTATAATATTAATTTTAAAACACTTTGTTCCTTTTTTCTTATTTTTTGCAATGCAAATAAGTGTTTGAAACCTTAGACTACCAAAATTCAACCGCCAACAAAATTCGAGTTAAATAAAACTGAAATTTGAATACAAAATGGCATGAGTGACAACTATTCACAAATCACAAGACGAAGACAAAAGTGTGAAATGACAATTGACAATTAATCAATCAAAATTCAAAAATTCTATAAAAGGAAAGGGGTATTGCTAGAAGTATAATTAATTAGTAATGCCGTTGAACTAAATTATAATTTAAAACTTTTAATATTTCATTATTTATAATAAATGAATTTTTTTTTAGATTTTTTGTTAGAAAAAAAATTATGAGCCGTTTTAATGATATTTTTTATAATTGTTAAAAAAGTAGTATTTTTTTAGAAAGAGGAGTACAGAAGTACGTGTAGGTAAAAGGAAGAAAATACTCCTATAGTAGTCCAAACGACAGCCATGACATACATATGTATGTACATTATTTATGGATGTATGTAAGTTATCTACCCTGTAAACTTAAATTCATAAATTATAAATTTCATTTTTTCTATATTACTTAAATTGTTCTATCAAATAAACAAAAGTGTCAAATTACAATTTTTACATTTATATATTTTTACCGACCGCATACATTAATGTATAAGGTAGGTATTGTTTTCATACTAAAAATTTGTACCCTAGATTTCGACAAATATGCACTACTCCGATGTGGAGAAGGCTGTAAAATTTTTTTTAGCATGTTGTCTGTCTGTGGGTGAGTGTGTGTGGTGTGTGTGTGTGTGTGTGTGTGTGTGTATGTCTTTTGGAACCGTGTACACCTTAAACGACTGAGCGGAATATTTTGCAATTTCATATTTCAGGTTTTGACGTGAATATCTCGGATTGATAAGCTTTTGGAGCAAATCCGACAACCGCAAGTGGTAGTTTACTAGTGTACTTTTTAAATTTTTTACAAATATTTCGTAACAGAAAATTTTGTGAGAAAAATTATTAAGAAAAAGTTGTTACACAAGTAAAGAGTAACAACTTTATCATAGAACATTTTTTGACCCGACTAACTTTAACTTTAATTT
The DNA here is from genome assembly GCA_947095535.1 of Poecilobothrus nobilitatus. Lineage (NCBI taxonomy): Eukaryota > Metazoa > Arthropoda > Insecta > Diptera > Dolichopodidae > Poecilobothrus > Poecilobothrus nobilitatus. The sequence goes on from OX352773.1 coordinate 107,571,938, forward strand.
AATTTTTTTCTAAGTCCAAATTTCATGCATATGAATTTATATGAACAATTTTATTTAGTTTTTTTTTAAATCTCTAAAAATTTATGTACATAAATATATACATATGTACTTATTTATATCTATGCATATTATTCTTTTGTTAATGACATAAAATTCAAACGGTAAAATTTTTGCTAGCAGATCCAATATTAATCTTATGTTTGTTTTGTATTTGTTTACAGTTTTTATTATTTTTTACTTCTAATATTTTTGAATGAAAAAAATATCATGTACATTACATAATATGTAAATGGATGTATGAATGAATGCACATATGAATATTTTCGATTTCATTGCTTATTATTGTTATTGAATAAAACAAAGTGTTGTTAAATTATTAGAACTTATTTTGATATAAATTATTATGTAAAAAATCTATAAAATTTGACATTGTATTTTTCGTGTAGTGGCGGTCGCTCCTGAGGTGGAGACAGCTCATTTTTTTTCTTCATATAATTTTTACTGTCGCATAATTGCAACTAGTAATTTCCAACTGTACAAAATATAACAAAATATTATCCAACTGTACAAATTATTTATAAAATAAGAGTTCAGTTATAATTTTATACCTATAAAATATAAAATAATTTTTTTTTTCTTTATTAAAATTTTTTTTTTACATACTAAATGGTTTTTACATATTTATACCCGTACGATAGGATCGGGTATAATAAAATTACTCCTTCGTTTGTAACACCACGAAATAAGCGAGCGAGATATACCTTCAAAGGTATGGATCGGATCAGAAAAAAATTCTAAGTCAATTGAGCGATGTCCGTCCGTCCGTCCGTTAGCATGCTAACTCAAAAACTAAGAAAGCTAGAATCTTGAAATTTACACAAAATATTCTAGGAGCAATTTGTAGGTTCCCTATTTTTTTTGGTTGAGTTCCGGCCAAAACTTCGGGTAGCTCTCCAACACCTAACTTTTAGATCCCCACATTTTTTTTGAAATAGAGCTGTGAAATTTTAACTACTGATAGATGGCAAAAAAATATTAATTTTATTTTTAATAACTTTTTTTTGTAGCCCCACCCGTTACAGAGCAGCAGCTCCCCAAATGTTCAAAAAAGCGCTATATTTAAATTGTTATAGCACAAGTTATATAAGGTATATCTTCATTTTGAAAACGGAAGACGATTACTGCTTTTAATAGCTTTAAAAGTATATATACAATAAATATATAGTTATGGCATACGGTGTCTTAATTTACCGTTATGCGAAACTCAAATTTTGCAAAATCCTTTAACCCTTCTATCTTCTAAACGGTTTAAGTTGGAAATTTGAAATTTTGACAGAAGTTAGATCTTTTAAAATAAGTATGAGTCATTTCAGAAATTGTTTTTATATCACCTCCCGTTTAGGAATTGTAAGGGGTCAAAAACTGAAAATTTCCTATTTTTAAACACCTGTAACTTGAACACCTGTTAAAATTTTTTTGAGGTAATACACAAAAATTAAAGCTTCAACATTATACTCTTATTTCTGTTAACAACTTTTTTTAATAATGTAGGGTTACTTTATAATTGATGAAAGTGTTACTTGATTTTTTCAAATTTTCTAACAAATGTCTTTAACGAATTTTTTCCATTTTGTTTTACTCGATAATTTGAAATTGTTGAAGATATAATGCGTAGTACAAAAAAATGTAAATAAATAAACAACATAACGGTTGCTTGAAGATTTTTTATTTATATGATATTGATATATATACATACTTATATAATATCATGTTTATTTACATATCGTACATGTCACTGATGAATGAATGATAAGAATATAGATGTATATTATATAGCGCCGTATTTACATACATCCATACATATATGTATTTTATTGTACTTATGTAATTATTCTATGAATGGAAATATTTTTAAAGAAATATTGCAATGTATTTCGATATACTTATAACAATATAAATATACTATGTACGCATTAATATAATATAATATTTAAAATTATATTTACTATTTTGTACTTAGTAAATTTAATATACATTTACCGCTTAGTATTAAGTGGTATTATAGAATATTTGAAAAAGTTTTGGATTGATAATCGTTATGTGGAAGGTTAAAATCTGCTTTTGAAGAATGTATAAATATATAGTTTGAATATATGTACAACCCATAGTTCTAGAAACTATAAATTCACCCAAATTATTTTAAAATACTAAAATATTAAAAAAATAATATTTTAAGCAGAGTGACAGGCTGGGAACATACTAACGGTTCGTACGGGTATCTAAGTGTTGACAAAGGCAACTGTATTCTTCCTCGTTTTTTATTGTGCTATAATCATTTTATTTTTAGACCCTAGACCATTTTTAATATACTAGAATGTGCTATTAGTTTTTCTTTTTTTTGTGTTATTAATTAATTTACTACATTTACATTTACAAATATAACAAAATCTCTAATTATACCCTACACATTAAGTATATTAACTTTGGTATGGTGTTTGTAACCACCAAAAGGAACCGAGTTAGGTATAGAGATGTATATATATTCTGAATCAGGATCACCGCCGGAGTCGATTTAGCGATGTCCGTCCGATAACCGATAACTCCGATAACTCAAAAAATAATGATGCTATCTTGATGAAATTTATACTGTAGGTTAACAATGACTAAGGTAAGGCGGGGATTGTAAATGGGCGAAATCGGACCATGCGTTCGAGTACCTCCCATACAACTTCCAAAACCTAATACGCATATTTTCGAAATTAATAAAGATAGAAACTTAAAATTTTGTACGAGGGTGTGTTTTTCTGAATCCCTGATATCCCCAAAATTTGAGATGAAGTGGAGTGGTTGTTCGGGTACCTCCCATACAACTCCCAAAACCGAACATGCATATCTTCGAAATTAATAAAGATAGGAACTTCAAATTTGATACGAGGGTGCTTTTTCCTAAATCGCTGATTTTTCTAAAATTTGAGAGGAATTGGAGTGTTCGTTCGGGTACCTCCCATACAACTCCCAAAACCGAACAAGCATATCTTCGAAATTAATAAAGACAGAAACTTCAAATTTGGTACTAGGGTGTTGTTTCCTGAATCCCTGATTTGTCTAAAATTTGAGATGAATTGGAGGAGGTGTTCGGGTACCTCTCATACAACTCCCAAAACCGAACATGCATATCTTCGAAATTAATAAAGACAGAAACTTCAAATTTGGTACAAGGGTGTTGTTTCCTGAATCGCTGATTTGTTCAAAATTTAAGATGAATTAGAATGGTTGTTCGGGTATCTGGCACACAACTCCTAAGACCAAACAAGCATATCTTCGAAATTAATAAATATATAAACTCGAAATTTGATATAAGAATGTTCTACCCTGTTGATGTCTCTAAAATTTGAGATGAATTGGGGTGGTGGTCCGCGTGCCTTCACACACTTCCCAAGACCTAACAATCATATTTTCGAATTTAATAAAGATAGAAACCTGAAATTTTGTACAAAGGTTGTAACAGCATTTATTTTTTTTAGCTTGTATTAAATACCTAACTAAAATAACTTATGGATTTTTAATTTAATTTGAATTTTTTAGGTGTAGGGTATAAATAAGTCGGTTGCATCGACTTACTGTTATTTTTACTTGTTTTCTTTTTAAATAAGCTGTAGGAAGTTAAATTTTTTAATTCATCTGCTAAATTATTATAAGCCCTTAAACTGTTATATACACAATTATTTTTTTTGCTTATCTGTTCGGAACAAAGAAAGATAAAAGTTACCCCGGTTTCTAGTATTATGATTATGTATATGTCAAAATTACGATTTATTAAAAAGTTGTGGTTAATTAAACTGTTAACTATTTCAAAAGCTAGAAATTACACTTCTCTCTTGCAAATATTTGAAAGCTTAAATATTTAGGCGAATAAATTAAACTTGTGGGATATCTGATTGGCAAATTATTAATAGTTTTAACTGCTTTTTTATCTATTTTATCTAATTTTTTTATATAGATTTGTGAAGTGTTACTCCATATGGGATTTAAGTAGTTTAATCTAAATATAGGACGAACAAATATAGGACGAATATATAACATACAATGTTTTTTTATTAAAATATTTTCTTAATCTTTTTAAGATGAAAACATATGGAACAAACTCCTTAATAATGTGATTTATATGTTCTTGCCATCTAAATTTGCTATCGATAATGAATCCTAAATAGTTAAAATTCTTTACTAAGTCAATTTGAATATTATTATAGATAATACTAGCGAAACTAATAATTTTATTTTCAAATATTAAAATTTTTGACTTGTTAATATTTAATGACATTCTGTTTTTTAGCGGCCACTCCGCAATATAACCCAAGTCAGGTATAATTAAATCTCTTATTTCTTGTTCGCTACCTGAAGAATATTTTATTACTGCATCATCAGCAAGAAGCTGTAACGATCCTTACAATTCTAGCTTGGCTATATTATCTGTATAAATTTAAAATAATGTCGGCCCCAAAATTGACCCTTGGGGGACATCTTTTTTATATGTTTTATATCGCTGTATGTGTCATTACATCGCGTGAGTTGCTTCCTATTGAATAGGTATGATCTGAACAAATTTAATTGAATAAGTTTGAACTTTAATTGATTTAATTTGAAGAGAAGTATGATCTACGCAATCAAAAGCCTTTTGCAATTCTAAAAAAAACAAGCTGTATATTTTCCGTCATCTATACTCCTTGATATAAAATCGGTTAGAACTAAACAAGCGGCAGTAGTGTTAGAGTTTACCTCAAAGCCATATTGGTCTTTATGCAAGATGCCATATGCATTTATGAAGTGGGTTAGCCTGCTTTGAATTATTTTTTCAAAGACTTTAGACGTAGAACTTAAAACTGATATTGGCCGTTAGTTTGAGGGATTTGTTTTTCCGCCAGCTTTATGTGTAGATGTAATCGTAGCAAGTCTTAAAGATTCAGGAAAACTACCAGACTCTAAAGCATTATTAATAAATTGTACTAGTACTGGGCTAATTTGATCAGAAAAATTCTTTAGTATTTTAGAAGATATACTATCATAACCAGTTGCGCTACCTAACTTTATTGCATCTATAGTATTTCTAACTTCTTCTATATTGGGTGTTAAAACTAAATCCTCATAAATATTTTTTGAAAAAGACGCTAAGTAATTTTCATCAATTGGGTATGTTGAGATATTTAAAGTTTTTTTGACATTTATGAAATATGTATTCATTGTATTTGAGATTTCCAAAAAGTTAGTTATTTTAGTGTTATACCGTTTAAAGATAGTATTATGCTCTATAATTATGTAGAAAATGGTTCCTGTATACTATCGTACAGCAAAAATATAACTGTTAAAGTAAAATACTACAATATGCTAGGAACATTTTCAAATAATCATTTGGCATTCAAATGACCTTGTCGGTCAAAGTGGTCTTCTATGAAATGTTGATGACATCAATAAGTAGTGTTATAAAAAATTTCATTTCAATCGGACGCGGACGCTAATCCAAACCATGCCCTTATATTTTGTTAATTTATGATATTTACTGTTAGAAGATATAGGCCCATAAACACAAAATTTATCTTCTTTATTTAGGAAAAAGAATTTATTTAGGCTTCTGAAAAATGTTACTAGAAAATATGCTTTTATTTTATTACACATACATAAGTACATACCCAGCTATGCATTAATAAACTATAGGAGGATATATTTCAATCTTATAAGTGTACAAATGAAATAACAAAAACAAGTTTTGCTTTTAATATATAAGAGTTCCTTTATTTTATACTTTTTTATTATACTTTTTAAATAAAACTAGTTTAATTTGATTAAAATTGACAATAAATAATTTTATCGACATACATATTATATAAATAAAAAAAGCAAATAAATAAAATAGTTACATTAATATTTTTAATTTAAAAAGTCTAAAGATTTTTAGATCAATTTGATCGTTTATAAATTTATCCCGATAGGGATTATAAAATATAAAAATTTTCAATTTAACCATATGTAGTAAGTAGTATAAGCTATGCGGATTCTGGATACAAGAAATGTACATATGGAAACTCTAAAAGGGGGACATATAAAAATAGAAAACAAAAGTGATGTTTAGGGTATATGGCAACTCAAAAAAAAAATTTGTTAGTCATCATCCTAAATATGTGCAATATTTTAAATTTTAATTTGATATAATGAAAGCTATAAAATATATGGGGTTGTTAATTTAAAATGTTTGCATAAATTCAGAGACATAAAATGAGATGAGACATAAAATTTTAACCTTGAAAATAAAATTAATAATAAAAACAAAAAACCAAAAATAATGAGAAAGCCATCATAAAAATCGTACATTTTTGTTAAATTTACCTAGTGAGTTTTATAAAAATGCGAAATGAAAAATTTTCGATGATAGGAAAAAAATCAGAATAAGAAAAATTTATGTGTTGTATTTAGCATGTCTATACAACTTTAAAATATCTAAAAAATAAATAGAAACCAAAAATCACGTCAGGGGATTCCTTTTGTTAATATAAAAAACCAATTATATGCATACTACAAAATTTTTTTTATTTATTTTTATTTTTTTTCTATATTTAGAATTTTTTTCTTGAAATTTCTTCACAATTTTAGCTAATCGTAATAGACATCTCTTGGGAAATTCAAGTGAACTCTGAGTATCATTATTATCATTATTGTCTTCTCTCAATAAATCGAATTGCATTAATGTTGACACTGCATAATTTCTCAAAAATGTCATATGACATAGAATTTCCCGTCTATATTTCCTTCTAAGAAAATTTTTATTTTCAAGAAAAAACTTATTAAATACGAGAATTGTTCTTGTGAACTCCTTTGTATGGTTAAAACTAAAGAAAACTAATTAAACCACTGATTTAGAAATGAAATTTTAAAATACTTAGAATTAACTAAATCTTCTGTGGGTCGGAGTGCTAGGGCGTAGATAGAAATCTATTAGGTAAGGTACAAAAGCTTATAAATATATATTATATTTAGGTTCGATCCCAATTCAATGTTCTTACCAGAACAAGGTTTTTTTTTTTCTAATAATATTATATGTTCAAAATTGTATAAAAGATTAATTTTATGATTAAAACGTGTTACAACACGACAAGTTTAGCAAGTATAAGGTTCATAATGTTTTGGGCTGATAACATTTTACATTGTTATAAATATTGCATTTGTGGGTGGAAATGGGCTTCAATTAGAATAATTAATTGGAAAATATTTCATGATTTTTTAGAGGTATATATAACTGCAGAAGGTGGGAAAAGATTTGTTTATTTAACATTAGAAATGGTGAGTCACTAAATAGCAAACTCGATTTATCTTACTTGGATTGGCAACATCTAAAAATTTAAGTTTACGGAGGCGATATTAACATTATTGGTAAAGTAAGAAATTTGCCAAATAAAAAAAAGCAAAAAACGAATAATTTTAATAACGATTGCCCATTTGCTGAAGAAGATGATTGGGAAATGATTGAAAACTGTATTTCATATATATTACCAAAAGATAAGAATAAAAGAATTTCACAACATATTGAATCATTGTCCATGAAAACAAATGAATATGAAGAAAATCAAGAAGAGTTGAAAAAGTCGATGATAAGAAAACGAATTGAAGAGGGAATTATATATATTGCATCAATAGAGAATACGTATAATGAAAAAAATAATAAATCAAAAATTGGTGATAAGTTAATTCATTTTAGAGAATTACTTGAAAATTTAAAAGAGGAATACTTAGATTACATGGAAGCTTATTGAGATGGAAGAGATAAGTTTTTACCGCTTTTTATGTATTTGTGTTCTATTATAAGGCAAGTTAAGTTTGTACACAACAAAGAAATTTCTAGAAAATAAAAAAGAGATATATATTTGAAATTTCTAATAAAACATTACTTCGATAACCTTTAAACAACATACATCATACTTTTTTTGATTAACTATGAAAACATTTATATTTTTCATATTAGTTTTGTTTACTATTCAAGCAAATTCAGTTCCAATTTCTTATAATAGATTGGATGAATCAGCTTTTGGAAGTACATACTTTAATATATTACTTCCAAGTAATGAGACCGTGAGAGTAAATTTATCAGTCCAGCTATTAAAATATGTAATTTACCCAGAATTAAACAAACCAACAACAAATGAAGTAAAAACTACAACAATAACCCCCCACCATTATTTTAGAAGCAGATGAGCAATTACTAACAGATAAAGCTGACTCAGTAACCCAATTTGTGTCTATAGATGAAGCAATTGCAGCTTTTAGGCAGGATTTAATTTTAAAAGAACGTAATATTGGCGGAATAATAAATAGTGACCATATATTTTGCAGACATTTTCAACTGGAATGTGCTGATAATAAAGAAATCCATATAAGATGTAAATATGATAGCAATTTTAAAGAAAAGTATCTCGGAATAAAATGTTTAGAATATCGAGAAATATTAGCTGATAGAATTTTAAGTAATGGTGAGGTGGAAAGAGTTCCAATTATAGATACAAGTTTTAAATCTGCAGAATATACTGTACTTGATTTGCGATCTATAAAAAAAAAATCATCATATCAAATGGAAATTCATTAAAATGTTAATTTTTCAATTATATATATTAAAGATGAGTATAGATGAGGTTGTAGATTTATTCGAGTGGCTTGATATTTCAGATTCTTCAGAAATATCTTCAGATTCTTCTGAAGAAAACGAAGAGATGCTCAAAAAGAAAGTTAGCTTTAATTTAAAACCTCAAATACATATATTATACAAATGGAATACAGCATATAAGTTAGCGAGACAAAAATATTGGGAAATCATAGCACTGGATCGCTGTTGATTCAATCAAAGAATCCAAAATACCAATAAAATCATTTCTAAAATTCTAAATAGTAATTATCGCAAACAAATATTTAATGAAATATTTTCAGATCAATTGATATTTTAGAAATAAGTTAAAAATTTTTATAAATAAAATAAAAAAATGTTTTTTGCCTTTATATTAAATCTGTTTTATTTATCCATGAATTGTGAGTGGATGAGAATCCAAGCCATTTTACAAAAATCATCATATTTTATTATCTTTAGTTTTAATAACTTTTTCAACTAAGTAAATAGTATTATGTTTAGATTTTAGTAACTCAAATTCATAGAAACTTCCTCCAATAGCTCGACCTTCATAATCTTCTAGTAAATATGTTACTGGATTTGTAATCTGCAATTTTCTTATCTTAAATATTTCACTTGTCCAATTAGGAGTACAACCTTTCTCAAAAACATGTTTGAACTTGCTTATCCGAACTAAGTCACCAATTTTAAATTTATATGGTATTGAAATTTTAATATGACTATAAACAGTTGACAACAACTCATTAGCATTTTTTTTATTTATATCTGATGGACGTCTATGAATGGTGCGATGTTTTGTATTGTTGTATTGATGAACTAATGAATCAATTATAGGCAACCATTTGTAATTACCAATAAAACTAAACTCTTTCCACATCTTTTCTTTCAAAGTTTGATTAAAACGCTCCACAATAGATGCTTTTAATTAGCTAAATGTCGAATAATGGTTTACTTGATATTTACCCATTAAATTTTTGAATATTTTATTGAAAAATTCCTTTCCATAATCAGTTTGTAAATTTTGCGAATGTCTTTTAGAAGTCTCAAAAATATTTCGCATTGCTTGCGTAACATTTTCTGCAGTTTTCGATTTTATAGGGATTGCCCATGCATATTTGGAGAAAGTATCAATCACAGTTAATAAAAATTTAAAACCTTTATTTTCTGTAGCATATGCACCCATTTCTACTAAACCAGCTTGCCAAAGATCATCAAATCCTTTAATTATAACTCTACGACGTTGAAAATTTCTCCGTGCAGGCTTATGCAGCTCTTCAACAACCTCTGTTTTACTCATTTTAAATAAAACAACCCTATAAATTTTATTTTTAGTTTACATAATATCTATATTTATTCATATTTATTTAGGTATATAACAATTTGCAAATACATATTAGATACATATTTTATTATTATCATAAAATATACTTATTTCTTATTTTCTATTCTTTTATATAATTCCATTAGTTTGGAACAGCGCAACATATATTGTTCTGCTGAAGGACATGGACAAGTATCTGGAAGACTGTCGATATTATCTGATATATAGGAACACATATCCCAATGATGTCCATAATTATTTGTCTCAATTTGAATAGAATTTTTAAATAATTTAAGAAAATCAAAATGTTTTTTCAATTCTTTATAATGTTCTTCCAGTAAAATATCCTCATATTTATTTAAAAAATTATTTAAAGAATATCCGATTTGATGTATATCCATTTCGGAAGATAAATGAGAACTATTCACAATTAATTTCTTGAATTATTAATTAAATCTAACGCTGATTGACCTATAGATTAAATCTAACGCTGGTTTCAGCTTTTTGTAATCGTACATTAATCGTACAAAATCCAATTGGTTTTTTAACTTGAAATTCAATAAAATCATTCATTTTTGAAAATTTTTCATTTAACATTGCAAAAAATTTGATATGGATTTTCTCTAAACCATCTTGCATTTTTTCTTCTAATATTCTTAATTTTTCTTCTGCTAATCTAAGTTCTATAGACATTGTTGTCTCTGCATGATCAAACATTTCTCTTATCTCATTTTAATAGTTTTTTGTGAAAAATAATTTGATTATTCACAAATCTTTGCGTTGCTGCATCATTTCCGTTAACTGGTTTTGAACATTTGAGAAAATGTTGTTATTTAAGTCATAATTTCCTTCCGAAGTTAATTTGAAACCTATACCTGGAGGACCTTGAGTATGTAGTTTTTTAGAAGTAGATAAAGTTATACTACGTCCAAATTTCACTTTCATTCTACTTTCTACTTTCATTCTACTTTCTACTTTCATTCCACTCTCGAGCAAAACTTACAATAATGAAATTGTATATGATTTCCGTAATGCTGACTACCAAAGCATTAATAATGCTTTATCATCTACTAACTGGGACGAACTGTTAGCACAACAGGATATCAACTGAATAATCTCTATCTTTTATTTAAAAATTTTTGAAATTATAAATGCTTTTGTACCTAAAATCCGTAAGAAAAACAAAACAACGGAACGATGGTTAGATAGAGAACTTAGGACTTTGCGTAACCAGCGCAATAAAATATACAAGAAAATTAAACACACAATTGCACCTAACGATAACTTATTGAATTCGTACAAACTGCTTGCTAATGAATTCAAACTGAAAGCTCATACAGCCTATGAAAACTATGTCATTAGTATAGGTAACAAATTAATTAGTGATCCCACAAAATTTTTCGAATTTGTCAACATTAAACGAAAAATATTCGGCTACCCTAATTCAATGTCCAAGGACAATACTTTTTCCTCTTGCCCGAAAACAATTTGTAACTTTTTTTCTGACAGTTTTCAAAAAGTTTATCGTCCAAAAGAACAATTTGATATATCTGCTATTTCTTTACCTAATAGCTCCAATTTGTTAATTACAGATCTATATCCTTCCGAAAGGGACATTTATGAAGCAATTATGAGCTTTGACACAAAGAAGGGTGCCGGACCTGACCTAATCCCTCCACTCTTTTTATATAGATGTGCTCATTATCTAATTACTCCTCTTCATTTCATTTTAAATAAATCGCTTTCGAATGGTGTTTTTCCGCATGTGTGGAAATCCTCTTATTTAACTCCCATCTACAAAAAAGGTGAACAATCATCAGTAGAAAACTATCGAGGTATAGCCATTCTATCGACTATTCCAAAATTATTCGAAAAAATTGTTGTCGATAAAATTACTCCTGTAATAAATGCCAAACTTAACGAACAACAACACGGTTTCAGAAAGGGTCGTTCCACTACAACGAACCTTATGTTATACACATCTGAAGTCCTGAATAAAATGGAGAAAGGATATCAAGTTGATGCAATTTACATTAATTTTAGCAAAGCATTCGATCGTGTAGATCATTACACTTTGCTAAACAAACTTACAACTTTTGGTATATCGGGTTCTTTTCTTGCATGGCTTAACTCTTATTTATCAGAAAGGACACAAAACGTTAAATATCAAGGTATATTGTCCAATATAATCGAGGTTCCTTCTGGTGTACCTCAAGGTAGCCATTTAGGGCCACTTTTATTCAATATATTTATCTCCGATCTTTCAGAATATTTGGGTGCCATACCGCACATAGCCTTTGCTGACGACCTAAAAATATATCAAGTCGTAAATGACAGTTCTGATGCAGCTTTACTTCAATCAAGCTTATCATCATTACATGATTGGTGTATAACCAATAAATTAGAGCTCAATATACTGAAATGCAAAGTTATCAGGTTTACCCGTAAACGTTCTTCTTTACTGTATGACTACAGAATAGATAATCTAATACTTGAAAGGGTTTTTAGTATTACTGATCTTGGAATTCTACTTGATAATAAACTTACCTTTAATGTGCACTATGACCACTTAATTTCAAGAGCAAATAAAATGTTAGGTTTCATTAAGAGAAGAGCTAAAGAATTTAGTGACTTAGCTGTGACAAAAACACTATATTGTTCGCTAGTTCGTTCTATATTAGAATACGGTAGCATTATATCGGATCCAGCTTTTCAGGTTCATTCTAACAAAATTGAATCAGTTCAAAAACAGTTTCTTCTATTTGCATTAAGAAACCAATATAACCATTCAGACTTTTTAAATCTTCCTAGCTACACAACAAGACTTAAATTCTTAAACATGCTCCCCTTGTCCTCACGTAGACAAATTTTTTCATCATGTGTTACTTTTGACATTCTAAATAATAATATTGCTATACAATCTCTTAGTTACAAATTTAGACTTAATGATAGAGTTAGACAAACAAGATACACGAAATTTTTAGTGGAATATAAACACAGTACAGAATACGGAAGAAATGAACCGATAAACAGATGTTGTATTACATTCAATAAAATCAGTTATCTCTATTCTTCAACAATTTCCAGAATTACCTTCAAAAACACTTTACATCAACACTTTTTCAATTTACTAACCTTAGACAATTAATTCTAACCAATTCATAAATATACTTTTCATAAATTTATTCAAATGTATAATTTTTTTTTTTTTTTGTATTAATTTTCACAAAAAAGTTTTTGTAATTTAATTTCACAATTAAGTTCGTACATTCATAATTCTACATTAAGTATTTAAAGCATATTTTGATTATGTCATCATGTTTTATTTTTATTTTTTTCTTTTCTTTTTAGTAGTACTGTTTATTGTTTACATACTTACATATCATTAAGAATTATAAAATTTACTTAAGAATTTAAGTTTTTATGTAGGTAATCAAATTTTGTATTGTACAACTTTTATTTTTTAAGTCTGAAATATATTTTTAATATTATACATATTAATTAGTCATTAAGAATTGCTGTATTTGCAATATCAATGTTATAATTTCTGTTATTTTTTGTCTTGTTTTTTTTTTAAATATGTACATACCTTGTTTTGGTAATTAAAATAAAATAAAAATAAAAATAAAATAAAATTTATCAAGCGGCATTCTAATTTTTACTGATTTTTAATATAAAATATTATTGAATTATATTTGCTTCTCTCAATTCTTCAATTATGGACACAATTTCGTTATGATGATTGTTGTTGCCGGATGATTGTGATGCAATTAAAAGTTTTAATCTATTAACTAACTCATTGGGGTCATCCCAATAAACATACTGATTTGATTGATTTGTATAATTTAATTGAGTTCTTGGTGTAGAAGATTTATGTAAAAAGTTTGTAAAAATTTGCTTTGAATAACTTGAACCAGTTTTTTTATGTCTGGTGTTATAATCATGTTCATATAATTTTCTTAATATATTCTTAAATTTAAAACCTTTGTTTCCTTTTATTTGTTCTAAATTACTGTAATTTCTTCTATGTGCGTTTGTTTTATTAAGTATTTGATGATATGTGCCTAAATCACTTTGAGTATAGTTGGTAGGCTGTTTTTTAAATATTAATTCATATAAACCAGAAGTTCCTTCAAAAACTTCATCATTAATCAATATATTTTTAGTAATTTCATCTATTTGAAAATTGGCATTTCCAAGTTTTCGAACATTTAATGATTCATCAAAATAGGGTCCATATGTCTTATCAAGTTCTGACTTGTTAAGAACAGGAAATTGTGAAATTGATGATGATTCATCACTAAAATTATCAACCACACTTGATGGCGCTTCAAAATGGATAAAGATCCTTCAATTTTTAATTATTGTGATATTGAAAATAAAAAAGTACTTTTAAATTTTGATTCATACCCATATGAAAATATGAATTTAGATTTTGGTAAAAACCGTTATGCCTTAGCATATGAAGCATATTCGAATTTTAGAAGTTTTTATTATAATAATTCAATATTAGAATCTTTAGTTTCATTGGACAACTTTAAAAATTATTCTTCTATATTTTTAATTGATACTCGTTATCAAAATGATAATCTTAAAATGGGTGCAGTTGATGTCAAAATTGAAATAAAACTGTAAAAAAAAATTCCCGACAATACTACAGCTTATTGTCTTATTTTAAATGATCGTTTAGTCGAATTTAAACCACTCACAGGGGAAGTTAATAAAATTATCTAAATTTATAAATAAAAGTAAATAAACTTATCTGTAAACAAGGAACCGTACCATTTATTGCTGGAATATTTTTTATGATTGATAAATTACAAAAAATTTATAACAATATGGAATTTTAATAAATTGAATTCTTCCCAAACATAAATTAAAATGGAATATATGATCATTGATATGCAAGGTTTTTGAGACAATAACAAAAACTTTATTTTAAAAGAAATTGCTATAATTTCTTCAAATGATGAAATTCAACATTTAATAGTAAAACAACTTTATGGTTACCATTATTTAAATACAAAAACAAAATACACAAATAAATGGCTCACTAGAAATCATCATGGATTACAATGGTCTGATGGCAAAAAACATTTTTGTGATATCATCAATTTTTTAAAAATATTTATATCGAATCAAACAAAAATTTATGTTAAAGGAGAAGAAAAACAATCTTGGATTCAAAACATTTTGAAACATTATAATGTTATGGATTTAAATAAACAAGATTGTACAAGTCTAAAAATTTTAAAAATAAAACAAAATATCCCCACTAATAGATGCTTATTAAATAATTTTGGCATTTGTGCTTTTGAAAATGTTTATTTATTAAAATCGCTACTCTAAGCACTTTTTAGTGAACACTTCATCGGAGTCTTATTTTATTTATAATTAAAACAAAATTGGTTTCGGAGGACAATTAAAAAGAATCATTAATAATATTGTTTACGAACTAAGGAAGCCCTCAACATCATCAACATCATCCGCAGTTTCATCATCTAATAACTCTAGAAAACAAAAATAATAATCCTAAAATAAATATTTTTGTAAAAAATGTAGAAAAATAAAATAAAAATTTAAATATAAATAAGAAAACCATTTTTTATTAATCTATTTAAAATAATTATACATTACATAATGTATAATTATAATTATTACATAACAGATTTTTATTACTCAGATTGTAGAAGATAATGTCCCCAAGGTAAAGTATCAGTTGTGTTTGATAACAGTTTTCTTTTATCATCATTCGATGAAAGTGCCACTTTTTTTGCTTTAAACTATATATTTTGTGTAAATTAGATGTGCAAGTTGTTCTGGGTACAACTTAAGCTTTTATTTTTAGTGAGGCAATCTATATATGATTGAAAAGTTATAAATTTTTTTATCACACAGCTTTTAATTCCTTTAGCTTTTTTAAAAATATCTTCTTCTTCAATTCTAATTGAATACATTTTCGCTCTAAGTCCAACAAACTCAGTCATTGTTTTTCCGCTATTTTCGTCTTTCATTAAACCAGGAATTTTTTATTTATTAAGGGAATTTTGTAAATATTGTTAGGATCATAGTCGCTGCTATCGAATCGATCAATATGCATTTTCATAAATTCGTATATACCATCACATTTAATCTCATTTATTAACGAGTCTGTATCAGTATATAGCATTTTACATTCATTAGAAAACATCTTCTCTATAAATTCATAATGAAAATCATAAACTTTTGTTTTAGCAATATCTAAAATAGACATGCCTATAATAATTGGTTTATTCATTAAAATTTCTGATTTTCTAATTTCGATAGCTATTAGATTTTCATCAAATATTCGCGAACTATGAAAATTTGGTTTGAGAATTAGTGCACTCGCTTCATATCATCCATCCCATTTTGTTTTTAATTTAATAATTCTACGTTTTCTTACGTTTTCCATAAATTTTCCAAATACTGCATTAATTATTAATTTAAATAGATCTTTTTCAAAATTATTTTTAGCAACTGTTCGCAGTTTTGTATTCAATTCTATATACGGAGCTAACCATTTTGATTGTTTAAATTTTAATACATTCTAAATTGTTTTTAATATCAATCCATTTTTTAATGCTTGTTTTAAGTTCATATAATGAATCACATATTTATTTTTGTTTTTTAGGTTGTTAATAATTTAGGATATTTGCTTCGTGGGAGTACTTTCGATTCAGGACATAGAGGTAGATCTTTATGTAGATCATGTAAACTTTGAGGATATTCCAAATCTATCTCAAGAATATATCCAAATTCTGCATTATCAGCAATATTTTTAACATCAAATTTTAAAATTTCTTTTTGCTTTGCTATTATTTGCTTTGCTGTAACGATTTGAACATTGACTCAATCCACCGCGAATACCTCGTTCAACAAATAAAATCATATCTATATCTTTAAGTAGTTCAATTTTAATATTAGTAAATTTTAGCATGCAATCCCATGAAAAACATGGTGTTGTGTAGTAATGAGCTGGGTCTAATTTATATATTTTTATACAATTATCACGAAAAGATTCAAAGATATCTGCTAATAAGAGAACATCTGTTTTTAAATATATATCTGAATATTCTCCCAATGTTTTAATATTAAATGCTTTCCAAACATTTACTGCATGCAAATTACGTTTTTAGTTAATATTTAAATATTGAAACACAAAATTATTAATTTTTAAATTAATTTTATTAATATTCAACTTATTTGGTTGAATGAAATCTTAAGACTCGACTTTCTTTTCTTTTTACAAAAATATTTATAATAATATCTTAAAATTAATTAAATTTTTTAAATAACATTAAAGGAAATCTTTCACAACAAATTTGAGTTCGAATTACAAGTACTTATAATATATTATATTGTTCGAACTTAAATTTGTGTACATATTATATTCATGTTAAATAATATTGGTTTCATATTACATATATTAATATTTATTTAATTCTTATTCTAAAACCAACCAAAAAAAAATTAAATTTAGTTATCTTGACATTAATTATAATTTTTTAATCGAAATTATCTTTCGAAACAAAATTCAGTATCGAGTTACAAAAAGAAATTTACTTATTACAATATGTATATTTCTTAACAAATCATCGTACTGAATTTTGTGTGGCGTAATTTTAACATATGTCTTTTATCAAATTACTATATTATTTTATTTAATGAAAAAAAAAGATTCAAATGCAATTGAACTCATTATGCTGATTGTACAAAAATGTATTTAATTGAATTTTTGTATAAGAGTTACAAATATGAAAAATAAAACAAGAAAAAAAAAGAAACAATAAAATTAATTTGTTTTATTTAAAGAATATTATTATTTCAGATTTTATATTTATAAAGTGAATTCTGTTGAAGGTCAGTTATACTATTTTGGGTTAGGGTTACCAGCTGTGGCGTAACTCCTCCCTCCTTATGATTAAGACTCTCCTGAGTCGAAAACTTAAATAATCTAAATTTTTTAAAGAATATTATTACAAATATTGTTATGATTATTGTTACAAACATTACAAAGATCATAAAGCTTAAATAGAGATAATAATTATTTTTATGGTACTTTATTTCTTTTATTTCTTCTTTATTTTTTATTTGTTCTATTATTATATCATTAAATGTTAGATTTAAATTAATCCCTTCATTCATATCCGAATAACTTGGTATTATGAAACTTTGTTTAAATTCTCTTAACTTATTACTATAAACATTTCCATTTATTTCTATTGAACAGTTGTTAAATTTAAAAATATAATTTCCATTTAATTTAAAATTTCGTTCATCACAAGTATTATTAAAAATTGAATTAATTTGATTTTTTGTTATTATGCATTTTTAAACAATTTCTACTATGTATACAATTTTTAAATATTTGTAAATTTTTTAATTCTTTATTGTTTTCAAACTTATACATTTTATTATTATACTTTACAATTTCTTGTGGTTCAAATATTAATTCATTATTGAACTTATCTCCTACTGGTATTACTAGTATTTTAGGTAGAACAATTGTTTCATTAGGAATTTTAATAACAAATATAATATTATTTTTATTATCAGTTAAAGTAGCTAGTTTAATATTTTGCAATTTATTAAAATCTATATCGTATTCTAAAATTTCTTCGTTCGTAAGTATGTTACTGTGTATTGTTCCTAGTCTAGCTGAAGCAATATCGTCCTGTATGTGTTCAATGTTGTCTTGTAAAATTTTTAGCTTTAGTACAAAGTCTGTGTAAAGTAATTGTTTGTATGTATAGTCTTTTATGTTGGGTTTCGATTTCGTTCAGTGTATCGTTGATTAATAATCTGTCATTTTCGATTATTTGTTTTAGTTTTATGAAAGTATTGTTGAAATTACTATTAATTTTGATTTGAGAATTTGAATTTTCTATAATATTATGGTTGTTTTGGTCTATTACTTTTAAATGATCTTCTATTTCTTGCCGATCAGAATCATCCATGGTGCCGTATAACCATTTGTGTACGGTGCCAACCAATACCTTGTTTATGTCTATGTGGGATTAATGTTCTAATTTTATTTTTTACGAAATTTAATTGATGCTCTAAAAGATTTGATTTATCTCCTATTTCGGAAATTCTTATGTTATTTTCTAAATCATCTAATATTTTTCAATTTCCTTAGGATTAATTATATGTAAAATTGTATCATCATTTTCTACTAAAATTACGTCTTCTATTTTGATTTCCATGTATCCAAAGTCCGACTCGACCTTCTCAAAGGTGAGATGGGCCTGGGTGGTCGTCAGTATGGTCGACAACATCAGGAACATTGTGAATATCAATTTTACCTGAAAATTTATAATTTCTTTTAATATTTGATGGATGTATGTTCTCCAAATTTGGATTTTATGAATTTAAGTTGTTCTTTAAGCCTAACACTTTTATAGTTTTTAATGAATCCCTCGGCTCTATGTTCTGTGTAATCTGTTCTTTTTGTGTTAAGTTTACTAATGTATCTAAGTTTTTCCTTTTTTAAAAGATCATAAATTTTACTTTTATTACATTTTCCCTCTTGTATATTAATAGGTTTTTCTTTTGTAACCGAATGGTAACTATTATTATACCATTCGATGGCTTTATACATATTTTCGATAATGCTTAATTCTTTATTAACAATACCTAAAACCCTAATTTTTTCACCAATGGTATTATGCAACCTTTCAATGTCGGAATTCCCAGTATGATTGTTGGATTTAACTAGATGGAGTTAAATTTGTTCATTTCTAAGGTAATCTTTGATATTAACGCTCTTAAATTCGTTATCGGTTATTAATTTTTTGAAATTCCCTCTCTGTGCTTTAAGTTCCCTTAGTTTTTCTATTATTGTTTGGTTGTTTCTATCATTCAGGTGAAAAACAGTGGCATATTTAGAGAAACGATCTACGAATGTTAAAAAGTTTTGTTTTGTATTAGTATATATGTCCATATGAATGATCTCTTTAATATCTTTGGATGTTTCTGTGAATTCGAATGTTTTCTTTATTGGTCTTCTATCATATTTAACTCGATTACAGATATTACAATTATTAATATTCACAATATTTTTTAATTTAGCAAAATATATGACCTTTTTTAAACCTTCATAATTTTCGTTAATACCGGTATGGCCTGTTTCATTTTTATGATATTTATATATTTGTTTGAGAGTCTCTTCTTCTGTCGTCATATCTTTGGCCAAATAATCACATCTAACAAATTTTATGTTGTGACAGTTCCGATATTGTTCAATTAATTTTCTTTGCACAATATTATATTTGTGATCATTTAATTCAGTAAAAATTCCTATTGTACCCTTGCTTATATATCTTCTATCAACATATATCGCTCAAATTGTTGTTTATATTTTCGGAATTCAAAAATATCCTTTTATTATTGAAAATTTTTTCAAAATCTCTTACTTTGTTGTCAGTAAGAATAATTTGAATTATAAATCTATTTACTATTGAATCTAAAATTGGAAAGTGGTCGTTTGTTTCTTCTTCTTGAGAATGGATAGTTTGGTCAGAAAGATTTTCATTATTTTCATGATATGAATTTTCAGATGCACTTTAAAAGTCAGAAGTATTTATGTTGTTTTCCATTGAGATATTGCTATTGCTACTAGATTCGGTTTGAATGTTTTGATTTGTATCTTCGGATACACTTTGCAAGTCTGATGAATCTATGTTATTTTCAAGCGAATAATTAGTAGAGGCTGTTTCAGATTTGTTGTCAGAATTGTAAAGATTTTCTTCTCTATTTTCTAGTACATTTACTTCATGTTTGTCTGTGTCTATTCGACTAAGAAAATCCGATACTTTGTTTAATTTGCCTTTTATGTAATCTATATCCATATTATATTCTCCTAGTTTTAACAACCCTCTATTCAATCTAGGATTTATATCCTTTCCTTGAGACTTTAAGTATAACCATTTTAATGGTTGATGATCTGTCAAGAGTTTGAATTTATTATCATATAAATATGGTCTAAAATAACTGGTTGCCCAAACGATGGCAAGGAGTTCCTTTTCGATCGTAGAATAGTTTTTCTCATGATCATTCAACGTTCTGCTGGCATAGCATATTGGATGTGAATCTTGTTGCAAGGTTGCACCAATAGCAAAAGCACTAGCATCGGTTGCTAATGAGAAGTTTCTATTAAAGTCAGGATATTTGAGTATAGGATCTTCTGTTATAACTCTTTTTTATTTTTCGAATGCATTTATATAATTTGAATCTTTTATATTTACTTTAGTATTTTTTTTAAGATAGTTTGTCAAAGGCTTTGCCAATCTGGCATAGTCTTTGATAAATATGTGGTAATATCCCGTTATACCTAGAAATGAATTGATTTGCTTTTGTGTGGTTGGAAGCTTTAATTTCAACATATCATCCACTTTTTTGGGATTTGGTTTCACTCCTTCTGGAGTTAATATATGACTTAGATATTCAGTCTATTTAGCAAAAAATTTACACTTATCTATTTGAATTTTTAAGTTATGTTGTCTAAGAGTATTAAATATTTTTTTTATACTATTTGTATGTTCTTCTAAAGAAGTAGAAAAGATGAGGATGTCATCTAAATAACATACACATATTTTATTGATATAGTCCTTAAGAACATTATTCATAAGGCGTTGGAAAGTTGCCGGAGCATTCTTTAATCCAAACGGCATCCTTATATATTCGTAATGTCCATAAGGTGTGGAAAATGCTGTCTTTGGACGATCTTCCTTTTTCACTGAGATATGGAGGAAACCTTTAGCCAAATCTAGTGTAGTAAAATATTGCTGATTTCCTAACTTATCTAATATATTTTCAATATTAGGTATAGGAAATTTATCGTCAATCGTTTGTCCATTTAACTTCCTATAATATACGACAAGGCGTCATTTTTTCTTACCAGAGTTATCTTCCTTTTTAGGCACTATCCATAAAGGGCTGTTATAAGGAGAATTACTTTCCTTTATTATATTTTGCTTAAGCATATGGATACGTGGATATCTGTATATTTTTGAAAATATGGGTTTATCGGTTTTAGTTATTATTTGATGTTGGATGTTTGAAGTGGAAATTAATTGATCACCTTCTTTATAGAAGAGATCATTATATGATTTTATCAAATGATTTAAAGTATTACTTTCTTCTTTATTTAAAGATTGGAAAAGGATTTTAAACTGATTACCATTAAGATTTGTTTGTTGTAATTAATGGATTTCATCGAACTTATATGGACAACTGTTTATAAATTTTATTTCATTATTATTAATTTTTAGGACTCCTTTTTCCATATCGATTACAGCACCTAATGTTTTCAGTAAATTTTGACCTATTATAGCATCGAAACCTATTATAGCATCCAAATCATAAAAGCATCTTCGTTAAATTCTAAAGGTAAGTCAGTTTTAATTTCTTTCTCCACAGATATTTTATTATTTAGAGTAGTAAAACTAGGACTTTTCAATGGTTTTCTTTTGTATTGTGGTAACTGAGTCTCATTAAGAAGTGACGTAGAGGAACCAGTATCTATTAAGCATTTAAGCTTGGTTCTGTCAACGGTAAGTAGTACTATTGGTAAGTTAATTTCCGAGGCTGTAAGAGAAAATTTACTTGCTCTGAAACATGTTCAACGTCCATGGGTTGTTATCTGTTAGTATATCTGGTTTGTGTTGAATTTCTATTAGGATTGTTGTTATTGTTGTGTCGAATCGAATTGAATTTGTATTATGAAAATTTCCACTATAATTATTATATCTATTACTAGAATTATTGTTATATCTATAATTGTTAAAATTATTGTTATATCTATTGTTAGAATTATTGTTACATCTATTGTTAGAATTATCATTTTGATGTTGGTTATTATTATTATTTCTATTAAAAGAAGTATTTGAATTAGAATTATTATAATATTTATTTTTATTTACATTTTTATTTTTGTTAAAATTATTATTTTAGAAATTTGTTTTATCTTTTATTAGTCCTGAACGTTCTAATAAATTATATGCCTCTCTCTTTTTTTATATCTCTACTTAAAATTAAACTAGCTAAATGTGGCTCAATATTGTTTACAAAAGTTTTAAGAATTATTGATTCATTAACCTTTGGTTCAAATTCCACAGGGTTAGATGAATCATGTTCATATTTTTCATTTAGCTTAGATAATATTGTTCTTAATTTATAAAAATATTCACTTACGGTTGTTTTTCTTAGTGACAGGGCCTCTTGGTACAGCTGATGATATGTTCCTTTCACACCAAATGTGTCGATTAATGCGTTTTTAATTTGGCTCCAATCTGCATCACCCAAAAATCGAATCACGTCTAGTGCTTCTCCTTGGATTTTATTTATAATAATTCTGTGGAACACATATTCCTTGATGGATTGATTTGTATTTAGTAGAGGTAGTAGTGTATCAACCTCTCTTATAAATGAGGCGAGGGCATATTCGCCGTCTCCTCTAAACTCACGAATTCTCTGAGCATCTTTTATTAAATCATTTGTGCTCAGAGATGAAACTGTTACACTGTCATTTAACATATTTAATACTATAACATATAGTTTATGTTATTTAAAAAATTTTTTTTTTTTATTTTTTGATTTTGTTATAATATATTGTTTATATTTAAATTTAGTTTTAAATTTAAATTTATTATTTAAAATTTAAATTTTGTTATTATTATTTGTTCTTTTCGATTACACTGGACACAAAATTTGTTACAAAAAATTCTGTTTATTAGTTTGTTTTTGTAATATTTTTTCTTTAAATTTATTTAATAAAATGTTTAAACTTATTTACTTATTAATTTATTATTTTTTTTTCAATTAGTTAATTATTTTTCGATTCGATTTTCACTGGATCTATTCTCTTTGGAGTTAGATCCTACCGACTGCGCCAATTACGTTTTTGGTTAATATTAAAATTTAACTTATTTGGTTGAATGAAATCTTAAAACTCGACTTTCTTTTCTTTTTACAAACATATTTATAATAATATCTTAAAACTAATTAAATTAAAAGAAATCTTGCACAACAAATTTGAGTTCGAATTACAAGTACTTATAATATATTATATTGTTCGAACTTAAATTTGTGTACATATTATATTCATGTTAAATAATATTGGTTTCATATTACATATATTAATATTTATTCAATTCTTATTCTAAAACCAAAAAAAATGAAATTTACCTATCTTGACATTAATTATAATTTTTTAATCGAAATTATCTTTCGAAACAAAATTCAGTATCGAGTTACAAAAAGAAATTTACTTATTATAACATGTATATTTGTTAACAAATCATCGTACTGAATTTTGTGTGGCATAATTTCAACTTATGTCTTTTATCAAATTAATATATTATTTTATTTAATGAAAAAAAAGGTTCAAATGCAATTGAACTCATTATGCTGATTGTACAAAAATGTATTTAATTGCATTTTTGTATAAGAGTTAAAAATATGAAAAATAAAACAAGAAAAAAAGAAACAATAAAATTAATTTGTTTTATTTAAAGAATATTATTATTTTAGATTTTATATTTATAAAGTAAATTCTGTTGAAGGTCAGTTATACTATTTTGGGTTAGGGTTACCAGCTGTGGCGTAACTCCTCCCTCCTTATGATTAAGACTCTCCTGAGTCGAAAACTTAAATAATCTAAATTTTTTAAAGAATATTATTACAAATATTGTTATGATTATTATTACAAACATTACAAAGATCATAAAGCTTAAATAGAAATAATAATTATTTTTATGGTACTTTATTTCTTTTATTTCTTCTATGTTTTTTATTTGTTCTATTATTATATCATTAAATGTTATATTTAAATTAATCCCTTCATTCATATCCGAATAACTTGATATTATGAAACTTTGTTTAAATTCTCTTAATTTATTACTATAAACATTTCCATTTTTTTACGTTTATTACTATAAACATTTCATTTTCCAAATTTCGTTCATCAGAAGTATTATTAAAAATTGAATTATTTTAATTTTTTGTTATTATGCATTTTTAAACAATTTCTACTATGTATACAATTTTTAAATATTTGTAAATTTTTTAATTCTTTATTGTTTTCAAACTTATACATTTTATTATTATACTTTACAATTTCTTGTGGTTCAAATATTAATTCATTATTGAACTTATCTCCTACTGGTATTACTAGTATTTTAGGTAGAACAATTGTTTCATTAGGAATTTTAATAACAAATATTATTATTTTTATTATCAGTTAGAGTAGCTACTTTAATATTTTGCAATTTATTAAAATCTATATCGTATTCTAAAACTTCTTCGTTCGTAAGTATGTTACTGTGTATTGTTCCTAGTCTAGCTGAAGCAATATCGTCCTGTATGTGTTCAATGTTGTCTTGTAAAATTTTTAGCTTTAGTACAAAGTCTGTGTAAAGTAATTGTTTGTATAGTCTTTTAAGTTGGGTTTCGATTTCGTTCAGTTTATTGGATTAATAATCTGTCATTTTCGATTATTTGTTTTAGTTTTATGAAAGTGTTGTTGAAATTACTATTAATTTTGATTTGAGAATTTGAATTTTCTATAATATTATGGTTGTTTTGGTCTATTACTTTTAAATGATCTTCTATTTCTTGCCGATCAGAATCATTCATGGTGCCGTATAACCATTTGTGTACGGTGCCAACCAAATTGAGTATACCTCGTTTATGAATATGTGGGATTAATGTTCTAATTTTATTTTTTACGAAATTTGATTGATGCACTAAAAGATTTGATTTATCTCCAATTTCGGAAATTCTTATGTTATTTTCTAAATCATCTAATATTTTTTCAATTTGCTTAGGATTAATTATATGTAAAATTGCATCATAATTTTTTACTAAAATTACGTCTTCTATTTTGATTTCCATGTATCCAAAGTCCGACTCGACCTTCTCAAAGGTGTGATGGGCCTGGGGGTCGTCAGTGTGGTCGACAACATCAGGAAGATTGTGAATATCAATTTTACCTGAAACTATAAATGTAATTTCTTTTAATATTTGATGGATGTATGTTCTCCAATTTGGATTTTATGAATTTAGGTTGTTCTTTATGCCTAACAGTTTTATAGTTTTTAATGTATCACACGGTTCTATGTTCTGTGTAATCTGTTCTTTTTGTGTTAAGTTTACTAATGTATCTAAGTTTTTCCTTTTTTAAAAGATCATAAATTTTACTTTTATTACATTTTCCCTCTTGTATATTAATAGGTTTTTCTTTTGTAACCGAATGGTAACTGTTATTATACTATTCGATGGCTTTATACATTTTTTCGATAATGCTTAGTTCTTTATTAACAATACCTAAAATCCTAATTTTTTCACCAATGGTATTATGCAACCTTTCAATGTCGGAATTCCCAGTATGGTTCCCAGTATATATTTAACTAGATGGAGTTCAATTTGTTCATTTCTAAGGTCATCTTTGATATTAACGTTCTTAAATTCGTTATCGGTTATTAATTTTTTGAAATTCCCTCTCTGTGCTTTAAGTTCCCTTAGTCTTTCTATTATTGTTTGGTTGTTTCTATCATTCAGATGAAAAACCGTTGCATATTTAGAGAAACGATCCACGAATGTTAAAAAGTTTTGGTTTGTATTAGTATATATGTCCATATGAATGATCTCTTTAATATCTGTGGGTGTTTCTGTGAATTCGAATTTTTTCTTTATTGGTCTTCTATCATATTTAACTCGATTACAGATATTACAATTATGAATATATTTATTCACAATATTTTTTAATTTTGGAAAATATATGACCTTTTTTAAACCTTCATAATTTTCGTTAATACCGGTATGGCCTGTTTCATTTTTATGATATTTATATATTTGTTTGAGAGTCTCTTCTTCTGTCGTCATATCTTTGGCAAAATAATTACATCTAACAAATTTTATGTTGTGACAGTTCCCGTATAGTTCAAATAATTTTCTTTGCACAATATTATATTTATGATCATTTAATTCAGTAAAACTTCCTATTTTACCCTTGCTTATATATCTTCTACATATATTGCTCAAATTGTTGTTTATATTTTCGGAATTCAAAAATATCCTTTTATTATTGAAAATTTTTTCAAAATCTCTTACTTTGTTGTCAGTAAGAATAATTTGAATTATAAATCTATTTACTACTGAATCTAAAATTGGAAAGTGGTCGTTTGTTTCTTCTTCCTGAGAATGGATAGTTTGGTCAGAAAGGTTTTCATTATTTTCATGGTATGAATTTTCAGATGCACTTTGAAAGTCAGAAGTATTTATGTTGTTTTCCATTGAGATATTGCTATTGCTACTAAATTCGGTTTGAATATGTGTTATTTTCAAGCGAATAATTAGTAGAGTCTGTTTCAGATTGGTTGTCAGAATTGTAAAGATTTTCTTCTCTATTTTCTAGTACATTTATTTCATGTTTGTCTGTGACTATTCGACTAAGAAAATCCGATACTTTGTTTAATTTGCCTTTTATGTAATCTATATCCATATTATAATCTCCTTGTTTTAACAACCATCTATTCAATCTAGGATTTATATCCTTTCCTTGAGAATTTAAGTATAACCATTTTAATGGTTGATGATCTGTCTGTCTCATGATCATTCAACGTTCTATTGGCATAGCATATTGGATGTGAATCTTGTTGCAAGGTTGCACCAATAGCAAAAGCACTAGCATCGGTTACTAATGAGAAGTTTCTATTAAAGGATATTTGAGTATAGGATCTTCTGTTATAACTCTTTTAAATTTTTCGAATGCATTTATATAATTGTTATTTTTTTAAGATAGTTTGTCAAAGGCTTTGGTAATCTGGCATAGTCTTCGATAAATTTGCGCTAATATCCCGTTATACCTAGAAATGTATTGATTTGCTTTTGTGTGGTTGGAAGCTTTAATTTCAAAATATCATCCATTTTTTTGGGATTTGGTTTTACTCCTTCTGGAGTTAATATATGAGCTAGATATTCAGTCTGTTTAGCAAAAAATTTACACTTATCTATTTGAATTTTTAAGTTATGTTTTCTAAGAGTATTAAATATTTTTTTATACTATTTGTATGTTCTTCTAAAGAAGTAGAAAAGATGAGGATGTCATCTAAATAACATACACATATTTTATTGATATAGTCCTTAAGAACATTATTCATAAGGCGTTGGAAAGTTGCCGGAGCATTCTTGAATCCGAACGGCATCCTTATATATTCGTAATGTCCATAAGGTGTGGAAAATGCTGTCTTTGGACGATCTTCCTTTTTCACTGAGATTTGGTGGAAAGCTTTAGCCAAATCTAGTGTAGTAAAATATTGCGAATTTCCTAACTTATCTAATATATTTTCAATATTAGGTATAGGAAATTTATCGTCAATCGTTTGTCCATTTAACTTCCTATACGACAAGGCGCCATTTTTTTTTACCGGAGTTATCTTCCTTTTTAGGCACTATCCATAAAGGGCATCTTCCGTTTTAGGCACTATCCATAAAGGGCTGTTATAAGGAGAACTACTTTCCTTTATTATATTTTGCTTAAGCATGTCTGAGATTTGTATGGATATCTCTTGCTCATGGATACGTAGATATCTGTATATTTTTGAAAATATGGGTTTATCGGTTTTATTTATTATTTGATGTTGGATGTTTGAAGTGGAAATTAATTGATCACCTTCTTTATAGAAGAGATCATTATATGATTTTATCAAATGATTTAAAGTATTACTTTCTTCTTTATTTTAAGATTGGAAAAGGATTTTAAACTGATTATCATTAAGATTTGTTTGTTGTAATTGATGGATTTCATCGAACTTATATGGACAACTGTTTATAAATTTTATTTCATTATTATTAATGTTTAGGAATTCTTTTTCCATATCGATTACAGCACCTAATGTTTTCAGTAAATTTTGACCTATTATAGCATCGAAACATTTATTTTGGAAACTTGTGAATTTCCAAATCATAAAAGCATCTTCGTTAAATTCTAAAGGTAAGTCAGTTTTAATTTCTTTCTCCACAGATATTTTATTATTTAGAGTAGTAAAACTAGGATTTTTCAATGGTTTTCTTTTGTATTGTGGTAACTGAGTCTCATTAAGAAGTGACGTGGAGGAACCAGTATCTATTAAGCATTTAAGCTTGGTTCTGTAAACGGTAAGTAGTACTATTGGTAAGTTAATTTCCGAGGCTGCAAGAGAAAATTTACTTGCTCTGAAACATGTTCAACGTCCATGGGTTGTTATCTGTTAGTATATCTGGTTTGTGTTGAATTTATATTAGGATTGTTGTTATTATTGTGTCGAATTGAATTTGTATTATGAAAATTTCCGCTATTATTGTTACATCTATTACTGAAATTATTGTTATATCTATAATTGTTAAAATTATTGTTATATCTATTGTTAGAATTATTGTTATAGCTATTGTTAGAATTATAATTTTGATGTTGGTTATTATAATTATATTACTAGAAAATCCCCTGTGCAATTCTACAATTTCTATAGATTCAAAAACATTTACGTTATCATACTGACTCCCTTACTACCTGAATTAAGGGAGAGATTATTACATGTATTTTTTTAGGTTAGGTATATTAAGTACCTAACTAAAATAACTTATGGATTTTTAATTTAATTTGAATTTTTTTTATTTAAATGTACTTTGGAAGAGGTCTTTGGTATATTTAATAGAAGATTCATGTCTCTGATAATGAAATTTCATAAATTTTCGGAGGCTTTTTTTTTTTGTGACTGTCGTTTTCGACAGCTTTTTAATTTAATGGTCTAATAATAAATTAGTACAAAATTATGAATCTGTTGTGAGAGAAGGCTTCTAAAATGATATTTTCTATGTTATTTTTTCTTTTTTTTTTAAGAAAAATATCCATTTCTATAATATTTAGTAAGTTTCTGATTTCTGTTATGAAATATAATTAGCTAAGTCTGCCGAATTTTATATTAATAAAAAAATTCGAATATTTTATGTTTATCAAAAATGCAGCTTAAAAAATCAAAATTCCAATCTAAATAAACAAAACTACTTTAAAGTCTGCTGCGAAGCTTTTACCAGCTTTTATAATAGTGAAAACAAAATCAATAATAAAATCGGCCTATTATTTCTTTCTTATAAATATAAGGCTTAATATAAACTTTGCTCTTTTTACTTTCAAGTCTTTTAATTTTATTAAGAGTATTTTTATTTTTTTCAAAACAAAGAGGCATTTGAAAACTGCCAACAGGAGATTAATAATTTATTTTTAATTTACCGCTGGGACCAGTTCATAATGGATGTGGCAGTCAAATTTAAAAATTAAAAATTTGCTTTAAATTTTGTATCGAAAGTACTTTTTAAAAAGTAAAAGTTTGTGTCTCTGATAAGACTTTTAGTCGAAGATTTGTGTCTCTGATCATAAAATTTTAAATTATTAAATAAATATACAGAAATATCATCATTGCCAGTTCAGTTTATATTCAGTGTGAGTGGTTTATTATAGATCTGGCCAACATTTTGTGTGTATAATCTGGTATAATATTGTGTATATTGTCAGAAATTCAATCATTAATTCCTGGTATTATATTATCTGATCTGATTAATAAATCTTATTTTTTTCCATGCCTAACAATATTATTAATGGTCTAATAATAAATTAGTACAAAATTATGAATCTTTTGTGAGAGAAGGCTTCTAAAATCATATATTCTATGTTAGTTTTTTTTTTTTTTTAAGAAAAATAACCATTTCTATAATATTTGGTAAGTTCCAGACTTCTGTTATGAAATATAATTATTTAAGTCTGCCGAATTTTATATTAATAAAAAAATTTCGAATGTTTTATGTTCTGTTTTATATTAAAAATCTAAATTTCAACCTAAATAAACAAAACTATTTTAAAGTCTGTTACGAAGCTTTTACCAGCTTTTATACTAATGAAAACAAAATCAAGAATAAAATCGGCCTATTATTCTTTTCTTATAAATATGAGACTTACTCTAAACTTTGCTCTTTTCACTTTCAAGCGTTTTAATTTTATTAGGAGTACCTACTTTTATTTTTTTTTTCCAAAACAAAGATTGAAAACGCCAACAGAAGATTAATAATTTATTTTTAATTTACCGACCAGTGCGACCAGTGCAACCATATTGCGACCAGTTCATAATGGATGTGGCGGTCAAATTTAAAAATTAAAAATTTGCTGAATTTATTTTTATTGAAAATGTGTGTTTTTTAAGTATGTACTTTTCCTTTTTTGACTGTACTCACTTTTAATGAACGGTTTGTATCTCTGATAATACTTCTAGTGGAAAATTTGGTCTCTGGTAATAATATTTACTAAATTTATTTAATTTTTAATGAACGGTTTGTGTCTCTTGATAATACTTTGAGTCAAAGATTTGTGTCTCTGGTAATAAAATGTTAACTTATTAAATAAATATCATCATTGCCAGTTTAGTTTACATTCAGTGTGAGTGTTTTATTATAGATATAAAATATATTTTTTTACATGTTGGCAAGGTCTCGCCAACATCTTGTGTATTATATTATAGATTTCTATTAAAAGAAGTATTTGAATTAGAATTATTATAATATTTATTTTTATTTACATTTTTATTTTTGTTAAAATTATTATTTTGGAAATTTGTTTTATCTTTTATTAGTCCTGAACATTCTAATAAATAATGCAAACTTACGGTTGTTTTTCTTAGTGACAGAGCCTCTTGGTGCAGCTGATGATATGTTTCTTTCATACCAAATGTGTCGATTAATGCGTTTTTAATTTGGCTCCAATCTGCATCACCCAAACATCGCATCACGTCTAGTGCTTCTCCTTGGATTTTATTTATGATAATTCTGTGGAACACATATTCCTTGATGGGTTGATATGTATTTAGTAGAGGTAGTAGTGTATCAACCTCTCTTATAAATGAGGCGAGGGCATATTCGCCGTCTCCTCTAAACTCACGAATTCTCTGAGCATCTTTTATTAAATCATTTGTGCTCAGAAACTGTTACACTATCATTCAACATATTTAATACTATAGCGTTAATTTCACTTAGATCACTATTATTATTATTATTATTATTATTGTTATTTTCTGGTATAGCATAAAGTTGAGGTCTTTCAAAAACACTTGTTTTTATTTTAGGCATATAGTTTATGTTATTTAAAAAAAATTTTTTTTTTTTTTGATTTTGTTATAATATATTGTTTATATTTAAATTTAGTTTTAAATTTAAATTTATTATTTAAAATTTAAATTTTGTTATTATTATTTGTTCTTTTCGATTACACTGGACACAAAATTTGTTACAAAAAATTCTGTTTATTAATTTGTTTTTGTAATATTTTTTCTTTAAATTTATTTAATAAATTGTTTAAACTTATTTACTTATTAATTTATTATTTTTTTTTCAATTAGTTAATTATTTTTCGATTCGATTTTCACTGGATCTATTCTCTTTTGAGTTAGATCCTACCGACTGCACCAATTACGTTTTTGGTTAATATATAAATATTGAAACGCAAAGTTATTAATTTTTAAATTAATTTTATTACAATTCAACTTATTTGGTTGAATGAAATATTAAGATTCGACTTTCTTTTCCTTTTACAAACATATTTATAATAATATCTTAAAACTAATTAAATTAAAAGAAATCTTGCACAACAAATTTGAGTTCGAATTACAAGTACTTATAATATATTATATTGTTCGAACTTATGTGTACATATTATATTCATGTTAAATAATATTGGTTTCATATTACAGATATTTTATTATTTAGAGTAGTAAAACTAGGATTTTTCAATGGTTTTCTTTTGTATTGTGGTAACTGAGTCTCATTAAGAAGTGACGTGGAGGAACCAGTATCTATTAAGCATTTAAGCTTGGTTCTGTAAACGGTAAGTAGTACTATTGGTAAGTTAATTTCCGAGGCTGCAAGAGAAAATTTACTTGCTCTGAAACATGTTCAACGTCCATGGGTTGTTATCTGTTAGTATATCTGGTTTGTGTTGAATTTATATTAGGATTGTTGTTATTATTGTGTCGAATTGAATTTGTATTATGAAAATTTCCGCTATTATTGTTACATCTATTACTGAAATTATTGTTATATCTATAATTGTTAAAATTATTGTTATATCTATTGTTTGAATTATTGTTATAGCTATTGTTAGAATTATAATTTTGATGTTGGTTATTATAATTATTATTACTAGAAAATCCCCTGTGCAATTCTACAATTTCTATAGATTCAAAAACATTTACGTTATCATACTGACTCCCTTACTACCTGAATTAAGGGAGAGATTATTACATGTATTTTTTTAGGTTAGGTATATTAAGTACCTAACTAAAATAACTTATGGATTTTTAATTTAATTTGAATTTTTTTTATTTAAGTGTACTTTGGAAGAGGTCTTTGGTATATTTAATAGAAGATTCATGTCTCTGATAATGAAATTTCATAAATTTTTGGAGGCTTTTTTTTTTGTGACTGTCGTTTTCGACAGCTTTTTAATTTAATGGTCTAATAATAAATTAGTACAAAATTATGAATCTGTTGTGAGAGAAGGCTTCTAAAATGATATTTTCTATGTTATTTTTTCTTTTTTTTTTTAAGAAAAATATCCATTTCTATAATATTTAGTAAGTTTCTGATTTCTGTTATGAAATATTATTAGCTAAGTCTGCCGAATTTTATATTAATAAAAAAATTCGAATACTTTATGTTTATCAAAAATGCAGCTTAAAAAATCAAAATTCCAATCTAAATAAACAAAACTACTTTAAAGTCTGCTGCGAAGCTTTTACCAGCTTTTATAATAGTGAAAACAAAATCAATAATAAAATCGGCCTATTATTTCTTTCTTATAAATATAAGGCTTAATATAAACTTTGCTCTTTTTACTTTCAAGTCTTTTAATTTTATTAAGAGTATTTTTATTTTTTTCAAAACAAAGAGGCATTTGAAAACTGCCAACAGGAGATTAATAATTTATTTTTAATTTACCGCTGGGACCAGTTCATAATGGATGTGGCAGTCAAATTTAAAAATTAAAAATTTGCTTTAAATTTTGTATCGAAAGTACTTTTTAAAAAGTAAAAGTTTGTGTCTCTGATAAGACTTTTAGTCGAAGATTTGTGTCTCTGATCATAAAATTTTAAATTATTAAATAAATATACAGAAATATCATTATTGCCAGTTTAGTTTATATTCAGTGTGAGTGGTTTATTATAGATCTGGCCGACATTGTGTGTGTAATCTGGTATAATATTGTGTATATTGTCAGAAATTCAATCATTAATTCCTGGTATTATATTATCTGATCTGATTAATAAATCTTATTTTTTTCCATGCCTAACAATATTATTAATGGTCTAATAATAAATTAGTACAAAATTATGAATCTTTTGTGAGAGAAGGCTTCTAAAATCATATATTCTATGTTAGTTTTTTTTTTTTTTTTAAGAAAAATATCCATTTCTATAATATTTGGTAAGTTCCAGACTTCTGTTATGAAATATAATTATTTAAGTCTGCCGAATTTTATATTAATAAAAAAATTTCGAATGTTTTATGTTCTGTTTTATATTAAAAATCTAAATTTCAACCTAAATAAACAAAACTATTTTAAAGTCTGTTACGAAGCTTTTACCAGCTTTTATACTAATGAAAACAAAATCAAGAATAAAATCGGCCTATTATTTTTTTCTTATAAATATGAGACTTACTATAAACTTTGCTCCTTTCACTTTCAGGCATTTTAATTTTATTAAGAGTACCTACTTTTATTTTTTTTTTCCAAAACAAAGATTGAAAACGCCAACAGAAGATTAATAATTTATTTTTAATTTACCGACCAGTGCGACCAGTGCGACCATATTGCGACCAGTTCATAATGGATGTGGCGGTCAAATTTAAAAATTAAAAATTTGCTGAATTTATTTTTATTGAAAATGTGTGTTTTTTAAGTATGTACTTTTCCTTTTTTGACTGTACTCACTTTTAATGAACGGTTTGTATCTCTGATAATACTTCTAGTGGAAAATTTGGTCTCTGGTAATAATATTTACTAAATTTATTTATATTTTTAATGAACGGTTTGTGTCTCTTGATAATACTTTGAGTCAAAGATTTGTGTTTCTGGTAATAAAATGTTAACTTATTAAATAAATATCATCATTGCCAGTTTAGTTTACATTCAGTGTGAGTGTTTTATTATAGATATAAAATATATTTTTTTACATGTTGGCAAGGTCTCGCCAACATCTTGTGTATTATATTATAGATTTCTATTAAAAGAAGTATTTGAATTAGAATTATTATAATATTTATTTTTATTTACATTTTTATTTTTGTTAAAATTATTATTTTGGAAATTTGTTTTATCTTTTATTAGTCCAGAACATTCTAATAAATAATGCAAACTTACGGTTGTTTTTCTTAGTGACAGGGCCTCTTGGTGCAGCTGATGATATGTTTCTTTCACACCAAATGTGTCGATTAATGCGTTTTTAATTTGGCTCCAATCTGCATCACCCAAACATCGCATCACGTCTAGTGCTTCTCCTTGGATTTTATTTATGATAATTCTGTGGAACACATATTCCTTGATGGGTTGATTTGTATTTAGTAGAGGTAGTAGTGTATCAACCTCTCTTATAAATGAGGCGAGGGCATATTCGCCGTCTCCTCTAAACTCACGAATTCTCTGAGCATCTTTTATTAAATCATTTGTGCTCAGAAACTGTTACACTATCATTCAACATATTTAATACTATACCGTTAATTTCACTTAGATCACTATTATTATTATTATTATTATTGTTATTTTCTGGTATAGTATAAAGTTGAGGTCTTTCAAAAACACTTGTTTTTATTTTAGGCATATAGTTTATGTTAATTAAAAAAATTTTTTTTTTTTTTTGATTTTGTTATAATATATTGTTTATATTTAAATTTAGTTTTAAATTTAAATTTATTATTTAAAATTTAAATTTTGTTATTATTATTTGTTCTTTTCGATTACACTGGACACAAAATTTGTTACAAAAAATTCTGTTTATTAATTTGTTTTTGTAATATTTTTTCTTTAAATTTATTTAATAAATTGTTTAAACTTATTTACTTATTAATTTATTATTTTTTTTTCAATTAGTTAATTATTTTTCGATTCGATTTTCACTGGATCTATTCTCTTTTGAGTTAGATCCTACCGACTGCACCAATTACGTTTTTGGTTAATATATAAATATTGAAACACAAAGTTATTAATTTTTAAATTAATTTTATTACAATTCAACTTATTTGGTTGAATGAAATATTAAGATTCGACTTTCTTTTCTTTTTACAAACATATTTATAATAATATCTTAAAACTAATTAAATTAAAAGAAATCTTGCACAACAAATTTGAGTTCGAATTACAAGTACTTATAATATATTATATTGTTCGAACTTAAATTTGTGTACATATTATATTCATGTTAAATAATATTGGTTTCATATTACATATATTAATATTTATTTAATTCTTATTCTAAAACCAAAAAAAAAATGAAATTTACTTATCTTGACATTAATTATAATTTTTTAATCGAAATTATCATTCGGAACAAAATTCAGTATCGAGTTACAAAAAGAAATTTACTTATTACAATATGTATATTTGTTAACAAATCATCGTACTGAATTTTGTGTGCCGTAATTTCAACATATGTCTTTTATCAAATTACTATATTATTTTATTTAATGAAAAAAAAGGTTAAATTTTACCAAAACCATAAATAAAAATCATAATCAAATCAAATTGCTTTAAATAAAAAAATTCTCAGTGTCAAAGCAAAAAGACATAATTTTTAAGAGCTCCTTAAAATAAAAAAATTAAAAAAATTAAAATCATATAAAAAATATATTCTTTTGTGTTAATATTATTTTATATTATTTAATATAATAAACTGTAAACAATTTAACACAAAAATTTAAACCAAAATTGAAGAGATTGAATTTTATTTAGAAACACTTTTTTTATCTTTTCACAATTTTTAATAAATTATTTAATCTGTTATTCAATTAGAACATTACTAAAATAAGACATTATTACATAAAAGAAAAATTATAATTTAAAAAAAGAAAAAACAAAATTTTTTTTTACAAGTTCCATAAAGTTTAAATATTCAATAATTAAAAATACTACAATAAAACAAAAAAAATTCAAAAATTTAAAAGGATTAAAACCTGTAAGTTTTAAATTAAGTAACAACTTTTATATAATACAAAAAAAAAAAATATGATGAATAAATGCAAACCCTTCCATCAAAACCTGAAAAATGATAAAAACTTATAATATTATAGCAATTAAGTTCATTTACGTTGCGATTAAATAAAGATCCCCAAATTAAATTTTTTTATTCTCATAAGAAAGTTTTCTAATAAGAAATTTTAAATCCATTTCATCAAATTAATTCATCAAATTATTACTTAAACACAATTTTAATTAATAAAAATTTTTACCTATAAGTAAATTTTCTTTCCCTTGAGAACCTTAACAAAATTATTAGTATTATTATTTTCAATCATTTAATCGCAACGTAAACTAATTTTGCACTATAAGCATATTTTTAATATAAATAGTCTAAGCCAGAATTAAATGTTACCTTGTATTGATTTAACAATTAAGTTGTAACAACTATAAAATAAATAAATCTAAATAATATAAAATAAATAAGTTTAAAATCTAAAGTAAATAAAGTGTTTTTATTGGAATATATATTTAATTTTTTTTTTCCGTGTTAAAATATTAAACTTTTGATTGGCGCAGTTGGTAGGATACCGATTCCGTCCAAATAAAGCACAAATAATTTTTTTTTCTTCCAATTTTATTGCGATCAAGCCTTTTTCTTCGTTCTACTTAAGGTGAGGTTGCCTTAGGAGCAATAAGAAAAAAAAAAAATAACAGAATCAATTTATGCGAAAAGGCACGGAAAACCTTTTTAAAGGAAACATTTCGGTATTAAAAAGCATACAAAAGAAAAAATATAAACAATAAAAATATCTTTTAAAATAAAAATAAAAAATTGGATAAAATCTAAATCTGTATAAAATTCGAAACAAATATGGCTTTGGGAGATATATCATTCAAGGATGTAATAAATGAGGCTCGTTCAATGCCAGCATTCACTGGACAAGACGCCTATAGTCTAAAATCCTTCATCGGAGAGGTCGAAGCTCTTATAAACTTATTAACAGTACAAGAACAAAAGGATTATATCCACAGAATTTTATATGCCAAAATACAAGGTCCTGCATCAGTAGTAGTACGGCGATTACAAGAGTCAACATGGATCGAAGTCAAAACACAATTTAAATCTTCTTTTGGAGTCACAACCAGCTATTTAAATTTGAAAGAGGAATCAGACCAAACCAACTATAAAAACGTAAGTCAAGTTTTTCTTAAATTAAATAATATCCTAAATCTATTAAACTTAAAATACGATATAGATAATATAAAACCTTTAGAATTTAAGCCAATAAATAATGAAAGTTCCATATTGGAAAAATTTTTAAGTAAAATTAATAGAGTAGACTCAATGTATTTAAGAACCAAAAATGTCACATCTTTAGAAGAAGCCTATAGAGTTTTAATAGATACTGACATACCTGAAAATAGAATTTTTACGCGTCTAACCAATCTAGAAATGCAAACAATAATAATATTAGAAATCTAAATTCGAACTACAATAACAATAATAACAAAAGACTTTTTAACTATTGCAATAACAATCATAAAAATAGGCTTCAAAATAAATACAATAACAGGTACTTTAATGATCACACAAAAAATAGAGTGGTAGAGTGGCCGCTTCTTAAATTTTAGAAGTCTTTAGTTTGCAAGTTCGATTCTATTCTATTTTTTTTTTTTTTTTATTTCTAATATTTTATACGAAATAAATTCTTACATATCATAATATTTAATCTGTAAATGACAGGCATTTAAAACCGTTTTACTCAATGATTTACCAACCAACTTTCATTTATTTCTTTTTAAATGATAAATATTCAGTACAGCCATCTTACAAAATTAATATTTTTCCAAAATTTTCTGATTTTCATTAATAATTTTCCATTTTTATAAAAATCCCATGTAAAGTATATACATATGTATCATATAGTATGTATAATCTATAACTATATTATACATATTCAAAAAAGACGCTCTTTGATTCCGTGAAATTTTTGTTTTATTTTTCTTTTCGATTAAAAATTTTAAAATATTGGTTGTATGGTAGGAGTAGGAATTTCACAATATAACTGAATATAAACATTACAATTTTAGTTTAGTGTTTAGTACAGCGATAGAGTGTGGGTTTATTAATAGTTGCTTTTTGATTTTGCAAGTTCGATTCAGTCTGTTTTTTTTTTTGTTTTTTTTTTTTATATTTTAAACGAAATAAATTCTTACATATCATAATATCATCATAATATTTAATATGTATTAATAGACATTTAAAACCCTTTTACTCAATGATTTACCATCTTAGGCTTCTTATAATATATACATATATAATAGGTACATATTGAGTTTCCAATACTCAATAAATCAAGGGCAACTTCTAAAAGATAATAATAATCGTGTTTTTACAAAAAATATCATTTGAAAAGAAATTTTAAATTCATGAAGGCTTTAATTATTGAAAATTGTATTTTTACATTTTAAATAAAATCATAAAGAAACTATACTGTATATATTGTATTGTAATTGCTAATTAAAACACCTCGAATTTCGAGGGGCGGGCGAATACTAGTTTAAACACAATTTTGATTAATAAGCATTTCTACCTGTAAGTAAATTTTCTTTCCCGTGAGAACCTTAACAAAATTATTAATATTATTATTTTCAATCATTTAATAGCAACATAAACTAATTTTGCACTATAATCATATTTTTAATATAAATAGTCTAAGCCAGAATTAAATGTTACCTTGTATTGATTTAACAATTAAGTTGTTGATTTAAAATAAATAAACCTAAATAATATAAAATAAATAAATCTAAATAATATAAAATAAATAAGTTTAAAATCTAAAATAAATAAAGTGTTTTTATTGGAATATATATTTAATTTTTTTTTTGTGTGTTAAAATAAATAAACATTTGATTTGTACAGTGTGTAAAGCAAAAATTACTGGTAAAAAAACCAAAAGTCTGCAATGCTACGGCGCTTGTAAAAATTTGTACGATACAAACTGCGCCAATATCTCCGAGGAATTATTTAATATAATAAAATCCGGTAGAGTATCATGGAAGTGTTCTGCTTGTAATTCCAATGAAGAATTTAGTAATGAATCAGTTGTTATAGATGACGATTGCTCGGGTTTAGAGGATGAAATTTCCAAAAATACCCAAGAAGGATTGGATTTTGAAAGTGAAATTGCTAATTATAGTGCAATTGATGTATTTTTATCGTTTGAATTTAACAATTGCACTAATGAAAAAATGGCACAATATGGTGCAGCAGAATAAAATTTTCCAAAAGGAAAACATTTATTTAAAAAAACGTCTGGAAGAACTTGAAAACAAATCAAATCTTATGAAACAAAGAATTAATCAAATTGAATTTAAATTAGATGAGGCGCAACAGCTAAAAAACAGAAACAACATTGTACTTGCTGGTCTACCATCAAATGTTGACACTAAGGATATTGTATTGTAAGGATATTGTTTTGAAAATAGCAAAAAAAATCAATTCGAATATAGGGGATAAGGATATATTGAAAGTTTCACCAATAACACAAAAAAATACAACATTTTATACGTGATTGAAGTAGCTTCTGAGAAGATCAAAACTGAATTAATGTAAAAAGTTCAAAATTAATAGTTTGTTTATATTTATTAGATAAGGACATTCTATTTAGAGGTTCGTGTTTTCCATAGTTAGTTCTATGAAATTGAACATAAAATATGTTATGTGATCTTAATCTTGAAACTGGACAAAAGTCAATTCTATCAAGTAACTGAGAAGACACAATATTACCTTTTAGCAATTCTGTTAAGAATATTATATCAGCAACATCACGACGTTTTTCAAGAGTAGAAAGATTTAATAAGTTTAAACGATGCTCGCACGGTGGGAGATTATGCGGGTCTTCCCAAGAAAGGTGACGGAGAGCAAATCTGAGAAATTTTTTTTGAACAGATTCAACCCTATTAATATGTTTTCTATATAATGGGCTCCACACCTGACTGGCATATTCTAAATTGGGTCTTACCAAGCAAGTATAAAGCGATTTAAACACATAAAGGTCTTGAAATTCTCTTGCCCAACGTTTAATAAAACCGAGCATTGAATTTGCTTTATTTAATATATAGGTATAATGTAGCTGAAATGAAAGTTTACTGTCGAACAGTACTCCTAAATCTTTAATTGAAGAGACAGATGGAATACGTTGATTATTAAAAGAATAAATATAGAATAAAGGGTTTGAACGCCGCGTAAAAGTAATAAAAGCACATTTGTTAATATTAAGAAGGAGATTATTGTTAATGCACCAATTATGGAAACGATTTAAATCTTCTTGCAATGCTAATGAATCATCTAACGATTTAATTTTTTTAAAAATTTTCATATCATCAGCATAAATTTTAATTTGACTATTTAAAATTAAAGACGTGATGTCATTAATCGAAATAATGAACAATAAAGGACCAATATGACTACCTTGAGGAACACCAGTAGGAGCTATAAATGGAGCAGAAGTTCTAGAACGAAATAAAACAGAGTAGCCACGATCAGAAAGATAGGAACATATCCAATTTATAAAATAAGAGGGAAACCCTAATTTTTTTAACTTAAAAATAATGATATTATGAGGAAGAAGATCGAAAGCTTTACTAAAGTTAGTGTAAATTACATCTGTTTGAAAACCATCCTCCATATTTTTGAGAAAAGTTGATGCTGACTCAACCAGGTTGGTGACAGTGGATCTATTTTTCGTACAGCCATGTTGAAGTGGGGACAAGAAATTCGTGCAATGATCATAAATAGAATCAAAAACAATTAGTTCAAAGAGTTTTGGAATTGCTGATAGTTTAGCTATTGGACGATAATTAGTTACGTCATTTTTTTGATCTTTTTTATGAATAGGTCTAATAAGAGCAGTCTTCCAAATTGAAGGAAAAACTCCACAAGCTGATGAGTAATTAAATATAGTCGAAAGCGGGCCGGCTAAAGATACAGAACAATTTTTTAAAAATAAATTAGGAATAGCATCACTACCAGGACTAGGATTATCGTCAATTTTATTTAAATAGTTGCAAATCAAATTAGAATTTATATTAATATTAGTAAGTGTAGTTTTCGAAAAATTATCAAGATGATGGAAATTTGTTTCGTTTACAGAAAAAACCGGAGTAGTGTAACTAGATGCAAAAAAATCGCGAAAGAATTCAGAAACAACTTTAGAATCGTTGCTGACAGTATTCTTATATTTAAAAAAAGCAGGGTATTGATCACTTTTTCTCTTAGAGTTCACAAATTTCCAAAAGAGTTTCGGGTTGGTTTTGATATTCGAGGACATATTAGAAACATAATTTGCGTAAAGATTATCTGCCATTAATTTAAATTCATTAAACAAGATCAAAAAATTATTATAATCGTGGTTCAAATTACTTTTGACAAATTTACACCAAGCTTTGTTTTTTTTATTTTTTAAAGTTTTCAGATTTCTAGTAAACCAAGGCGGACTAGAAATATTACTAGTATCAACTACTAGAGGAACAAATCGAAAAATAGATAACAAGATAACTTCATAGAAGCTATTAACTGAGGCATTTATATTAGAAGAACTAATGAATGCAAAATCATAAGAATTTAAAAAAATATTAATATCAGCAAAATTAGCTTTTAAAAAATTAAAACGATATGAAAGAGAAGAATCGACATGTACAGAGGAGAAAGAACAAAAAGTAAAGCAGATAGGCGGGTGATAAGGATCAGTTTTTACTAATTCCATAGGACAACCAATAATAACTAGGTCATTCCAGTTTGTGGTGAAAATAAGGTCCAATTGATTACCCCGATAATTATAAACCGAAGAAACTTGTTGAAGATTAAAAGAGTTTAAGGAATCGATAACTAAGCATTCAATATTGCTAATCAGTTCCTTCGGCACAAAGTAAGGTTCTTCATCATGGCCAATCCAACTAATATTAGGTAAATTAAAATCACCACATAATAAAATATCGTCATCTGCGTTAATATTACTAATGAACGATTTAATTACTAATAAGTATTGAGAATAAAGATTAAAACTAGAAGCAGGCGGAATATAACAGTTAATGATGATTAAATTATTAGATTGCAGTTTAACTTTTATAGCTATAATTTCGGTATCTTTAATTAATTCGCATTGAGAACAAATCAGTTCTGAAGAACAAATGGAATTTTTTGTAGCAATTAATACACCTCCACCTTTTGAAATATTATCAGGAAATAGCGTACCATATCTGTCTTTTCTAAAGACATTAAAAGATGATGAGAAAAGTTCCAAGTTATTAATTGAAGAAGTGAGCCACGTTCCTGTTAGAATAAAAATGTTAAACTCTAAAAGTGAAGAATTAGAGAAAACAGTTTTAGTTTTAGTACGCAGGCCTCGTACATTTTGGTAGTAAATAGATAATTTAGAAGAGGTAGTACAAGGGTTAGCTAAAGTATGTTAATATAGATTAATATTAACTAAATTTTCTCTGACTTGGGAGGGGACGAAAGTACTTATAATGATTTTCTCTTACCCTTTGAAGATTGATAATTCTGTTAGAAGAAATGTGGGAGGCATATGATTCAAGATCCGGTAAAGCATTATCCGTTGAAATATTAAATGTTTCATGATATCTTATAAAAATTTTACGTAGTTCATTAACATCAGTTGGCAATCCTTCTTGTTGAATAGCAATTTTTAGAGATGTATTGGTTTTGCCACCTATACATACATCATTTTACTAGCACTAGGAGGAGTAATTGTTGGTAAGTCCAGTAGACTAATTAAATCCTTGTTATTAGTAATTTTATTTGCGGTAAGATTTGTTTTATTAGTATCAATAGTGGAGTGGTTAGATAGATCAGTAAGAATTTCAGAAAAATC
Organism: Poecilobothrus nobilitatus; assembly: GCA_947095535.1. Classification (NCBI taxonomy): domain Eukaryota; kingdom Metazoa; phylum Arthropoda; class Insecta; order Diptera; family Dolichopodidae; genus Poecilobothrus; species Poecilobothrus nobilitatus. The sequence continues at coordinate 107,616,091 of OX352773.1, forward strand.
AGAATTTGCATCTATTAAACTTAATGGATATTTAAGGTTACACATAACTTCAAATTATTTATTTATTTATTATTTATTTATTTAACTGACTCATGCTTAACTCAAACACGTTACAAAGTATAAATTTAAAAATTAATAAAGTATTAATATGTATTTAGTAACAAGAATTAATTACAAAACTATTAAAAATAAATACAAATTTATATTAATAATATTAATTAAACTTTAAATAATAAGCAATCTTTAACAAAATGTAATACACAATTTTAATATATAAAAAAGAGAAGAAAAATAAAAAACAATAAAAATTAAGGGCAACTTCTAAAAGATAATAATAATCGTGTTTTTACAAAAAATATCATTTGCAAAGAAATTTTAAATTCATGAAGGCTTTAATTATTGAAAATTGTATTTTTACATTTTAAATAAAATCATAAAGAAACTATACTGTATATATTGTATTGTAATTGCTAATTAAAACACCTCGAATTTCGAGGGGCGGGCGAATACTAGTTTAAACACAATTTTGATTAATAAGCATTTCTACCTGTAAGTAAATTTTCTTTCCCGTGAGAACCTTAACAAAATTATTAATATTATTATTTTCAATCATTTAATAGCAACATAAACTAATTTTGCACTATAATCATATTTTTAATATAAATAGTCTAAGCCAGAATTAAATGTTACCTTGTATTGATTTAACAATTAAGTTGTTGATTTAAAATAAATAAACCTAAATAATATAAAATAAATAAATCTAAATAATATAAAATAAATAAGTTTAAAATCTAAAATAAATAAAGTGTTTTTATTGGAATATATATTTAATTTTTTTTTTTGTGTGTTAAAATAAATAAACATTTGATTTGTACAGTGTGTAAAGCAAAAATTACTGGTAAAAAAACCAAAAGTCTGCAATGCTACGGCGCTTGTAAAAATTTGTACGATACAAACTGCGCCAATATCTCCGAGGAATTATTTAATATAATAAAATCCGGTAGAGTATCATGGAAGTGTTCTGCTTGTAATTCCAATGAAGAATTTAGTAATGAATCAGTTGTTATAGATGACGATTGCTCGGGTTTAGAGGATGAAATTTCCAAAAATACCCAAGAAGGATTGGATTTTGAAAGTGAAATTGCTAATTATAGTGCAATTGATGTATTTTTATCGTTTGAATTTAACAATTGCACTAATGAAAAAATGGCACAATATGGTGCAGCAGAATAAAATTTTCCAAAAGGAAAACATTTATTTAAAAAAACGTCTGGAAGAACTTGAAAACAAATCAAATCTTATGAAACAAAGAATTAATCAAATTGAATTTAAATTAGATGAGGCGCAACAGCTAAAAAACAGAAACAACATTGTACTTGCTGGTCTACCATCAAATGTTGACACTAAGGATATTGTATTGTAAGGATATTGTTTTGAAAATAGCAAAAAAAATCAATTCGAATATAGGGGATAAGGATATATTGAAAGTTTCACCAATAACACAAAAAAATACAACATTTTATACGTGATTGAAGTAGCTTCTGAGAAGATCAAAACTGAATTAATGTAAAAAGTTCAAAATTAATAGTTTGTTTATATTTATTAGATAAGGACATTCTATTTAGAGGTTCGTGTTTTCCATAGTTAGTTCTATGAAATTGAACATAAAATATGTTATGTGATCTTAATCTTGAAACTGGACAAAAGTCAATTCTATCAAGTAACTGAGAAGACACAATATTACCTTTTAGCAATTCTGTTAAGAATATTATATCAGCAACATCACGACGTTTTTCAAGAGTAGAAAGATTTAATAAGTTTAAACGATGCTCGCACGGTGGGAGATTATGCGGGTCTTCCCAAGAAAGGTGACGGAGAGCAAATCTGAGAAATTTTTTTTGAACAGATTCAACCCTATTAATATGTTTTCTATATAATGGGCTCCACACCTGACTGGCATATTCTAAATTGGGTCTTACCAAGCAAGTATAAAGCGATTTAAACACATAAAGGTCTTGAAATTCTCTTGCCCAACGTTTAATAAAACCGAGCATTGAATTTGCTTTATTTAATATATAGGTATAATGTAGCTGAAATGAAAGTTTACTGTCGAACAGTACTCCTAAATCTTTAATTGAAGAGACAGATGGAATACGTTGATTATTAAAAGAATAAATATAGAATAAAGGGTTTGAACGCCGCGTAAAAGTAATAAAAGCACATTTGTTAATATTAAGAAGGAGATTATTGTTAATGCACCAATTATGGAAACGATTTAAATCTTCTTGCAATGCTAATGAATCATCTAACGATTTAATTTTTTTAAAAATTTTCATATCATCAGCATAAATTTTAATTTGACTATTTAAAATTAAAGACGTGATGTCATTAATCGAAATAATGAACAATAAAGGACCAATATGACTACCTTGAGGAACACCAGTAGGAGCTATAAATGGAGCAGAAGTTCTAGAACGAAATAAAACAGAGTAGCCACGATCAGAAAGATAGGAACATATCCAATTTATAAAATAAGAGGGAAACCCTAATTTTTTTAACTTAAAAATAATGATATTATGAGGAAGAAGATCGAAAGCTTTACTAAAGTTAGTGTAAATTACATCTGTTTGAAAACCATCCTCCATATTTTTGAGAAAAGTTGATGCTGACTCAACCAGGTTGGTGACAGTGGATCTATTTTTCGTACAGCCATGTTGAAGTGGGGACAAGAAATTCGTGCAATGATCATAAATAGAATCAAAAACAATTAGTTCAAAGAGTTTTGGAATTGCTGATAGTTTAGCTATTGGACGATAATTAGTTACGTCATTTTTTTGATCTTTTTTATGAATAGGTCTAATAAGAGCAGTCTTCCAAATTGAAGGAAAAACTCCACAAGCTGATGAGTAATTAAATATAGTCGAAAGCGGGCCGGCTAAAGATACAGAACAATTTTTTAAAAATAAATTAGGAATAGCATCACTACCAGGACTAGGATTATCGTCAATTTTATTTAAATAGTTGCAAATCAAATTAGAATTTATATTAATATTAGTAAGTGTAGTTTTCGAAAAATTATCAAGATGATGGAAATTTGTTTCGTTTACAGAAAAAACCGGAGTAGTGTAACTAGATGCAAAAAAATCGCGAAAGAATTCAGAAACAACTTTAGAATCGTTGCTGACAGTATTCTTATATTTAAAAAAAGCAGGGTATTGATCACTTTTTCTCTTAGAGTTCACAAATTTCCAAAAGAGTTTCGGGTTGGTTTTGATATTCGAGGACATATTAGAAACATAATTTGCGTAAAGATTATCTGCCATTAATTTAAATTCATTAAACAAGATCAAAAAATTATTATAATCGTGGTTCAAATTACTTTTGACAAATTTACACCAAGCTTTGTTTTTTTTATTTTTTAAAGTTTTCAGATTTCTAGTAAACCAAGGCGGACTAGAAATATTACTAGTATCAACTACTAGAGGAACAAATCGAAAAATAGATAACAAGATAACTTCATAGAAGCTATTAACTGAGGCATTTATATTAGAAGAACTAATGAATGCAAAATCATAAGAATTTAAAAAAATATTAATATCAGCAAAATTAGCTTTTAAAAAATTAAAACGATATGAAAGAGAAGAATCGACATGTACAGAGGAGAAAGAACAAAAAGTAAAGCAGATAGGCGGGTGATAAGGATCAGTTTTTACTAATTCCATAGGACAACCAATAATAACTAGGTCATTCCAGTTTGTGGTGAAAATAAGGTCCAATTGATTACCCCGATAATTATAAACCGAAGAAACTTGTTGAAGATTAAAAGAGTTTAAGGAATCGATAACTAAGCATTCAATATTGCTAATCAGTTCCTTCGGCACAAAGTAAGGTTCTTCATCATGGCCAATCCAACTAATATTAGGTAAATTAAAATCACCACATAATAAAATATCGTCATCTGCGTTAATATTACTAATGAACGATTTAATTAATAATAAGTATTGAGAATAAAGATTAAAACTAGAAGCAGGCGGAATATAACAGTTAATGATGATTAAATTATTAGATTGCAGTTTAACTTTTATAGCTATAATTTCGGTATCTTTAATTAATTCGCATTGAGAACAAATCAGTTCTGAAGAACAAATGGAATTTTTTGTAGCAATTAATACACCTCCACCTTTTGAAATATTATCAGGAAATAGCGTACCATATCTGTCTTTTCTAAAGACATTAAAAGATGATGAGAAAAGTTCCAAGTTATTAATTGAAGAAGTGAGCCACGTTCCTGTTAGAATAAAAATGTTAAACTCTAAAAGTGAAGAATTAGAGAAAACAGTTTTAGTTTTAGTACGCAGGCCTCGTACATTTTGGTAGTAAATAGATAATTTAGAAGAGGTAGTACAAGGGTTAGCTAAAGTATGTTAATATAGATTAATATTAACTAAATTTTCTCTGACTTGGGAGGGGACGAAAGTACTTATAATGATTTTCTCTTACCCTTTGAAGATTGATAATTCTGTTAGAAGAAATGTGGGAGGCATATGATTCAAGATCCGGTAAAGCATTATCCGTTGAAATATTAAATGTTTCATGATATCTTATAAAAATTTTACGTAGTTCATTAACATCAGTTGGCAATCCTTCTTGTTGAATAGCAATTTTTAGAGATGTATTGGTTTTGCCACCTATACATACATCATTTTACTAGCACTAGGAGGAGTAATTGTTGGTAAGTCCAGTAGACTAATTAAATCCTTGTTATTAGTAATTTTATTTGCGGTAAGATTTGTTTTATTAGTATCAATAGTGGAGTGGTTAGATAGATCAGTAAGAATTTCAGAAAAATCAGAATTTGCATCTATTAAACTTAATGGATATTTAAGGTTACACATAACTTCAAATTATTTATTTATTTATTATTTATTTATTTAACTGACTCATGCTTAACTCAAACACGTTACAAAGTATAAATTTAAAAATTAATAAAGTATTAATATGTATTTAGTAACAAGAATTAATTACAAAACTATTAAAAATAAATACAAATTTATATTAATAATATTAATTAAACTTTAAATAATAAGCAATCTTTAACAAAATGTAATACACAATTTTAATATATAAAAAAGAGAAGAAAAATAAAAAACAATAAAAATTAATTAAAATGGGTAACAAGCTAAAGGTACTCCTTAAATTTCAATGATGCAAATAAAGATTCTTCTTTAAAGTAAGTTTGGAAAGTTCAAAATTAATAGTATATTTATATTTATTAGATAAGGGCATCATTCTATTTAGAGGTTCGTGTTTTCCATAGTTAGTTCTATGAAATTGAACATAAAATATGTTATGTGATCTTAATCTTGAAACTGGACAAAAGTCAATTCTATCAAGTAACTGAGAAGACACAATATTACCTTTTAGCAATTCTGTTAAGAATATTATATCAGCAACATCACGACGTTTTTCAAGAGTAGAAAGATTTAATAAGTTTAAACGATGCTCGCACGGTGGGAGATTATGCGGGTCTTCCCAAGAAAGGTGACGGAGAGCAAATCTGAGAAATTTTTTTTGAACAGATTCAACCCTATTAATATGTATTCTATATAATGGGCTCCACACCTGACTGGCATATTCTAAATTGGGTCTTACCAAGCAAGTATAAAGCGATTTAAACACATAAAGGTCTTGAAATTCTCTTGCCCAACGTTTAATAAAACCGAGCATTGAATTTGCTTTATTTAATATATAGGTATAATGTAGCTGAAATGAAAGTTTACTGTCGAACAGTACTCCTAAATCTTTAATTGAAAAGACAGATGGAATACGTTGATTATTAAAAGAATAAATATAGAATAAAGGGTTTGAACGCCGCGTAAAAGTAATAAAAGCACATTTGTTAATATTAAGAAGGAGATTATTGTTAATGCACCAATTATGGAAACGATTTAAATCTTCTTGCAATGCTAATGAATCATCTAGCGATTTAATTTTTTTAAAAATTTTCATATCATCAGCATAAATTTTAATTTGACTATTTAAAATTAAAGACGTGATGTCATTAATCGAAATAATGAACAATAAAGGACCAAGATGACTACCTTGAGGAACACCAGTAGGAGCTATAAATGGAGCAGAAGTTCTAGAACGAAATAAAACAGAGTAGCTACGATCAGAAAGATAGGAACATATCCAATTTATAAAATAAGAGGGAAACCCTAATTTTTTTAACTTAAAAATAATGATATTATGAGGAAGAAGATCGAAAGCTTTACTAAAGTTAGTGTAAATTACATCTGTTTGAAAACCATCCTCCATATTTTTGAGAAAAGTTGATGCTGACTCAACCAGGTTGGTGACAGTAGATCTATTTTTCGTACAGCCATGTTGAAGTGGTGACAAGAAATTCGTGCAATGATCATAAATAGAATCAAAAACAATTAGTTCAAAGAGTTTTGGAATTGCTGATAGTTTAGCTATTGGACGATAATTAGTTACGTCATTTTTTTGATCTTTTTTATGAATAGGTCTAATAAGAGCAGTCTTCCAAATTGAAGGAAAAACTCCACAAGCTGATGAGTAATTAAATATAGTCGAAAGCGGGCCGGCTAAAGATACAGAACAATTTTTTAAAAATAAATTAGGAATAGCATCACTACCAGGACTAGGATTATCGTCAATTTTATTTAAATAGTTGCAAATCAAATTAGAATTTATATTAATATTAGTAAGTGTAGTTTTCGAAAAATTATCAAGATGATGGAAATTTGTTTCGTTTACAGAAAAAACCGGAGTAGTGTAACTAGATGCAAAAAAATCGCGAAAGAATTCAGAAACAACTTTAGAATCGTTGCTGACAGTATTCTTATATTTAAAAAAAGCAGGGTATTGATCACTTTTTCTCTTAGAGTTCACAAATTTCCAAAAGAGTTTCGGGTTGGTTTTGATATTCGAGGACATATTAGAAACATAATTTGCGTAAAGATTATCTGCCATTAATTTAAATTCATTAAACAAGATCAAAAAATTATTATAATCGTGGTTCAAATTACTTTTGACAAATTTACACCAAGCTTTGTTTTTTTTATTTTTTAAAGTTTTCAGATTTCTAGTAAACCAAGGCGGACTAGAAATATTACTAGTATCAACTACTAGAGGAACAAATCGAAAAATAGATAACAAGATAACTTCATAGAAGCTATTAACTGAGGCATTTATATCAGAAGAACTAATGAATGAAAAATCATAAGAATTTAAAAAAATATTAATATCAGCAAAATTAGCTTTTAAAAAATTAAAACGATATGAAAGAGAAGAATCGACATGTACAGAGGAGAAAGAACAAAAAGTAAAGCAGATAGGCGGGTGATAAGGATCAGTTTTTACTAATTCCATAGGACAACCAATAATAACTAGGTCATTCCAGTTTGTGGTGAAAATAAGGTCCAATTGATTACCCCGATAATTATAAACCGAAGAAACTTGTTGAAGATTAAAAGAGTTTAAGGAATCGATAACTAAGCATTCAATATTGCTAATCAGTTCTTTCGGCACAAAGTAAGGTTCTTCATCATGGCCAATCCAACTAATATTAGGTAAATTAAAATCACCACATAATAAAATATCGTCATCTGCGTTAATATTACTAATGAACGATTTAATTACTAATAAGTATTGAGAATAAAGATCAAAACTAGAAGCAGGCGGAATATAACAGTTAATGATGATTAAATTATTAAATTGCAGTTTAACTTTTATAGCTATAATTTCGGTATCTTTAATTAATTCGCATTGAGAACAAATCAGTTCTGAAGAACAAATGGAATTTTTTGTAGCAATTAATACACCTCCACCTTTTGAAATATTATCAGGAAATAGCGTACCATATCTGTCTTTTCTAAAGACATTAAAAGATGATGAGAAAAGTTCCAAGTTATTAATTGAAGAAGTGAGCCACGTTCCTGTTAGAATAAAAATGTCAAACTCTAAAAGTGAAGAATTAGAGAAAACAGTTTTAGTTTTAGTACGCAGGCCTCGTACATTTTGGTAGTAAATAGATAATTTAGAAGAGGTAGTACAAGGGTTAGCTAAAGTATGTTAATATAGATTAATATTAACTAAATTTTCTCTGACTTGGGAGGGGGCGAAAGTACTTATAATGATTTTCTCTTACCCTTTGAAGATTGATAATTCTGTTAGAAGAAATGTGGGAGGCATATGATTCAAGATCCGGTAAAGCATTATCCGTTGAAATATTAAATGTTTCATGATATCTTATAAAAATTTTACGTAGTTCATTAACATCAGTTGGCAATCCTTCTTGTTGAATAGCAATTTTTAGAGATGCATTGGTTTTGCCACCTATACATACATCATTTTACTAGCACTAGGAGGAGTAATTGTTGGTAAGTCCAGTAGACTAATTAAATCCTTGTTATTAGTAATTTTATTTGCGGTAAGATTTGTTTTATTAGTATCAATAGTGGAGTGGTTAGATAGATCAGTAAGAATTTCAGAAAAATCAGAATTTGCATCTATTAAACTTAATGGATATTTAAGGTTACCTTTAGTTTTGGCTTAATTAATTTAACAGGTAGACTTGAACTGGAGGACTACCAGACAGTAACAGCACCAATTTTGTTCCAAACGTATGCATTATCAGGATCCTGCAACAACTCCAAAGTTTTATACGGTCCAGTTAATTTAAAGCAGCGATACATTATATTTCTTTTTTTTATCCGATTAGGAGTAACACTAAGGCATGAGACAGTGATGACCCGGAATTCTTTTTTAATAAATTGAAGCATTTGAGCAACATCAAAAGAAGATGGAACACCTTTGATGAGAATTGATGCATTTTCTAACTTATCCATATTAATTGAGGAAATATTAGAATTGTATAATTTAGAAAGTCTGCAATTCCATTCATCTTCAGTCCATTTAGTACCAAATTTATGCAAAATAATGGGGTCTGTTTGAATACCTATTTCAGGTGTATCCGGAATACAATGAGTTCCAATTTCACATGTTTTCGGAACATTTTGTATTTCTCCATGAAGTATTTCCGGAGCCCCTTGCGTCTTCAAGTTTTTGTGTTCACCAAGTACATCTAACAAAAATATATTTGAGGAGTTATGTAAGGACTCCATCTTCTCTACAAAAGAGTCATACTGAGATGTCAGCAATTTCTTAACCGAAGACAGGTCACTAGACATATTTCGGTGACTGGGACCCGCTTCGAAAATATCTCTAATCTTGTTCTCAAAACTTTGGAAATGACTAGGAAGAGTTGAGAGAAGATCACTTTTGATTTTATTAATTGTGATCGAGATATCATTCCCCTGAATACCACTGCTTTGACAGGAAACACGACTGCATAATGAGTCAAACGATTTCGCCATATCTTGAAAAGCGTTCGAGTTGTTGACGATTGCATGGTTAGTTTTTGCAAACAGAGCAGACTTTTCATTGTCACGATTTGCAATGACTTTATGGATGTTATCAAACATACTTCGTAATATGCCTACATAATTTTGACAATCTCCACAAATGAAAAATGTTTCAAGACTTGGATGGTACCAATATCTGCTAAGACCCATACAAACACCATGTAACTTTCTTTTGCAAAAAGCTCTGCAAATGACAAACTTACTTTTTTTGTCATTATCGAAAACAGTTTTCCAAATTACATTTAAAACTCATTTTGACATGAAAATTATTTAATGTTTTAAAATAAAATTGATATTTAACAAAATTTATTTAGTTTATTAAAAAGTTTTGTTTTTTTTAAATTTAAATAAGTTTATGGAAAAAGTAACGATAAATTGCTTAAGACTGTCGGTCAAGTTACACTTTAATTACAATTTTTTTTTATATAAAATCCGGCCCAAGCCAAAACAGAACGAAGAAATAAAAAAAAAAAAAAAAAAGTTTATAGTTCAGATATTAATGAATTAAAAATTTAATTAACTTAAAAAAATGAGTATCAAATTTCATTTCAATATAATATTAACAAATGTATCAAGTTACCAAAAAAAATTATTATTGGCACGGTTATTAACAGCTTTAGTTAAAGTAAAAACGCTAAGTAAACAATAACTAGGTACTCGTATATTTTAGAAATTAAAATTAGAATTTAAATTTAGAATGCGCAAAAAGCGTGTATTTCAGCAGACTGATAATATGATACTGTGATGATTATCATTATTTTTATCTTCCAAAATTTATTTTTTTATTACAACAATTGGCAACTTTCTTCTAAAAAACAATATTACATTTGAATTAACAAGAGCAGTACTTAAAACTATATTGTATTTCTCTACTGAATTGCTTTTATTGATTTTTTTTAACTTTTTAATAAACATTCAACACATTGGAAACAAAATTAAACTTAATTTCAAACAATTTCTTTTATCATTAATCTTTTCTTATTTCAAGTATTATAATTTTCTTTATAAAATAAAATTTAATCTGAAAAATAATATATTTCTTAAAAATAGTATTAAAATGAAATTAATTTTAAACACTTTAAAAACAATAATTCACTATTATGTTGAAGTTATAAAAACTTATTATTTTTTATTTTTTATCACACCACATTTCACTTACATAAAGATTACTGATATCTGCTTTGAAATAAAACAGCTCATCCAGTTTAATTCAATTCCACTGATTCCACTGAACACGATATATTATTATTTATAATAAATCAGTTGTTATAGATGACGATTGCTCGAGTTTAGAAGATGAAACTTCCAAAAATACCCAAGAAGGATTGGATTTTGAAAGTGAAATTGCTAATTATAGTGCAATTGATTCATATATCCTTTCTAACATTATCTACTTAAATCCAATTTGGATCAATGCATTGTTAGTGCCACCAGTGCACTATTAGAAACCAGTGCACTATTAGAAACCAGTGCACTATTAAAAAACTTGAAATTATTCACAAAAAAGCAATAAAAGTAATTCATTTCCATCCAATACGATATCCAACTAATTTATTATACAATGATAAATATATGAGCCTTTATGATATAATGAAATATGAGTATTATATGACGGCATTTAAAATTATTAACAATGTTATCAAAATAACTTTATTTTAAATTGGATGATAGATATTCATAACCACAACAGCAGGAATAAGCCAAATTTTTACTTGAATCTCTTCAGAACAAACTCTCAAAAAAGGAACTGTTTACATAACTGTCTAAAGCAGTTTAATGAATTACCTGTTAGACTAAAGAGTATCACAAATATAAAAGAATTTAAAAAAGAAATAAAAAAGTATATATGTACTGGGATAAAGATACCAACAAAATCTATTAGTAATAGTTTTAAAGTAAGTTAAGCCAAACACATATTGCAGTAAATTGGAATTTTAAACCAAACGAATTAAAGAACAAAAAAACTTTAACACTTAATGAAAATAAAAATAATAAAAAAAATGTTAATTTAAAAAATTTATTTTAATTTAATTAAAAAAAATTTAAAAAAAAAAATTTAATTTAAAAAATTTATAAAAATTTAAAGTAAATAAAAATACAGAAAGTCAGTCAGTCAGCTACGGCTAAGGCTATTAAATAAATTATAATATTGTATAATTTACATAATATTTTATTATTTGTATAAAATTGTATAATTTTTAGTAATTTAAGTTTGAATAAAGAAAAAAAAACAAAAAAGGAAAAACTCTAACTTGAAAAAAAGGAAAAATTAAGCAGTGAAAAAACAAAAATTTAAACTTTGAAAACTATATACACGGGGGCTCAGAGCGCGGTAATAATTACTGTAATTAATTCAACGACAAAAAAAATATACATTTTATTCAATCAGTCATATCAACATATTTACACAAGTTCAACTCAAACATCTTCAAATCGAATATTCGAATTCTGAATATTCGATTTTTCTTTTTGTTCTTTAAAATAAAACTTATAAAAATAAACATAATATATACATTAGTTTGTATTATTTTTAAATCATAAACAAATTTATTTTTTTTTTCTTTCTACTTTATTTACACCTATCTAATTTATAAAATGTGAACCTTATAATTAGTTAACATTTAGATATTAAGTAAATCATTTGACAGTTCGTTAAGTGACTTGTAGTCAGAAATCCATTGATATCTGCCTTTTTTCTGTATTTACTCTTTCAGCAAAGTGTTGATTGTTTTAAAACCTTGAAACGAGATCAAAATGAGTGAATCGTTTTAGCCTGTGGTGCTCAGGGTTTCTTGTTTTAAGTTTTCTGACCAGTAAGTTTGGATAGTTGTCTAGTCTACTAAAGTATTTTCTACTCTACAGGCCTATCTCTTCTTTGACAGAACAAATTTGTAAATCACTTCTGATTGTTTCGTTGCGCACATAGCATGGTGCGTTTATTATTAATCTACGTGTTTTAGCTTGGAAACGCTCCATTGTCTCTCTATTTGATACACTGGTTGTACCCCACAGTTCAATACCATATGTCCAAATTGGTTTCTGTATACATTTGTAAATCAGAGCTTTATTTTGCAATGATAGCAACGATCTTTTACCTAGTAACCAGTGCATACTATTTAGTTTAGTTTGAAGCTGTTTTTTTAAGGTAAAGCTGACATGCACTGATTTAGCTTCATTGGCTTTAATTCTCCACTTTTTCAACCATAGCTGTATATCGTTCCAGGCGAGTTGCAGTTTTGCAGATTCATTTTCTGAAATTGTGCTAGAAGCTAATAACACAGTGTCGTCAGCATAGGTTGTCATGGTTATTTCACTATTTTTGGGAAGATCTGCCGTGAATATTAGGTAGAGTATTGATCCCAGTACACTGCCTTGTGATACTTCAGAAAAAATGTCGAGTAGCGGTGAATATTTTCCATTATATTTGACAGCGAATTTTCTGTTAGTTAAATAAGAACGTAAAATTTGGTAGAATGGATGTGGTAATTTCTCTTTCAGCTTGTACAAAATTCCCTCGTACCAGACTTTGTCGAACGCTTGGCTAATATCCAAAAAAACTGCAGCGCAATACCTTTTGTTCTCTAGATCCGTTCTTATATAATCAACCACTTTATGTACATGTTCAGTTGTTGCATGGTGTTGCCGGAAACCAAACTGATGATTAGGTATGGCTCTCCTTTCATGTAATATCGGTTTTAATCTGATCATGAAGAGCTTTTCAAAAATTTTTGAAAATGTTGATAACAGGCTAATCGGCCTATATTAAGGCCTTAATTAATCGGATATTAAGTTCATATTTCCCCCAGGTTTTGGTATCATTATTTTTTCGGCAATTTTCCATTCAGCCGGAAAATAGCTTGTTCTGAGAATAGCATTGAATAGATAGGTAATGTATTTAATACCTTTGGTATATAGTTCTTTTAGAATTTTCTAGTCTATTTTACCCTATATTATACCCCGGTGTTTTCTTGTTGCTGATCCCATTGATAATATTTCAACTTTCTTTGTAGAAAAGCTTTTGATTGGCACACTCATTTGATATGATGTTGATAAAAAATTGATAATATCATTATTTTCTGCATCAGATATTTCTGCATCAAAAGGCTTGGATACGTTTCTAAGATGCTCGGCAAAAGCTAAAGCTTTATCAGCATCGCTTCTTGCCCAATCTCCATTATGTTTTCTTATTGGCGGAATATGTATTTGCGGTCTCTTAAGATTTTTCGTTGCCTTCCATACATTGGTTGGTACAGTTGGTATTCTCAGTTGGTGTTAGATGTTTTAAATAATTTGCAAACTTTGATTCATTTTCGATTTTATGTAACAGTGTTTTGACATTTTTCGTAGCCTTATTTAATTTTGCTTTATCTGCAGGAGATCTAGTTCTTTGCCAAATTTTCTATTTCTTGTTTAATGTCGTATGGGTAAATATCTTGCATTATTTGTTCTTTATGTTTGGGTGTTGTAACTTCAAGAGCTTCTTTTACGATGTCACTAAAGTTACTGATAGCGATCTATCTATGAAGTTACTGACGAGATCTCATTTTGAGTTTTAATAGGTATGTTTAATGACAATTTGCCATCTGCTATGATTCTAAATTTGTTCCAGTTAGTGTTGCTTGAATGCAACCTTGTAAATTTGGTTGTTGTATACAGATGGTTGTCTTAGTAGATACGATTACTGGACTATGATCGGATGAAAGGTCAAAGCATGGCTCTACTAATAGATAGTTACTACAAATTCCTTTTGTGATGCAGAAGTCTATAACATCTGGAATCTTACTTAAATCTATGGGCGAATATGTTGGTTGACCTGAAGAAAGGCTGTTATGCCCACATTCATTCATAGCCAAAAAACAATTGCCTGCCTCTGTGAGTAATGCGTGTGTAGACAGTTGTAGTCACCTCCAGCTGTGAATTTGTTACCAAGTCATAAACAAATTATAAAGAAAGAGAAAGAAAAAAAATTCTATATAAAAAATTGTTAATCAATGTTCTACATGCCAAACAGCTTTAGCAGTTAAATCGAAGGCGCTTAAATGCAAAATTTGCAATAAAAATGTTCATACTAAATGTGCCGCCATGACTGATTTGTAGTAGTTTCTTAGAATGATTTGGTGAAATCTGGAAGAGTTAATTGGAAATGCTCTAGTTGCCCTCCAGAGTTAAATGAATTCATACCAGTGCTCAGTGACGATGAAAATTCTACAATAGAACCTGAAGAAGATCATACAAAAAATGAAAACATTATAGATGCATTAGCATCCTTTGATTTAAGTAATTGCTCTATGGATAAAATTGCACTGTATCTGAAAAGGATTAGGATCAGTTGCAATGGAGATCCATAAGTCACAGAATTTTTTTAGTTCACAAATGGACGATATTATAAAACAAAGCAGAATTATTTATAAAGAGAATCAAAATATGAAAAAAAAAATTGAATTAACTGAAAAAAAAACAGAAAACTTGGAAAGGAAAGTTAATCACTTGGAATACCTACTTGATGAAGTAACACAACAAAAGTATTGTAATAATATTGTATTAGCTAGGTTACCATCTAAAATTGAAGATTGCACAAGTGTAGTAATTCAAATCGCGGAAAAAATCGAGTCAAATATTGCAAATATACAACTGCAGATATAAAAAGTATTATACCACTACAACAAAAAGTGAACAATCAAAGCGGCGACCTGAATTAAGGCCCTGAGAAATAAAGCCCCCGGGGTATTATTTCCTGTTTAAAGAGAAATAACGCCCTGGGGTCTTATTTCTCAGAGTAATTGAGACATAAAGCCCCGGGGCTTTATTTCTCTTTTGAGTTGAACTACGACTCCTATGAGAAATAAAACCCCGGGGTGTTGTTTCTCTTCTAATTGAATCTTCGACTTCTTGAGAAATAAAGCCCCGAGTTATTATTTCTCATTAAATATGTAATAAAATCCATTTTTGTAATATTCAAACCTGAAAAAAATTAAAAAATATAAACTTATATATAAGTAAAATATTAGATGTAAAACAATATGTATTTAATATTTATATATTTGTCTATGCGAGATTCTATATGAGGAAGCATATTTAAGTTGGTCACAAAATCAAAGTTGATCCTTTTTCCAGAGTATTTATGAATTCATGTATGCGAGACTTTGGTTACAAAATCAGGATTGCCCTTTTTTTCAAAATCTTTTTATATTTCTATTTCATTTTCTAAAATTATTTTTTAACTAATTATTAACAATTAATTTAATATTGTTGTTAATTAAATTATTAACCACAATATTGTTAAATTAATTGTTAATTGATAAAATTACTAAAATTAAAAAATGAAATAAATTCGATAAAATTTGATATGTTTTATCGAACTGATTTCATTTTTAATTTTAATAATTTTATCGAACTTATTTCATTATACCCGTGCGATAGGATCGGGTATAATAAAATTACTCCTCCGTTTGTAACACCTCGAAATAAGCGAGCTAGATATACCTTCAAAGGTATGGATCGGATCAGAAAAAAATTCTAAGACTTTTGAGCCATGTCCGTCCGTCCGTCCGTCCGTCAGCACGCTAACTCAAAAACTAAGAAAGCTAGAATCTTGAATTTTACACAAAATATTCTAGGAGTAATTTGTAGGTTCCCTATTTTTTTTGGTTGAGTTTGGACCAAGCCTTAGGATAGCTCTCGAACACCTAACTTTTAGATCCCCACATTTTTTTTGCAATAGAGCTATGAAATTTTAACTACTGATAGATCTCATAAAAATATTCATTTTATTTTTAATAACTTTTTTTTGTAGCCCCATCCGTTACGGAGCTACAGCTCCCCAAAAGTTCAAAAAAGCTCTATATTTAAATTGTTATAGCACAAGTTGTATAAAGTATATCTTCATTTTGAAACGCCAAACGATTACTATTTTTATTAGCTTTAAAATTATATATACAATAAATATATATTTGTGGCATACGGTGTCTTAATTTACCGTTATGTGAAACTCAAATTTTGCAAAATACTTCAACCCTTCTATCTTCTAAACGGTTTAAGTTGGAAATTTGAAATTTTGACAGAAGTTAGATCTTTTAAAATAAGTATGAGTCATTTCAGAAATTGTTTTTGTATCACCCCCCTTTTAGGAGCTGTAACGGGTCAAAAACTGAAAATTTCCTATTGAAGTAATACACAAAAATTAAAGCTTCAATATTATACTCTTATTTCTGTTAATAACTTTTTTCAATAGTATAGGGTTACCTTATAATTGACGAAAGTGTTACTTGATTTTTTCAAATTTTCTAACAAATTTCATCAACAATTTTTTTGCATTTCGGTTTACTCGATAATTTGAAATTGTTGAGGAATGCGTAGTACATAAAAATGTAAATAAATAAACAACATAACGGTTGCTTGAAGAATTTTTATTTATATGATATTAATATATATACATACTTATATAATATCATGTTTATTTACATATCGTATATGTCACTAGTGAATGAATGATAAGAGTATAGATGTATATTATATAGCGCCGTATTTACATACATTTATGTATTTTATTGTACTTATAAGAAATTATTCTGTCAATGGAATATTTAAATATAATATAATATAATATTTAAAATTATATTTACTATTTTGTAATAAGTAAATTTAATATACATTTACCGCTTAGTATTAAATGGTACTATAGAATGTGAAAGGTTAGAATCTGCTTTTGAAGAATGTACATATAAACATATAGTTTGAATATATGTACAACCCATAGTTCTAGAAATTATAAAATTCACCCAAATTATTTTAAAATACTAAAATATTAAAAACATAATATTGTGAGCAGAGCGACAGGCTGTGAACATACTAACGGTTCGTACGGGTATCTAAGAGTTGACAAAGGCGACTGTATTCTTCCTCGTTTTTAATTATTGTTGTTATTTACTCTAATACTTCATATTAAATAATTTTAAATTTAAAAACTATTAATATTAACTCTTCACATTTTGGCAATATTGCATTTTTCAATAACTCTTTACATTTACATTTTTACAGTAAAACACGTTTGCATTTAATTTTAGTACCACGTGTATCTACCGGCGCCATAACTAAAACTAAATTATTTCTTGCACATTCGAAATTTACTCCCATTAAAATATTTTCTAAACAATTGTTTATTTTTATTAAATTTTGTTTTTTTAAGACTTTTTTAAAATTACAAAAAAATATTCTTAATTTAAATCTACACATGAATTTAAAATTTATTATTAATAACACTTTACATTTACATTTTTACATTAAAACACTTTTGCATTTGATTTTGATACCACGTTTATCTACCGGAGCCATAATCGAAACTAATTTATTTCTTACAAAATCGAAATTTACTCTCATTAAAATCTTTTCTAAACAAATTATTTATGTTTCCAATAATTCCAAAATTAATAAAAATCATAAAAATATATTTTTCTCTTTCCCACATATTGCAAGTGGATGACATAATAAATATTAATCATATTAAAGAAAACATTAATGTAAATTACCTTGCAGGGGTAGAAAACCTTGATTTCAGCTCAAAACATAAAAATAATTTTAATATAATGTACTTTAATATGCAAAGTTTACAAAATAAACTTAGTAGTTTGGTAATATTGATTAATTCATATCAGTGTGAAATTCATTGTGTTGTTTTAACAGAAATATGGTTGAGGGAAAATGAAAACAAGTTTTTTAATTTGCACGGCTATAAATCTTACTTTTTCAACAGCTATTTTTGTTACAGAAAAAATGTTTAGTGATCTATCTTTTAAAGAAGAATTTAACAGTTCAAGTTTCTTAGTAGTAAAATTAATCAAACAAGGTCTTAATATTATATCAATTTGCAGAGCGCCCTCAACACGTGTAGACGATTTTCTTTCTGACGATGAATATACTAGTCAGTTTAAAAACTCTTTATTATTTGGTGATATAAATATAGATTTATTAAAAGAAATTTTGTTATTTACAATAAAATAGCACCAGAATATGTAACAAGAGTAGGAACAGATAAAACAGGGAAATCGGTAAAAACAATAATTGATCACTTTCTTACGGATTTAATTAACTATAACTACTCTTTTTATATTTTAAATAATACACTAACTGACCACAAACAACTATTTTTAAGTGTGTGCCAAAAACCTGTAAAAGATAAAACTACGTGTTTTAAAACTATTTTAAATTAGACTGCCATAGAAAAAAATTAATTCTGGGGTAATCTAAATTCATTAATGAACTTTAATACTTGGTAAAATATCTTAACCACAACAACTTTTACAACTTACAACTTTTTTTTGCGTATTATTTGTAATTAAAAATAATACGCAAAAAAAAGTTGTAAAAAATATAAAAACAAACATGATTGGATAACTGACGAAATAATTGAAAAATGAAAATTCGCGATGCTTATTCAAATTATAAATTCAAAAAAAAAAATTAGCAATAACCCTCGTGTAGAACAATTGTATAATGAATCGAAAAAAGAAGTTCAACGTTTAATCTCTCAGGCTAAAAACAATTTCTGTTCACAAGACTATAGGAGAGTTATGCTTAATAATAATGTTTCAAATTCTAACTCTAACATTAAATTAATAGAATATAAAAATCAACTTTTTAATAATGATGGAGATATCGCATATTGTATGAATGATTTCTTCATTAATGTGACGGATAAACTTAATTGCCCGTCCGATCCAATTGGTTACTTAAACAATTTCATACGTACTTTCGTTTCCAATTTTTATGTAACATTATGTATTAAGTAATAATATATATAATAATTATATATATTAATAATATATCAGCGAAATTCATTAAAAAATATTATGATAAATTAATACCGGTTCTAGTCAAGTTTATAAATATTTCTTTCGAAACTTTCACTTTTCCATAGTCATTAAAAGCGGCAGTTGTAACGTCAATTTTTAAAAGCAATAACGTAACTAATCCAAGCAATTATAGATCGATATCTGTCCTTAGTGCCTTCTCAAAAATTTTTGAAATCATTATAAAACATCGCTTAAATGCTTTTATGTTAAATAATGATTTTTTACATAAAGAGCAATACAGGTTCGAGAAAAATTCAAATACAACTAAGTTTAACAGATTTTATCTCTAAGAACGAAATTATGCGTTTTTCTTGATTTTCAAAAATCCTTTGACTGCGTAGAACGAAATTCTCTTATTTAAACTTAGTAAAATGAATTTCAGCTCAAATCAAATAGCTTTCTTCAAATCATATTTATATAACAGACAACAGAAAGGACGCATAAATAATAGCCTAAGCCAATCGAAAACTACGAAAAGAAGGGTTCCACAGGAATCAATCCACGGCCCAAATTTGTTTAAAATCTATAACAATGATTTATCGTATTTAAATCTAAAGGGTCATATACAGCTTTATTCAGACGATGCTGTTTTAAAATATTGTTCAAGTAACGAGGATGAATTGAGAAATAATATTAAACATGATTTCAAATTAGTTGAAGAATGATTAAGCAAACATCGTCTGTTATTAAATATAAAAAAAACTAAATGTTATTTGAAGACAAACAATTTGCAAATATTAACTTTTATTCCAACAATGAAATTATTGAAACCGTTCAACATTTTAATTATTTAGGTTTAATAATAGACAATAAATTAAATTGGTGCAACCATATAGATAATGTAATAAAGAAAATTATACCTTTCATTTTCTTTTGAGGTGTATGCGTAAATATTTTAACTACGATACTTTATAAATTATTTACTCTTCATACATATTATCAAATATTAGTTATTTAAACCCGATTTGGAGCAATACTCAGCAAGGCATGCTAAATAAATTAGATATAATTCATAAAAAAGTTATTAAAATTATTCACTACAATCCAAGCAGGTATCCAACTAATTTACTATACAATGATAAGTATATTAGCTTTTCGTCGATCTGCAAATATGAATTATATATGACAGGTTTTAAAATTGTAAATAATCTCATTAAGTACAATTTAATTACAATTTTTTTTTATATAAAATGCGGCCCAAGCCAAAACAGAACGAACAAATAAAAAAAAAAAAAAAAAAAGTTCAGATATTAATGAATTAAAAATTTAATTAACTTAAAAAAATGAGTATCAAATTTCACAAATTTTTTTTTGATTTAACTTAATACAACTTAAATTTTTATAAAAAACAATAAAATCAAAAGTTTAAGTAAATATAATATTAACAAATGTATCAAGTTTCCAAAAAAAATTATTATTGGATCGGTTATTAACAGCTTTAGTTAAAGTAAAAACGCTAAGTAAACAATAACTAGGTACTCGTATATTTTAGAAATTAAAATTAGAATTTAAATTTAGAATGCGCAAAAAGCATGTATTTCAGTAGACTGATAATATGATACTGTGATGATTATCATTATTTTTATCTTCCAAAATTTATTTTTTTATTACAACAATTGGCAACTTTCTTCTAAAACACAATATTACATTTGAATTAACAAGAGCAGTACTTAAAACTATATTGTATTTCTCTACTGAATTGCTTTTATTGATTTTTTTTAACTTTTTAATAAACATTCAACACATTGGAAACAAAATTAAACTTAATTTCAAACAATTTCTTTTATCATTAATCTTTTGTAACTTAAAGTACTATAATTTTCTTTATAAAATAAAACTTAATCTTAAAAATAACATATTTCTTAAAAATACTATTAAAATTAATTTTAAACAATATCATTAATCTTTTCTAATTTCAAGTATTATAATTTTCTTTATAAAATAAAATTTAATCTTAAAAATAATATATTTCTTAAAAATAGTATTAAAATTAAATTAATTTTAAACACTTTAAAAACAATAATTCACTATTATTTTGAAGTTATAAAAACTTATTATTTTTTATTTTTTATCACACCACATTTCACTTACATAAAGATTACTGATATCTGCTTTGAAATAAAACAGCTCATCCAGTTTAATTCAATTCCACTGATTCCACTGAACACGATATATTATTATTTATAATAAATCAGTTGTTATAGATAACGATTGCTCGGGTTTAGAAGATGAAATTTCCAAAAATACCCAAGAAGGATTGGATTTTGAAAGTGAAATTGCTAATTATAGTGCAATTGATTCATATATCCTTTCTAACATTATCTACTTAAATCCAATTTGGATCAATGCATTGTTAGTGCCACCAGTGCACTATTAAAAACCAGTGCACTATTAAAAAACTTGAAATTATTCACAAAAAAGCAATAAAAGTAATTCATTTCCATCCAATACTATATCCAACTAATTTATTATACAATGATAAATATATGAGCCTTTATGATATAATGAAATATGAGCATTATATGACGGCATTTAAAATTATTAACAATCTTATCAAAACAACTTTATTTTAAATTGGATGATAGATATTCATAACCACAACAGCAGGAATAAGCCAAATTTTTACTTGAATCTCTTCAGAACAAACTCTCAAAAAAGTAACTGTTTACATAACTGTCTAAAGCAGTTTAATGAATTACCTGTTAGACTAAAGAGTATCACAAATATAAAAGATTTTAAAAAAGAAATAAAAAAGTATATACTGGGATAAAGATACCAACAAAATGTATTAGTAATAGTTTTAAAGTAAGTTAAGCCAAACACATATTGCAGTAAATTGGAATTTTAAACCAAACGAATTAAAGAACAAAAAAACTTTAACACTTAATGAAAATAAAAATAATAAAAAAAATGTTAATTTAAAAAATTTATTTTAATTTAATTAAAAAAAATTTAAAAAAAACAATTTAATTTAAAAAATTTATAAAAATTTAAAGTAAATAAAAATACAGAAAGTCAGTCAGTCAGCTACGGCTAAGGCTATTAAATAAATTATAATATTGTATAATTTACATAATATTTTATTATTTGTATAAAATTGTATAATTTTTAGTAATTTAAGTTTGAATAAAGAAAAAAAAACAAAAAAGGAAAAACTCTAACTTGAAAAAAAGGAAAAATTAAGCAGTGAAAAAACAAAAATTTAAACTTTGAAAACTATATAAACGGGGGCCCAGAGCGCGGTAATAATTACTGTAATTAATTCAACGACAAAAAAAATATACATTTTATTCAATCAGTCATATCAACATATTTACACAAGTTCAACTCAAACATCTTCAAATCGAATATTCGAATTCTGAATATTCGATTTTTCTTTTTGTTCTTTAAAATAAAACTTATAAAAATAAACATAATATATACATTAGTTTGTATTATTTTTAAATCATAAACAAATTTTTTTTTTTTCTTTCTACTTTATTTACACCTATCTAATTTATAAAATGTGAACCTTATAATTAGTTAACATTTAGATATTAAGTAAATCATTTGACAGTTCGTTAAGTGACTTGTAGTCAGAAATCCATTGATATCTGCCTTTTTTCTGTATTTACTCTTTCAGCAAAGTGTTGATTGTTTTAAAACCTTGAAACGAGATCAAAATGAGTGAATCGTTTTAGCCTGTGGTGCTCAGGGTTTCTTGTTTTAAGTTTTCTGACCAGTAAGTTTGGATAGTTGTCTAGTCTACTAAAGTATTTTCTACTCTACAGGCCTATCTCTTCTTTGACAGAACAAATTTGTAAATCACTTCTGATTGTTTCGTTGCGCACATAGCATGGTGCGTTTATTATTAATCTACGTGTTTTAGCTTGGAAACGCTCCATTGTCTCTCTATTTGATACACTGGTTGTACCCCACAGTTCAATACCATATGTCCAAATTGGTTTCTGTATACATTTGTAAATCAGAGCTTTATTTTGCAATGATAGCAACGATCTTTTACCTAGTAACCAGTGCATACCATTTAGTTTAGTTTGAAGCTGTTTTTTTAAGGTAAAGCTGACATGCACTGATTTAGCTTCATTGGCTTTAATTCTCCACTTTTTCAACCATAGCTGTATATCGTTCCAGGCGAGTTGCAGTTTTGCAGATTCATTTTCTGAAATTGTGCTAGAAGCTAATAACACAGTGTCGTCAGCATAGGTTGTCATGGTTATTTCACTATTTTTGGGAAGATCTGCCGTGAATATTAGGTAGAGTATTGATCCCAGTACACTGCCTTGTGATACTTCAGAAAAAATGTCGAGTAGCGGTGAATATTTTCCATTATATTTGACAGCGAATTTTCTGTTAGTTAAATAAGAACGTAAAATTTGGTAGAATGGATGTGGTAATTTCTCTTTCAGCTTGTACAAAATTCCCTCGTACCAGACTTTGTCGAACGCTTGGCTAATATCGAAAAAAACTGCAGCGCAATACCTTTTGTTCTCTAGATCCGTTCTTATATAATCAACCACTTTATGTACCTGTTCAGTTGTTGCATGGTGTTGCCGGAAACCAAACTGATGATTAGGTATGGCTCTCCTTTCATGTAATATCGGTTTTAATCTGATCATGAAGAGCTTTTCAAAAATTTTTGAAAATGTTGATAACAGGCTAATCGGCCTATATTAAGGCCTTAATTAATCGGATATTAAGTTCATATTTCCCCCAGGTTTTGATATCATTATTATTTCGGCAATTTTCCATTCAGCCGGAAAATAGCTTGTTCTGAGAATAGCATTGAATAGATAGGTAATGTATTTAATACCTTTGGTAGATAGTTCTTTTAGAATTTTCTAGTCTATTTTACCCTATATTATACCCCGGTGTTTTCTTGTTGCTGATCCCATTGATAATATTTCAACTTTCTTTGTAGAAAAGCTCTTGATTGGCACACTCATTTGATATGATGTTGATAAAAAATTGATAATATCATTATTTTCTGCATCAGATATTTCTGCATCAAAAGGCTTGGATACGTTTCTAAGATGCTCGGCAAAAGCTAAAGCTTTATCAGCATCGCTTCTTGCCCAATCTCCATTATGTTTTCTTATTAGCGGAATATGTATTTGCGGTCTCTTAAGATTTTTCGTTGCCTTCCATACATTGGTTGGTACAGTTGGTATTCTCAGTTGGTGTTAGATGTTTTAAATAATTTGCAAACTTTGATTCATTTTTGATTTTATGTAACAGTGTTTTGACATTTTTCTTAGCCTTATTTAATTTTGCTTTATCTGCAGGAGATCTAGTTCTTTGCCAAATTTTCTATTTCTTGTTTAATGTCGTATGGGTAAATATCTTGCATTATTTGTTCTTTATGTTTGGGTGTTGTAACTTCAAGAGCTTCTTTTACGATGTCACTAAAGTTACTGATAGCGATCTATCTATGAAGTTACTGACGAGATCTCATTTTGAGTTTTAATAGGTATGTTTAATGACAATTTGCCATCTGCTATGATTCTAAATTTGTTCCAGTTAGTGTTGCTTGAATGCAACCTTGTAAATTTGGTTGTTGTATACAGATGGTTGTCTTAGTAGATACGATTACTGGACTATGATCGGATGAAAGGTCAAAGCATGGCTCTACTAATAGATAGTTACTTCGAATTCCTTTTGTGATGCAGAAGTCTATAACATCTGGAATCTTACTTAAATCTATGGGCGAATATGTTGGTTGACCTGAAGAAAGGCTGTTATGCCCACATTCATTCATAGCCAAAAAACAATTGCCTGCCTCTGTGAGTAATGCGTGTGTAGACAGTTGTAGTCACCTCCAGCTGTGAATTTGTTACCAAGTCATAAACAAATTATAAAGAAAGAGAAAGAAAAAAAATTCTATATAAAAAATTGTTAATCAATGTTCTACATGCAAAAAAGCTTTAGCAGTTAAATCGAAGGCGCTTAAATGCAAAATTTGCAATAAAAATGTTCATACTAAATGTGCCGCCATGACTGATTTGTAGTAGTTTCTTAGAATGATTTGGTGAAATCTGGAAGAGTTAATTGGAAATGCTCTAGTTGCCCTCCAGAGTTAAATGAATTCATACCAGTGCTCAGTGACGATGAAAATTCTACAATAGAACCTGAAGAAGATCATACAAAAAATGAAAACATTATAGATGCATTAGCATCCTTTGATTTAAGTAATTGCTCTATGGATAAAATTGCACTGTATCTGAAAAGGATTAGGATCAGTTGCAATGGAGATCCATAAGTCACAGAATTTTTTTAGTTCACAAATGGACGATATTATAAAACAAAGCAGAATTATTTATAAAGAGAATCAAAATATGAAAAAAAAAATTGAATTAGCTGAAAAAAAAACAGAAAACTTGGAAAGGAAAGTTAATCACTTGGAATACCTACTTGATGAAGTAACACAACAAAAGTATTGTAATAATATTGTATTAGCTAGGTTACCATCTAAAATTGAAGATTGCACAAGTGTAGTAATTCAAATCGCGGAAAAAATCGAGTCAAATATTGCAAATATACAACTGCAGATATAAAAAGTATTATACCACTACAACAAAAAGTGAACAATCAAAGCGGCGACCTGAATTAAGGCCCTGAGAAATAAAGCCCCCGGGGTATTATTTCCTGTTTAAAGAGAAATAACGCCCTGGGGTCTTATTTCTCATAGTAATTGAGACATAAAGCCCCGGGGCTTTATTTCTCTTTTGAGTTGAACTACGACTCCTATGAGAAATAAAACCCCGGGGTGTTGTTTCTCTTCTAATTGAATCTTCGACTTCTTGAGAAATAAAGCCCCGAGTTATTATTTCTCATTAAATATGTAATAAAATCCATTTTTGTAATATTCAAACCTGAAAAAAATTAAAAAATATTAGATGTAAAACAATATGTATTTAATATTTATATATTTGTTTATGCGAGATTCTATATGAGGAAGCATATTTAAGTTGGTCACAAAATCAAAGTTGATCCTTTTTCCAGAGTATTTATGAATTCATGTATGCGAGACTTTGGTTACAAAATCAGGATTGCCCTTTTTTTCAAAATCTTTTTATATTTCTATTTCATTTTCTAAAATTATTTTTTAACTAATTATTAACAATTAATTTAATATTGTTGTTAATTAAATTATTAACCACAATATTGTTAAATTAATTGTTAATTGATAAAATTACTAAAATTAAAAAATGAAATAAATTCGATAAAATTTGATATGTTTTATCGAACTGATTTCATTTTTAATTTTAATAATTTTATCGAACTTATTTCATTATACCCGTGCGATAGGATCGGGTATAATAAAATTACTCCTCCGTTTGTAACACCTCGAAATAAGCGAGCTAGATATACCTTCAAAGGTATGGATCGGATCAGAAAAAAATTCTAAGACTTTTGAGCCATGTCCGTCCGTCCGTCCGTCCGTCAGCACGCTAACTCAAAAACTAAGAAAGCTAGAATCTTGAATTTTACACAAAATATTCTAGGAGTAATTTGTAGGTTCCCTATTTTTTTTGGTTGAGTTTGGACCAAGCCTTAGGATAGCTCTCGAACACCTAACTTTTAGATCCCCACATTTTTTTTGCAATAGAGCTATGAAATTTTAACTACTGATAGATCTCATAAAAATATTCATTTTATTTTTAATAACTTTTTTTTGTAGCCCCATCCGTTACGGAGCTACAGCTCCCCAAAAGTTCAAAAAAGCTCTATATTTAAATTGTTATAGCACAAGTTGTATAAAGTATATCTTCATTTTGAAAACGCCAAACGATTACTATTTTTATTAGCTTTAAAAGTATATATACAATAAATATATATTTGTGGCATACGGTGTCTTAATTTACCGTTATGTGAAACTCAAATTTTGCAAAATACTTCAACCCTTCTATCTTCTAAACGGTTTAAGTTGGAAATTTGAAATTTTGACAGAAGTTAGATCTTTTAAAATAAGTATGAGTCATTTCAGAAATTGTTTTTGTATCACCCCCCTTTTAGGAGCTGTAACGGGTCAAAAACTGAAAATTTCCTATTGAAGTAATACACAAAAATTAAAGCTTCAATATTATACTCTTATTTCTGTTAATAACTTTTTTTAATAGTATAGGGTTACCTTATAATTGACGAAAGTGTTACTTGATTTTTTCAAATTTTCTAACAAATTTCATCAACAATTTTTTTGCATTTCGGTTTACTCGATAATTTGAAATTGTTGAGGAATGCGTAGTACATAAAAATGTAAATAAATAAACAACATAACGGTTGCTTGAAGAATTTTTATTTATATGATATTAATATATATACATACTTATATAATATCATGTTTATTTACATATCGTATATGTCACTAGTGAATGAATGATAAGAGTATAGATGTATATTATATAGCGCCGTATTTACATACATTTATGTATTTTATTGTACTTATAAGAAATTATTCTGTCAATGGAATATTTAAATATAATATAATATAATATTTAAAATTATATTTACTATTTTGTAATAAGTAAATTTAATATACATTTACCGCTTAGTATTAAATGGTACTATAGAATGTGAAAGGTTAGAATCTGCTTTTGAAGAATGTACATATAAACATATAGTTTGAATATATGTACAACCCATAGTTCTAGAAATTATAAAATTCACCCAAATTATTTTAAAATACTAAAATATTAAAAACATAATATTGTGAGCAGAGCGACAGGCTGTGAACATACTAACGGTTCGTACGGGTATCTAAGAGTTGACAAAGGCGACTGTATTCTTCCTCGTTTTTAATTATTGTTGTTATTTACTCTAATACTTCATATTAAATAATTTTAAATTTAAAAACTATTAATATTAACTCTTCACATTTTGGCAATATTGTATTTTTCAATAACTCTTTACATTTACATTTTTACAGTAAAACACGTTTGCATTTAATTTTAGTACCACGTGTATCTACCGGCGCCATAACTAAAACTAAATTATTTCTTGCACATTCGAAATTTACTCCCATTAAAATATTTTCTAAACAATTGTTTATTTTTATTAAATTTTGTTTTTTTAAGACTTTTTTAAAATTACAAAAAAATATTCTTAATTTAAATCTACACATGAATTTAAAATTTATTATTAATAACACTTTACATTTACATTTTTACATTAAAACACTTTTGCATTTGATTTTGATACCACGTTTATCTACCGGAGCCATAATCGAAACTAATTTATTTCTTACAAAATCGAAATTTACTCTCATTAAAATCTTTTCTAAACAAATTATTTATGTTTCCAATAATTCCAAAATTAATAAAAATCATAAAAATATATTTTTCTCTTTCCCACATATTGCAAGTGGATGACATAATAAATATTAATCATATTAAAGAAAACATTAATGTAAATTACCTTGCAGGGGTAGAAAACCTTGATTTCAGCTCAAAACATAAAAATAATTTTAATATAATGTACTTTAATATGCAAAGTTTACAAAATAAACTTAGTAGTTTGGTAATATTGATTAATTCATATCAGTGTGAAATTCATTGCGTTGTCTTAACAGAAATATGGTTGAGGGAAAATGAAAACAAGTTTTTTAATTTGCACGGCTATAAATCTTACTTTTTCAACAGCTATTTTTGTTACAGAAAAAATGTTTAGTGATCTATCTTTTAAAGAAGAATTTAACAGTTCAAGTTTCTTAGTAGTAAAATTAATCAAACAAGGTCTTAATATTATATCAATTTACAGAGCGCCCTCAACACGTGTAGACGATTTTCTTTCTAAATTAGATGAATATACTAGTCAGTTTAAAAACTCTTTATTATTTGGTGATATAAATATAGATTTATTAAAAGAAATTTTGTTATTTACAATAAAATAGCACCAGAATATGTAACAAGAGTAGGAACAGATAAAACAGGGAAATCGGTAAAAACAATAATTGATCACTTTCTTACGGATTTAATTAACTATAACTACTCTTTTTATATTTTAAATAATACACTAACTGACCACAAACAACTATTTTTAAGTGTGTGCCAAAAACCTGTAAAAGATAAAACTACGTGTTTTAAAACTATTTTAAATTAGACTGCCATAGAAAAAAATTAATTCTGGGGTAATCTAAATTCATTAATGAACTTTAATACTTGGTAAAATATCTTAACCATTTAATTACAAATAATACGCAAAAAAAAGTTGTAAAAAATATAAAAACAAACATGATTGGATAACTGACGAAATAATTGAAAAATAAAAATTCTCGATGCTTATTATAAATTCAAAAAAAAAAATTAGCAATAACCCTCGTGTAGAACAATTGTATAATGAATCGAAAAAAGAAGTTCAACGTTTAATCTCTCAGGCTAAAAACAATTTCTGTTCACAAGACTATTGGAGAGTTATGCTTAATAATAATGTTTCAAATTCTAACTCTAACATTAAATTAATAGAATATAAAAATCAACTTTTTAATAATGATGGAGATATCGCATATTGTATGAATGATTTCTTCATTAATGTGACGGATAAACTTAATTGCCCGTCCGATCCAATTGGTTACTTAAACAATTTCATACGTACTTTCGTTTCCAATTTTTATGTAACATTATGTATTAAGTAATATATAATTATATATATTAATAATATATCAGCGAAATTCATTAAAAAATATTATGATAAATTAATACCGGTTCTAGTCAAGTTTATAAATATTTCTTTCGAAACTTTCACTTTTCCATAGTCATTAAAAGCGGCAGTTGTAACGTCAATTTTTAAAAGCAATAACGTAACTAATCCAAGCAATTATAGATCGATATTTGTCCTTAGTGCCTTCTCAAAAATTTTTGAAATCATTATAAAACATCGCTTAAATGCTTTTATGTTAAATAATGATTTTTTACATAAAGAGCAATACAGGTTCGAGAAAAATTCAAATACAACTAAGTTTAACAGATTTTATCTCTAAGAACGAAATTATGCGTTTTTCTTGATTTTCAAAAATCCTTTGACTGCGTAGAACGAAATTCTCTTATTTAAACTTAGTAAAATGAATTTCAGCTCAAATCAAATAGCTTTCTTCAAATCATATTTATATAACAGACAACAGAAAGGACGCATAAATAATAGCCTAAGCCAATCGAAAACTACGAAAAGAAGGGTTCCACAGGAATCAATCCACGGCCCAAATTTGTTTAAAATCTATAACAATGATTTATCGTATTTAAATCTAAAGGGTCATATACAGCTTTATTCAGACGATGCTGTTTTAAAATATTGTTCAAGTAACGAGGATGAATTGAGAAATAATATTAAACATGATTTCAAATTAGTTGAAGAATGATTAAGCAAACATCGTCTGCTATTAAATATAAAAAAAACTAAATGTTATTTGAAGACAAACAATTTGCAAATATTAACTTTTATTCCAACAATGAAATTATTGAAACCGTTCAACATTTTAATTATTTAGGTTTAATAATAGACAATAAATTAAATTGGTGCAACCATATAGATAATGTAATAAAGAAAATTATACCTTTCATTTTCATTTTGAGGTGTATGCGTAAATATTTTAACTACGATACTTTATAAATTATTTACTCTTCATACATATTATCAAATATTAGTTATTTAAACCCGATTTGGAGCAATACTCAGCAAGGCATGCTAAATAAATTAGATATAATTCATAAAAAAGTTATTAAAATTATTCACTACAATCCAAGCAGGTATCCAACTAATTTACTATACAATGATAAGTATATTAGCTTTTCGTCGATCTGCAAATATGAATTATATATGACAGCTTTTAAAATTGTAAATAATCTCATTAAGTACAATTTAATTACAATTTTTTTTTATATAAAATTCGGCCCAAGCCAAAACAGAACGAACAAATAAAAAAAGTTCAGATATTAATGAATTAAAAATTTAAATAACTTAAAAAAATGAGTATCAAATTTCACAAATTTTTTTTTGATTTAACTTAATACAACTTAAATTTTTATAAAAAACAATAAAATCAAAAGTTTAAGTAAATATAATATTAACAAATGTATCAAGTTTCCAAAAAAAATTATTATTGGCACGGTTATTAACAGCTTTAGTTAAAGTAAAAACGCTAAGTAAACAATAACTAGGTACACGTATATTTTAGAAATTAAAATTAGAATTTAAATTTAGAATGCGCAAAAAGCGTGTATTTCAGTAGACTGATAATATGATACTGTGATGATTATCATTATTTTTATCTTCCAAAATTTATTTTTTTATTACAACAATTGGCAACTTTCTTCTAAAAAACAATATTACATTTGAATTAACAAGAGCAGTACTTAAAACTATATTGTATTTCTCTACTGAATTGCTTTTATTGATTTTTTTTAACTTTTTAATAAACATTCAACACATGGGAAACAAAATTAAACTTAATTTCAAACAATTTCTTTTATCATTAATCTTTTGTAACTTAAAGTACTATAATTTTCTTTATAAAATAAAACTTAATCTTAAAAATAACATATTTCTTAAAAATACTATTAAAATTAATTTTAAACAATATCATTAATCTTTTCTAATTTCAAGTATTATAATTTTCTTTATAAAATAAAATTTAATCTTAAAAATAATATATTTCTTAAAAATAGTATTAAAATTAAATTAATTTTAAACACTTTAAAAACAATAATTCACTATTATTTTGAAGTTATAAAAACTTATTATTTTTTATTTTTTATCACACCACATTTCACTTACATAAAGATTACTGATATCTGCTTTGAAATAAAACAGCTCATCCAGTTTAATTCAATTCCACTGATTCCACTGAACACGATATATTATTATTTATAATAAATCAGTTGTTATAGATAACGATTGCTCGGGTTTAGAAGATGAAATTTCCAAAAATACCCAAGAAGGATTGGATTTTGAAAGTGAAATTGCTAATTATAGTGCAATTGATTCATATATCCTTTCTAACATTATCTACTTAAATCCAATTTGGACCAATACATTGTTAGTGCCACCAGTACACTATTAAAAACCAGTGCACTATTAAAAAACTTGAAATTATTCACAAAAAAGCAATAAAAGTAATTCATTTCCATCCAATACGATATCCAACTAATTTATTATACAATGATAAATATATGAGCCTTTATGATATAATGAAATATGAGCATTATATGACGGCATTTAAAATTATTAACAATCTTATCAAAAATAACTTTATTTTAAATTGGATGATAGATATTCATAACCACAACACAAGGAATAAGCCAAATTTTTACTTGAATCTCTTCAGAACAAACTCTCAAAAAAGTAACTGTTTACATAACTGTCTAAAGCAGTTTAATGAATTACCTGTTAGACTAAAGAGTATCACAAATATAAAAGATTTTAAAAAAGAAATAAAAAAGTATATACTGGGATAAAGATACCAACAAAATGTATTAGTAATAGTTTTAAAGTAAGTTAAGCCAAACACATATTGCAGTAAATTGGAATTTTAAACCAAACGAATTAAAGAACAAAAAAACTTTAACACTTAATGAAAATAAAAATAATAAAAAAAATGTTAATTTAAAAAATTTATTTTAATTTAATTAAAAAAAATTTAAAAAAAAAAATTTAATTTAAAAAATTTATAAAAATTTAAAGTAAATAAAAATACAGAAAGTCAGTCAGTCAGCTACGGCTAAGGCTATTAAATAAATTATAATATTGTATAATTTACATAATATTTTATTATTTGTATAAAATTGTATAATTTTTAGTAATTTAAGTTTGAATAAAGAAAAAAAAAACAAAAAAGGAAAAACTCTAACTTGAAAAAAAGGAAAAATTAAGCAGTGAAAAAACAAAAATTTAAACTTTGAAAACTATATAAATGGGGGCCGAGAGCGCGGTAATAATTACTGTAATTAATTCAACGACAAAAAAAATATACATTTTATTCAATCAGTCATATCAACATATTTACACAAGTTCAACTCAAACATCTTCAAATCGAATATTCGAATTCTGAATATTCGATTTTTCTTTTTGTTCTTTAAAATAAAACTTATAAAAATAAACATAATATATACATTAGTTTGTATTATTTTTAAATCATAAACAAATTTATTTTTTTTTTCTTTCTACTTTATTTACACCTATCTAATTTATAAAATGTGAACCTTATAATTAGTTAACATTTAGATATTAAGTAAATCATTTGACAGTTCGTTAAGTGACTTGTAGTCAGAAATCCATTGATATCTGCCTTTTTTCTGTATTTACTCTTTCAGCAAAGTGTTGATTGTTTTAAAACCTTGAAACGAGATCAAAATGAGTGAATCGTTTTAGCCTGTGGTGCTCAGGGTTTCTTGTTTTAAGTTTTCTGACCAGTAAGTTTGGATAGTTGTCTAGTCTACTAAAGTATTTTCTACTCTACAGGCCTATCTCTTCTTTGACAGAACAAATTTGTAAATCATTTCTGATTGTTTCGTTGCGCACATAGCACGGTGCGTTTGTTATTAATCTACGTGTTTTAGCTTGGAAATGCTCCATTGTCTCTCTATTTGATACACTGGTTGTACCCCACTGTTCAATACCATATGTCCAAATTGGTTTCTGTATACATTTGTAAATCAGAGCTTTATTTTGCAATGATAGCAACGATCTTTTACCTAGTAACCAGTGCATACTATTTAGTTTAGTTTGAAGCTGTTTTTTTAAGGTAAAGCTGACATGCACTGATTTAGCTTCATTGGCTTTAATTCTCCACTTTTTCAACCATAGCTGTATATCGTTCCAGGCGAGTTGCAGTTTTGCAGATTCATTTCCTGAAATTGTGCTAGAAGCTAATAACACAGTGTCGTCAGCATAGGTTGTCATGGTTATTTCACTATTTTTGGGAAGATCTGCCGTGAATATTAGCTGGAGTATTGATCCCAGTACACTGCCTTGTGATACTTCAGAAAAAATGTCGAGTAGCGGTGTATATTTTCCATTATATTTGACAGCGAATTTTCTGTTAGTTAAATAAGAACGTAAAATTTGGTAGAATGGATGTGGTAATTTCTCTTCCAGCTTGTACAAAATTCCCTCGTACCAGACTTTGTCGAACGCTTGGCTAATATCCAAAAAAACTGCAGCGCAATACCTTTTGTTCTCTAGATCCGTTCTTATATAATCAACCACTTTATGTACCTGTTCAGTTATTGCATGGTGTTGCCGGAAACCAAACTGATGATTAGGTATGGCTCTCCTTTCATGTAATATCGGTTTTAATCTGATCATGAAGAGCTTTTCAAAAATTTTTGAAAATGTTGATAACAGGCTAATCGGCCTATATTAAGGCCTTAATTAATCGGATATTAAGTTCATATTTCCCCCAGGTTTTGGTATCATTATTATTTCGGCAATTTTCCATTCAGCCGGAAAATAGCTTGTTCTGAGAATAGCATTGAATAGATAGGTAATGTATTTAATACCTTTGGTATATAGTTCTTTTAGAATTTTCTAGTCTATTTTACCCTATATTATACCCCGGTGTTTTCTTGTTGCTGATCCCATTGATAATATTTCAACTTTCTTTGTAGAAAAGCTTTTGAATGGCACACTCATTTGATATGATGTTGATAAAAAAATTGATAATATCATTATTTTCTGCATCAGATATTTCTGCATCAAAAGGCTTGGATACGTTTCTAAGATGCTTGGCAAAAGCTAAAGCTTTATCAGCATCGCTTCTTGCCCAATCTCCATTATGTTTTCTTAATGGCGGAATATGTATTTGCGGTCTCTTAAGATTTTTCGTTGCCTTCCATACATTGGTTGGTACAGTTGGTATTCTCAGTTGGTGTTAGATGTTTTAAATAATTTGCAAACTTTGATTCATTTTTGATTTTATGTAGCAGTGTTTTGACATTTTTCGTAGCCTTATTTAATTTTGCTTTATCTGCAGGAGATCTAGTTCTTTGCCAAATTTTCTATTTCTTGTTTAATGTCGTATGGGTAAATATCTTGCATTATTTGTTCTTTATGTTTGGGTGTTGTAACTTCAAGAGCTTCTTTTACGATGTCACTAAAGTTACTGATAGCGATCTATCTATGAAGTTACTGACGAGATCTCATTTTGAGTTTTAATAGGTATGTTTAATGACAATTTGCCATCTGCTATGATTCTAAATTTGTTCCAGTTAGTGTTGCTTGAATGCAACCTTGTAAATTTGGTTGTTGTATACAGATGGTTGTCTTAGTAGATACGATTACTGGACTATGATCGGATGAAAGGTCAAAGCATGGCTCTACTAATAGATAGTTACTACAAATTCCTTTTGTGATGCAGAAGTCTATAACATCTGGAATCTTACTTAAATCTGTGGGCGGATATGTTGGTTGACCTGAAAAAACGCTGTTATGCCCACATTCATTCATAGCCAAAAAACAATTGCCTGCCTCTGTGAGTAATGCGTGTGTAGACAGTTGTAGTCACCTCCAGCTGTGAATTTGTTACCAAGTCATAAAAAAATTATAAAGAAAGAGAAAGAAAAAAAATTCTATATAAAAAATTGTTAATCAATGTTCTACATGCAAAAAAGCTTTAGCAGTTAAATCGAAGGCGCTTAAATGCAAAATTTGCAATAAAAATGTTCATACTAAATGTGCCGCCATGACTGAGTTGTAGTAGTTTCTTAGAATGATTTGGTGAAATCTGGAAGAGTTAATTGGAAATGCTCTAGTTGCCCTCCAGAGTTAAATGAATCGATACCACTGCTCAATGACGATGAAAATTCTACAATAGAACCTGAAGAAGATCATACAAAAAATGAAAATATTATAGATGCATTAGCATCCTTTGATTTAAGTAATTGCTCTATGGATAAAATTGCACTGTATCTGAAAAGGATTAGGATCAGTTGCAATGGAGATCCATAAGTCACATAATTTTTTTAGTTCACAAATGGGCGATATTATAAAACAAAGCAGAATTATTTATAAAGAGAATCAAAATATGAAAAAAAAAAATGGATTAGCTGAAAAAAAAACAGAAAACTTGGAAAGGAAAGTTAATCACTTGGAATACCTACTTGATGAAGTAACACAACAAAAGTATTGTAATAATATTGTATTAGCTAGGTTACCATCTAAAATTGAAGATTGCACAAGTGTAGTAATTCAAATCGCGGAAAAAATCGAGTCAAATATTGCAAATATACAACTGCAGATATAAAAAGTATTATACCACTACAACAAAAAGTGAACAATCAAAGCGGCGACCTGAATTAAGACCCTGAGAAATAAAGCCCCCGGGGTATTATTTCCTGTTTAAAGAGAAATAACGCCCTGGGGTCTTATTTCTTATAGTAATTGAGACATAAAGCCCCGGGGCTTTATTTCTCTTTTGAGTTGAACTACGATTCCTATGAGAAATAAAACCCCGGGGTGTTGTTTCTCTTCTAATTGAATCTTCGACTTCTTGAGAAATAAAGCCCCGAGTTATTATTTCTCATTAAATATGTAATAAAATCCATTTTTGTAATATTCAAACCTGAAAAAAATTAAAAAATATAAACTTATATATAAGTAAAATATTAGATGTAAAACAATGTGTATTTAATATTTATATATTTGTCTATGCGAGATTCTATATGAGGAAGCATATTTAAGTTGGTCACAAAATCAAAGTTGATCCTTTTTCCAGAGTATTTATGAATTCATGTATGCGAGAGTTTGGTTACAAAATCAGGATTGCCCTTTTTTTCAAAATCTTTTTATATTTCTATTTCATTTTCTAAAATTATTTTTTAACTAATTATTAACAATTAATTTAATATTGTGGTTAATAATTTAATTAAGAACAATATTAAATTAATTGTTAATAATATTGTTAAATTAATTGTTAATTGATAAAATTACTAAAATTAAAAAATGAAATAAATTCGATAAAATTTGACGTTTTTTATCGAACTGATTTCATTTTTAATTTTAATAATTTTATCGAACTTATTTCATTTTTAATTATTGTTGTTATTTACTCTAATACTTCATATTAAATAATTTTAAATTTAAAAACTATTAATATTAACTCTTCACATTTTGGCAATATTGTATTTTTCAATAACTCTTTATATTTACATTTTTACAGTAAAACACGTTTACATTTAATTTTAGTACCACGTTTATCTACCGGCGCCATAACTAAAACTAATTTATTTCTTTCACATTCGAAATTTACTCCCATTAAAATATTTTCTAAACAATTGTTTATTTTTATTAAATTTTGTTTTTTTAAGACTTTTTTAAAATTACAAAAAAATATTCTTAATTTAAATCTACACATGAATTTAAAATTTATTATTAATAACACTTTACATTTACATTTTTACATTAAAACACTTTTGCATTTGATTTTGATACCACGTTTATCTACCGGAGCCACGAATGGAAACTAATTTATTTCTTACAAAATCGAAATTTACTCTCATTAAAATCTTTTCTAAACAAATTATTTATGTTTCCAATAATTCCAAAATTAATAAAAATCATAAAAATATATTTTTCTCTTTCCCACATATTGCAAGTGGATGACATAATAAATCTTAATCATATTAAAGAAAACATTAATGTAAATTACCTTGCAGGGGTAGAAAACCTTGATTTCAGCTCAAAACATAAAAATAATTTTAATATAATATACTTTAATATGCAAAGTTTACAAAATAAACTTAGTAGTTTGGTAATATTGATTAATTCATATCAGTGTGAAATTCATTGCGTTGTCTTAACAGAAATATGGTTGAGGGAAAATGAAAACAAGTTTTTTAATTTGCACGGCTATAAATCTTACTTTTTCAACAGCTATTTTTGTTACAGAAAAAATGTTTAGTGATCTATCTTTTAAAGAAGAATTTAACAGTTTAAGTTTCTTAGTAGTAAAATTAATCAAACAAGGTCTTAATATTATATCAATTTACAGAGCGCCCTCAACACGTGTAGACGATTTTCTTTCTAAATTAGATAAATATACTAGTCGGTTTAAAAACTCTTTAATATTTGGTGATATAAATATAGATTTATTAAAAGAAAATTTGTTATTTACAATAAAATAGCACCAGAATATGTAACAAGAGTAGGAACAGATAAAACAGGGAAATCGGTAAAAACAATAATTGATCACTTTCTTACGGATTTAATTAACTATAACTACTCTTTTTATATTTTAAATAATACACTAACTGACCACAAACAACTATTTTTAAGTGTGTGCCAAAAACCTGTAAAAGATAAAACTACGTCTTTTAAAACTATTTTAAATTACACTGCCATAGAAAAAAATTAATTCTGGGGTAATCTAAATTCATTAATGAACTTTAATATTTGGTAAAATATCTTAACTATTTAATTACAAATAATACGCAAAAAAAAGTTGTAAAAAATATAAAAACAAACATGATTGGATAACTGACGAAATAATTGAAAAATGAAAATTCGCGATGCTTATTATAAATTCAAAAAAAAAATTAGCAATAACCCTCGTGTAGAACAATTGTATAATGAATCGAAAAAAGAAGTTCAAAGATTAATCTCTCAGGCTAAAAACAATTTCTGTTCACAAGAAATCGTAAAACATTACGGCAACACAAAAAATTATGGGATTTCTATAGGAGAGTTATGCTTAATAATAATGTTTCAAATTCTAACTCTAACATTAAATTAATAGAATATAAAAATCAACTTTTTAATAATGATGGAGATATCGCATATTGTATGAATGATTTCTTCATTAATGTGACGGATAAACTTAATTGCCCGTCCAATCCAATTCGTTACTTAAACAATTTCATACGTACTTTCGTTTCCAATTTTTATGTAACATTATGTATTAAGTAATAATATATATAATAATTATATATATTAATAATATATCAGCGAAATTCATTAAAAAATATTATGATAAATTAATACCGGTTCTAGTCAAGTTTATAAATATTTCTTTCGAAACTTTCACTTTTCCATAGTCATTAAAAGCGGCAGTTGTAACACCAATTTTTAAAAGCAATAACGTAACTAATCCAAGCAATTATAGATCGATATCTGTCCTTAGTGCCTTCTCAAAAATTTTTGAAATCATTATAAAACATCGCTTAAATGCTTTTATGTTAAATAATGATTTTTTACATAAAGAGCAATACTGGTTCGAGAAAAATTCAAATACAACTAAGTTTAACAGATTTTATCTCTAAGAACGGAATTATGCGTT
Organism: Poecilobothrus nobilitatus; assembly: GCA_947095535.1. NCBI lineage: Eukaryota > Metazoa > Arthropoda > Insecta > Diptera > Dolichopodidae > Poecilobothrus > Poecilobothrus nobilitatus. The sequence goes on from OX352773.1 coordinate 107,655,645, forward strand.
TTTCTTGATTTTCAAAAAGCCTTTGACTGCGTAGAACGAAATTCTCTTATTGAAACTTAGTAAAATGAATTTCAGCTCAAATCAAATAGCTTTGACCGTTTTAATTTTATGTCATCAACAAATGAATAATATGCATTGGTATAGATATATGTACATACATATGTATGTATAAAAATTTTTAGAGATATAAAAAAAAAACAAAAAAAAATTGTTCATATAAATTCAAATGGAGTGTTACGTATGAAATTTGGACTTAGAAAAAAAATTAAATAAAAGTTAAAGTTAGTCGGATCAAAAAATGTTCTATGGCAAAATTGTTCCTCTTTACTCGTGTAACAACTTTTTCTTAATAATTTTTCTCTAAAAATTTTTCTGTTACGAAATATTCGTAAAAAACTTAAAAAGTACACTAGTAAACTACCACTTGCGGTTGTCATATTTTCTCCAATAGCTTATCAATCCGAGATATTTACGTCAAAACCTTAAATATGAAATTTCAAAAAATTGCGCTCAGTCGTTTAAGCTGTACACGTGCCCACAGACATACCCACACATACACACACACACAGACGGACATCATGCTGAAAATTTTTTACAGCCTTCTCCACACCGGAGTAGTGCATTTTTGCGAAAATCTCGAGTACAAATTTTTAGTATCAAAACAATACCTACCTTATACATTAATGTATGCGGTCGGTAATAAATCGAATTTTCACCTTAGTCTTTTTCGAATGAAGCATCAAAAAAATAATTGTTTGTATAACTGTCTAAAGTTGTATAATGAACTGCCAAACAATTTAAAAATGTATATAAATAGTGTAGGTAGATTTAAAAGAGAAATAAAGAAATTCTTATTTACAAATAGTTAAAACAAAGTTTTTTTTTTTTTTATATATTAATATCTTTTTGTATAAAAATATTGTTGTACTTTTTAATAATCTTAAAGTAATTGCTAATTTTTGTTAATCGTTACATTATATTTTAATATTTAAATAATAAATATTAAACATAAATTAAGCTAATAACTAAATAAAAAAAAAAAATAGACACTTTTCAAAAAAGAAGTTATAAAGCTACACAGGTACGGCTAAGGCTTGTAAAATTGTTTATACTTCATAAATATGTTATAAATTATATTGTATTTAAACTATTTGAATTAATAAAGTAAAAAAAAAAAAAAAAAATCAACTAAAACATCTTCAAATTCAAGAAAAATAATTCAAGAACTCAAAAAAAGGCAAAAGCAAAATCGTCACTCATACATAAAATTCAGAGCATCAAAAATATGTATTGTCTTATAAAAATAATGTAAGTAATATTGACATTATATATAAAAAAAATACTAGTAAAAAAAAAAAAATTTTAATTTTAGAGTGAATGGTGGGCTGCAAGAAATGGTTCTGTTATACTATCTGCAGATTGATATTGAAAGCGTAAAGGAACCCAGAATCATAAAAATCGTGAAAATTTACCCAGAATCATGAAAAAACCTGGTTTTGTCATCAGTGTAGAAATAACCAACAAAAAAGAAAAACAATAAACAACCCCAATACATCAACTAGCACAAGCCCAAATAAAAAAAATAGATAATACAATTGATGCTGAAACAATTGATAAGAAAATAGAATTTATACTTGCCAATCAGCAAACACAATTAGCTGACTTTCAAAAATTTAAAAATGAAATCACTGGAATAAAAGATTTCATTGATGGAATTATTGAAGAAAATATATGTTTGAAAAATTAAATTAAAACGCTTAAAAGTGATATACATTACAACAGAATAGAAATAGAAAAATTGAAGCAGAAAAAAGTTTGGAAGGAGATTGAAATATGTGGAATTGCGCAGATTTTTCAGTCGATGAACGCACGGTTGTGAACAAATTAGTTGATCATGGTGTGAAAATTGAAGCAAATGATGTGAAATTCATACAAAGTTTAAGAATCTAGCAAAAAATGCAGGTGAGCCAGATAAACTAGTTGTAAAATTGAATAATCTAAAATTAAAAAGTGAATTTCTGAAAGCCATAAAAAACAAAACATTAACAACTAAGATCTTTGATTCACAAGATTCTCAAGATCCACAAATTACTGAAAATGCACCACATCTGTTTATTCTGATTAAAGAATAAATAAAACAAATTTTACATTTTGTTGATTTCTAAAGATTACTTTAATATCTTTCATTTGAATGATAATTTTGCATAAAAAGTTGTTCCTTTATATACAAAGGAAACAGTTATAAAAATTGTTAATTGTTGTATAAGTTTGATTAAATATAGAATGCGAAATATTTTTTGGAATATTTGTTTATAATAAAAATGATGAACTTATATTGCCTGTGAATATGCTGTCGGCTGATAGAAACATGCTTGAGTGTTTCAAAAAACATGTTAGTTGAAGGTGAATTATGCCATTTCTCTCAAGTGTTAGTTGCTGCAAAATAAGTTGCCTTGAAAGGTCGAATGTAGTCTTTTTAGGTAAAAGGTATATCCAGTTATTTGCAGTGTGCATTCTGATCCACTTTGTAACCATTAGATAACTTTTTATTTTACAAAACGGCGATAAATTGTTTTCCATATTAAGTAGTTCAATTTCACATTTACTTACATTAGATTGCAATCCATATAGCGGTATATTAAATTTGCATAAAAGATTATCCGATTTCTAATATTTGCAAAATGTAAGATCAGTAGTTTCCATAGGTGTATACCGATCATTATATGTATTTACAAGTAGGTATTTACTTGAAGGTTCAATGTACACAAACTGTTATAATACTGTTTATAATACTGTGCATCAAACAGCGGTATTTTAATTTCAAAGAGTATATTATTAGTAGTTACTCGTATTTTTGCCTGCAATAATGAATATAATGTAAGAATCTGATTTTCATCTTGATCTCCAGGAATCCTGAAATTTCTAGGGATAGGATCTCGAATGATTTTAAGTTGAGAAGAAAGCTGTGTGGGTGTTAATAAGAAAGGGCTGATTTTACCCTGATGAATATCTGAAATAGCTCCTATAATATCTTGTTGAATATGCCTGATACCCTTTATGAAGCCCTTTTTCCGTTTAACAGTAAGATTATTTTGATGATGTATTAATTGGTTAGCGTTTCCTATTTCTACATATTGATGACGTAATTGAGATATATAATGGGAATACAATACTCTTCGAATTCCACATCGCTTGCATATTTATCACAAACATCTTTCAGGTAATTTATTGAGGTTTTAATGCCTTCAATTTGATGATAATATGGAGTTAAATTAAAATGAACCAACAAAATCCACTCACTGCTATATATATCTGCATCTCCAACCTTTTCAAAGTAAATTCCTTGTTTATTATTGAAGGATATGTCAGTATAAGATTTAACAGTAGTTTTATTGTCTCCTAATGCTAATACAAATAAAAAACTAAGTACTATTGTTAACCATATGGAATTGAAATAACTAGTTTTATTATGGCTCATATGTTTCTTTGTGGCTGCAATATGGTTTTTTTTAAAATTTCTCGAATATTCTTCCTTTCCTTTCCCTTGCCTGCTGGTCTTGAAGAGATCTGGAACTATAATTCATTAATCAGTTCGAACCATTAAATTTTCTTCCTTTTTCTGTGTATTAATAGCTTCTTCTTCGTTATCAACGATTGAAAATAGAGAAACATTGGTAATTGCTTACTTAATCACAGAGTTCTTTGTTTTTAAGGTACCAACCCGTACCAATTCATAATTATCCTCTGTTGTTCCAATAACTCTACCCAGGGCCCATCTTGTTGCTGGAGGATTGCCTACTTTTATGACAACAATGTTTCCCTTTTGGAGATTAGGTTGCTGTTGCGTCTAAATTGTAACCTGGAAATGTACTCTTTAGACCATCTTCTCCAAAAGTTTTGGTGTATATGATCAAGTAGCTAGCATCTTTTCAAACAGTTTAATTTGTTATCTAAGATGTCTTCTTCTGGAACTGAAAGGAGTAGTCCGCCAATTAAAAAATGGCCAGAAGTTAGTACTTCTAAGCTCTCTGAGTCATTATTTAATGGACAGAATGGACGTGAATTTGGAGTGAATTTAGGCAAACCTCTATTTTTGTTATTAATGTATTTAATTATTCATATGTTTACACGCGATCTTCTATAATTCGTTTTAAATGATATTTGGTTGATTTTACTCCTGCTTCCCAAAGTCCTCCGAAATGCGGGGAATTTGGCAGTATGAAGTGTCATTGAGTTCCTTCATTAGATAAGGCGTCAGATATTTCATTTTGATATAGGTTTTTGTTAAAGATATTAGTTAGTATTTTATTAGCTATGGTTAGCGCTATAAAGATTTGAAACAGGGCCTCTTCAACTAATGAAGCGTTTAAAAGCTGCTAGAAATGCAAAGAAAGTTAGAGTGCTCACCATTTCTATATGAATAGCCTTTGTACTGAAGCAAATAAATAATGCAATGTATTCTTTAAAAGTTGTTGTACCACGTCCTACTGGTGATCTTAAGGTAAATGGTCCAGCATAATCAACACTGCAATTGGTGAAGGGTCTTGCTATTGTTAATCTGCTTTTCGGTAAATTTCCCATTAGTTTCGTTGTCGTTGATGTTTTAAATCGATGATAAACTGTACAGCGATGAATTAAGCCGTTTAAATTTTGTCTTATATATTCCAGAGTCTTTGATTTTCCCCCATGTAAAGTGTGTTTATGAGCCCAGTTTATAATAAGATCTGTTAAGATGGATTTGTATGGTAAGATAAATGTATGTTTTCAGTTGTAGTTAGTTTCAAATTCATTATAATTCTTCCTCCGACATGAAGGAGCTTGTTTTCATCTAAAAATGGTTTTTTTTAAATTTAAAATAAAAAAAATTAAGGTTTAATAAGTTGCTGTTTTTCTTCATTAGACGATGATTTAAAAAACATTCGATTTCATCTTTAAAGTATTGTATTTGTGTAGTTTGCACTAGATGTATCGTTGCCGTCTTTATTTCGATAGTTGTTACATTTTCCTTATTACGATCTTCCTTCTTAAGTTTGAGATTGAATGTAAAATGTTTGCAATAAGCTAAAATTGTTTGTAGCTTTGTTAGAAATTAATATTTTGATAATAGAATGTTAATTAATGGATTGTTTGACATAGTTGACAGATGAGATTTTAGTTTATTATTTGATTTTTCTTCTAAAGTTGTTTGATAATTTGCTGCTTTTGAGAGTCTGATTAGTTTTTGTTTTAGCCAAGAGGGACCTTCCCACCACAAAGAATTATATTGCAATTTTGATGGATAAATACATCGTGATGTTGAATCTGCTGGGTTTACTTGTGAGCTGACATGATGCCAATGTCCGACCTCTACTATCGATTGTATTTCTGATACTCTATTGCCAATAAATGTTTTCCAGTGATGTGAATCTCCTTGTAGCCACGATAAAACAATTATAGAATCTGTCCAAGCAAATGACATTATATTATCAATATCTAAACTATGCTTGACTTCTTACATCAATCTGGCTAATAATAAGGCGCTCTTCGCTTTCCCAAAATGTTGACAGGTCTTTTCCGATATCAATCTCACTAACATGACACTTTATTGAATTTGTTGATTGTTCTCGCATGATTTCTCTGGTCAGGATGTATACGAACTCTGTTTTTAGAGCGATTGGCGTACCTTTGGCGGTATGAAGTGCCATTGAGTTCCTTCATTACATAAGCCGATAGATATTTCATTTTGTTGTAGGCTTTTGTTAAAGATATTAGTTAGTATTTTATTAGCTCCTGTGAAATTAGTTCTGTTGTGTAAGGATTAAAGGTTGTATAAGGTTCCGCTATAAGGAATTGAAACAGTGCCTCTTCGACTAATGAAGCGTTTAAAAGCTGCTAGAAATGCAATGAAAGTTAGACTGCTCACCACTTCTGAATGAATAGCCTTTGTACTGAAGCAAATAGATAATGCAATATACCCTTTAAAAGTTGTTGTACCACGCCCTACTTATGATCTTAAGGTAAATGATCTAGCATAATCAACACTGCAATTAGTGAAGGGTCTTGCTATTATTAATCTGCTTTTCGGTAAATTTCCCATTAGTTTCGTTGTCGTTGATGTTTTAAATCGATGATAAACTGTACAGCGATGAATTAAGCCGTTTAAATTTTATCTTATATATTCCAGAGTCTTTGATTTTCCCCCATGTAAAGTGTGTTTATGAGCCCAGTTTATAATAAGATCTATCTAAGTTTGAGATTAGATATAAAATGTTTGCAATAAGCAAAAATTGTTTGTAGCTTTGCTAAAAATGAATATTTTGATAATAGAATGTTAATTAATGGATTGTTTGACATAGTTGACAGATGAGATTTTAGTTTATTGTTTGATTTTTCTTCTAAAGTTGTTTGATAATTTGCTGCTTTTGAGAGTCTGATTATTTTTTGCTTTAGCCAAGAGGGACCTTCCCACCACAAAGAATTATATTGCAATTTTGATGGATAAATACATCGTGATGTTAAATCTGCTGGGTTTGCTTTTAAGCTAACATGATGCCGACCTTCGACCTCTACTATCGATTGTATTTCTGATACTCTATTGCCAACAAATGTTTTCCATTGATGTGGATCTCCTTGTAGCCACGATAAAACAATTGTAGAATCTGTCCAAGCAAATGACATTTTATTATCAATATTTAAACTGTGTTTGACTTCTTTCATCAATCTGGCTAATAATAAGTCGCGACATAACTCTAATCTTGGCAATGATAATTGTGATCTTAGTGGTGCTACCTTATTTTTTGCTGTAACAAGATTTACTCTAATTTGACCATCTGCTTTCTATGTTCGTAGGTATGCGACTGCACCGTACGCCTTTTCGGAGGCATCTGAAAATCCATGTAATTCACAAGTTGCTACCGAATTTTCATAATCAATTCAACGGGAAAGTTCAAGTTTTTCAATAGATGGTAATTCAGTTTTAATCTTTTGCCATTCCTTTAATACTTTATTAGAAACTGTATCATCCCAATCCGATTGTTCTAACCATATTTCTTGAAACAATAATTTTATTTTAATGGTTATAGGAGAAAGTAATCCTATTGGATCAAAAATTCGCGCAGCTTCAGACAATATCCATCTTGTGGTAGTAATTTCTGGATCTGGTTTAATGTTAATATTGAATTTTAATTTGTCGGAAGTCGGTACCGAGCGAAGTGCTAATGTTCTTATTGATTCACCATCATCAAAATTGATACTGTTTGCAGATTCTCTTAGCACTGCTGGTATTCGTCTTAACAGAATAGGATGGTTAGTGCTCCATTTCCTGAGATTTAGCTTTCCACCTTTAAGAAGTCAGTAGTATAGGCTAGGCCGATTCTGGACCAGAAAGTGACGTCAGAGATAAGAGATGTAGAGATAAGATAAGAGGTATAACTCAGCAATGAGTCATCAATGAGTCATAGCAGGAAGTGACGTCACATCCTGTTTTGATAAGAGATATTGAGTCATCAAAAACAGGTTTTTAAAATTTTGAATAACAGGCACCCAGATTTTTTTTAAGAACAATATTTTAATGTTTTAATTTTGTTTGATTGCTTTGAAAAATAGTAAAATAATTTTTTGTTATGCAGTCATTCATATTGTATGATAAGAAATTTGTTTTAGAATATATTGAGTGTGTTTTTATTTTAACAAAAAAAAGTTGCGGTTTTAATTTTTCATGTTGATATGAAGAATGGAACTATTCAATTTTTGTGTGACGTCAGGGGATTCTATAGATAAAATTTAATTGAGATTGAATTGAATAAAAAAACAATTTTATTAAATTTTGAATAACAGACACACAGATTTTTTAAGAATAGTATTTTAATGTTTTATTTTTGTGTATTTGCTTTAAAAAATAGTAAAATAATTTTTTGTTTTACAGTCATTCATATTTTATGATAAGAAATTTGTTTTAAAATATATTAAGTGTATTGTATTTTAACAAAAAAAAGTTGCTGTTTTAATTTTTCATTTTGATATGAAGAATGGAACTATTCAAATTTTTGTGTGACGTAAAAATATATATCAAAGTTTTTTATTGATTTTTAGTATTTTTCGATATTTACAATTTTATTCTTTAAATTTCTTTACGATTTTACCTAATCGTAATAGGCATCTCTTGGGAAATTCAATAGAATTTAAAGTAAATAAATCTGTCCATTTGTCATCGTGAACATCTCTGAATGAATTGAACTTAATTAATGTTGCTGCTGTAGTTAGTTTCAAATTCATTATAATTCTTCCTCCGACATGAAGGAGCTTGTTTTCATCTAAAAATGGTTTTTTTTAAATTTAAAATAAAAAAAATTAAGGTTTAATAAGTTGCTGTTTTTCTTCATTAGACGATGATTTAAAAAACATTCGATTTCATCTTTAAAGTATTGTATTTGTGTAGTTTGCACTAGATGTATCGTTGCCGTCTTTATTTCGATAGTTGTTACATTTTCCTTATTACGATCTTCCTTCTTAAGTTTGAGATTGAATGTAAAATGTTTGCAATAAGCTAAAATTGTTTGTAGCTTTGTTAGAAATTAATATTTTGATAATAGAATGTTAATTAATGGATTGTTTGACATAGTTGACAGATGAGATTTTAGTTTATTATTTGATTTTTCTTCTAAAGTTGTTTGATAATTTGCTGCTTTTGAGAGTCTGATTAGTTTTTGTTTTAGCCAAGAGGGACCTTCCCACCACAAAGAATTATATTGCAATTTTGATGGATAAATACATCGTGATGTTGAATCTGCTGGGTTTACTTGTGAGCTGACATGATGCCAATGTCCGACCTCTACTATCGATTGTATTTCTGATACTCTATTGCCAATAAATGTTTTCCAGTGATGTGAATCTCCTTGTAGCCACGATAAAACAATTATAGAATCTGTCCAAGCAAATGACATTATATTATCAATATCTAAACTATGCTTGACTTCTTACATCAATCTGGCTAATAATAAGGCGCTCTTCGCTTTCCCAAAATGTTGACAGGTCTTTTCCGATATCAATCTCACTAACATGACACTTTATTGAATTTGTTGATTGTTCTCGCATGATTTCTCTGGTCAGGATGTATACGAACTCTGTTTTTAGAGCGATTGGCGTACCTTTGGCGGTATGAAGTGCCATTGAGTTCCTTCATTACATAAGCCGATAGATATTTCATTTTGTTGTAGGCTTTTGTTAAAGATATTAGTTAGTATTTTATTAGCTCCTGTGAAATTAGTTCTGTTGTGTAAGGATTAAAGGTTGTATAAGGTTCCGCTATAAGGAATTGAAACAGTGCCTCTTCGACTAATGAAGCGTTTAAAAGCTGCTAGAAATGCAATGAAAGTTAGACTGCTCACCACTTCTGAATGAATAGCCTTTGTACTGAAGCAAATAGATAATGCAATATACCCTTTAAAAGTTGTTGTACCACGCCCTACTTATGATCTTAAGGTAAATGATCCAGCATAATCAACACTGCAATTAGTGAAGGGTCTTGCTATTATTAATCTGCTTTTCGGTAAATTTCCCATTAGTTTCGTTGTCGTTGATGTTTTAAATCGATGATAAACTGTACAGCGATGAATTAAGCCGTTTAAATTTTATCTTATATATTCCAGAGTCTTTGATTTTCCCCCATGTAAAGTGGGTTTATGAGTCCAGTTTATAATAAGATCTATCTAAGTTTGAGATTAGATATAAAATGTTTGCAATAAGCAAAAATTGTTTGTAGCTTTGCTAAAAATGAATATTTTGATAATAGACTGTTAATTAATGGATTGTTTGACATAGTTGACAGATGAGATTTTAGTTTATTGTTTGATTTTTCTTCTAAAGTTGTTTGATAATTTGCTGCTTTTGAGAGTCTGATTATTTTTTGCTTTAGCCAAGAGGGACCTTCCCACCACAAAGAATTATATTGCAATTTTGATGGATAAATACATCGTGATGTTAAATCTACTGGGTTTGCTTATGAGCTAACATGATGCCGACCTTCGACCTCTACTATCGATTGTATTTCTGATACTCTATTGCCAACAAATGTTTTCCATTGATGTGGATCTCCTTGTAGCCACGATAAAACAATTGTAGAATCTGTCCACGCAAATGACATTATATTATCAATATCTAAACTGTGTTTGACTTCTTTCATCAATCTGGCTAATAATAAGTCGCGACATAACTCTAATCTTGGCAATGATAATTGTGATCTTAGTGGTGCTACCTTATTTTTTGCTGTAACAAGATTTACTCTAATTTGACCATCTGCTTTCTATGTTCGTAGGTATGCGACTGCACCGTACGCCTTTTCGGAGGCATCTGAAAATCCATGTAATTCACAAGTTGCTACCGAATTTTCATAATCAATTCAACGGGAAAGTTCAAGTTTTTCAATAGATGGTAATTCAGTTTTAATCTTTTGCCATTCCTTTAATACTTTATTAGAAACTGTATCATCCCAATCCGATTGTTCTAACCATATTTCTTGAAACAATAATTTTATTTTAATGGTTATAGGAGAAAGTAATCCTATTGGATCAAAAATTCGCGCAGCTTCAGACAATATCCATCTTGTGGTAGTAATTTCTGGATCTGGTTTAATGTTAATATTGAATTTTAATTTGTCGGAAGTCGGTACCGAGCGAAGTGCTAATGTTCTTATTGATTCACCATCATCAAAATTGATACTGTTTGCAGATTCTCTTAGCACTGCTGGTATTCGTCTTAACAGAATAGGATGGTTAGTGCTCCATTTTCTGAGATTTAGCTTTCCACCTTTAAGAAGTCAGTAGTATAGGCTAGGCCGATTCTGGACTAGAAAGTGACGTCATAGATAAGAGATGTAGAGATAAGATAAGAGGTATAACTCAGCAATGAGTCATCAATGAGTCATAGCAGGAAGTGACGTCACATCCTGTTTTGATAAGAGATATTGAGTCATCAAAAACAGGTTTTTAAAATTTTGAATAACAGGCACCCAGATTTTTTTTAAGAACAATATTTTAATGTTTTAATTTTGTTTGATTGCTTTGAAAAATAGTAAAATAATTTTTTGTTATGCAGTCATTCATATTGTATGATAAGAAATTTGTTTTAGAATATATTGAGTGTGTTTTTATTTTAACAAAAAAAAGTTGCGGTTTTAAATTTTCATGTTGATATGAAGAATGGAACTATTCAAATTTTTGTGTGACGTAAAAATATATATCAAAGTTTTTTATTGATTTTTAGTATTTTTCGATATTTACAATTTTATTCTTTAAATTTCTTTACGATTTTACCTAATCGTAATAGACATCTCTTGGGAAATTCAATAGAATTTAAAGTAAATAAATCTGTCCATTTGTCATCGTGAACATCTCTGAATGAATTGAACTTAATTAATGTTGAATGAGCATAATTCCTCAAAAATTTTATATGATATTTAATCTCACTTCTATATTTCTTTCTAAAATCTTTTTTATTTTTAGGAAAAAAATAATTAAACGTAAAAATTGTTCTTGCGATATCCATTTTTAGTAAGCCTAAAGAAAATGAATTACCAACTAATTTAGACATAAAATATGAAAATAACCAGAATTAACAAAATCTTCTGTTGGTAGGAGTGTTGGGATGTGTGTATAGGTAAGTTTATTAATGCATAATGTTTAGGTTCGATTCTAGTTCTATGCTCATACCTAGTGAAGATTTTTTTCCTTTTTATATTTTAACAAAGACAACCTTACGAAAATATACATACTTATATTGCAGTTTATTAATGTGATTATAAATAAATAAATATTGTTATTTTCTGAATTAATAATATTCATGTATTCAAAATTGTATAAAAGGCTAATTTTAAAATTGAAAAGTGTCATAACACGATAAATAAGGCGATTATAATGTTTTGGGCTGATAAGATTCTACATGGTTATAAATATTGTATTTGTATCCGGAAATGGGCTTCAATCAAAATAATTAATTGGAAAATATTTCACGATTTTTTGGAGGTGTATATAACTCCAGAAGGTGGACAAAAAATTTGTTTATTTAAAATTAGAAATGGTGAGTCATTAACTAACAAATTCGATTTATCTCATTTGGCTTGGCAACATCTAAACATTGAAGTATATGGCGATGATATTTCCATTATTGGTAAAGTAAGAGATTCACCAAATAAAAAAAAGCAAATACTTAACCATTTTAATATTGATTGTCCATTTGCTGAAGAAGATGACTGGGAGTTGATTGAGAAGAATATTTCAAATGTACTGCCGAATAATATGAATGAAGGAATTTCACAACATATTGATTCATTGTCAATGAGAACAAATGAATATGAAGAAAATCAAAATGAGCTGAAAAAGATAATGATAAGAAAACGAATTGGTGATGGAATTATATTTATAGCATCAATAGAGAATATGTATAATGAAAAAAATAATAAATCAAAAATTGGTGACGTGTTAACTAATTTTAGAAAATTACTTGAACGTTTAAAAGAAGAATATTTAGATTACATGGAAGCTTATTCAGATGGAAGGGATAGATTTTTACCGCTCTTTATGTATGTTTGCTCTATTATAAGCCAAATAAAGTTTGTACATAATAAAGAAATTTCTAGAAAATAAAAAGTATAAATTTTATATTTGCAATCTAATGACATACATTATTGTGTGAATCTTTGACGAAGATAGATAATAATTTTTGATAAAACGATGAAATCATTTTTCTTATTTATATTTTACTTATTTACTATTCAAACAAATTCAACTCCAATATCTAATATTATATTGGATGAATCAGCTTTTGGCAGCACCTACTTTAATATATTACTTCCAAGTAATGAGACCGTGAAAGAAAATTTATCAGTTCAGCTATTAAAATATGTAATTTTACCAGAATTAAACAAAGCAACAACAAATGAAGCAAAAACTACAACAATAGCATCAATCACTACTTTAAAAGCAGATGCACAATTAGCAGGAGATAAAGCTGACACAGTACCACAATATGTACAGTACCACAATAGATGAGGCTATTGAGGCTTTTAGACAGGAATTAATTTTAAAAGGACGTAATATTGGTCTAATTATAAATAGTGAGCATATATTTTACAGACATTTTCAATTGGAATATGCTGATAATAATGATATTCATATAAGATGTGAATATGATGGCAATTTTAAACAAAAGTCTCTCACAATTAAATGTTTAGAATATCGAGAAATATTAACAGATATAATTTTAAGTAATGGAGAAGTGGAAACAGTTCCTATTAGAGATGTAGATTGCAAATCCGACTACACTATAATTGATTTAAAATCAATAAAGCAGAAATCATCATATGAAATGGAAATTTCATAATTTATCAAATGAAATAAAAAGATTATATCTAATAATTTGTAAAAATATTTAAACAAAATATAAATATTGTTTTTTATAATAAATCTTTTTTATTTATCCATGAATTATGATTAGAAGAAAACCCTAACCATTTAACAAAAATTTTATTATCTCTAGTTTTAACAATTTTTTCAATCAAAAACGCTTGTTTATTTTTCGTTTTTAACAATTCATATTCATAGAAGCTTCCTTGTATGGGTTGACCTTGATAATCTTCCAGTAAATATGTGACAGGGTTAGTGATTTGAACTTTTCTTATCTTAAATACTTCCGTTGTCCAATTTGGGGTATACCCTTTTTCTAAAACATGTTTATACTTGCTTATACGAACTGAGTCACCAATTTTATATTTAGCTGGTAGAGAAATAAACAGTTATCAACAGTTCATTAGCATTTTTTTTATTTATATCTTATGGACGTCTGTGAATGGTATGATGTTTTGTATTGGTGTATTGGTGAATTAATGCATCAATTATGTTCAACCATTTGTAATTACCATTAAAACTAAACTCTTTCCACAATTTTTCTTTCAAAGTTCAATTAAAACGCTCTACAATAGAGGCTTTTAATGTGCTAAATGTTGAATAATGATTTATATGACATTTATCCATTAAATTTTTGAATATTTTATTAAAAAATTCTTTCCCATCATCTGTTTGCAAATTTTGCGGATGTCTTTTAGAATTTACAAAAATATTTTGTATTGCTTGTGTCTGAAGTTTTTGTTTTTATAGGGATTGTCCAGCCATATTTGGAGAAGATATCAATCACAGTTAATAAAAATTTAAAACCTGAAAAATTTTTAAAATGGACCCATATCTACTAATCAGCTTGCCAAAGATCATCAAATCCTTTAATTATAACTCTACGTCGTTTAAAATTTCTCCATGCAGGCTTATGCAGCTCTTCAACAACCTCTCTCTTACTCATTTTTAAACAAAATAAAATATTTGTATGTAATTATTATATATAACTAATTAGAAAATCTTTGATTGAAAATGAATTTCCGATGTTTAGTATCTAGAATCTTAGGATTAATATCATTAGTATTTTGAATTCTTTGATTAAATCTATAGCGATCCATTGCAATTATTTCCCAATATTTTTGCCGAGCTGCTTTATTCCATTTGTATAATATGTATATTTGAGGCGTTAACATAAATTTAACTTCCTTTTTTACTTCTTTTCATCGTTATAATCCTCTTTCTCATCGCTGTCCTCAGATGAATCTGATATATCATCTTCTTTCTCATCGATATTTTCAGAAGAATCTGAAGCATCAAGCCAATCAAATAAATCTACAACTTCATCCTTACTCATCTTGAAAATAATTAATTAAAACATACCTCTCTTTTACTCATTTTATAAATAAAATATAATAAAAATAAAAGCAAACAATAAATGTTCAATGTGTTAAAATTTTATAATCTTTTTTTTTGTATTTGTATAATAATTTGCGAGTACATATTTTTATTCTAACTTATTTTTCTATTTTGCTATATAAACTAATTAGTTTAGAACAGTATAACATATATTGTTCTGCTGAATAACATGGACAAGTATCTGGAAGACTTTCAATATTATCTGAAGTATAGGGACATATATCCCAATGATATCCATACTCCTTAGTTTCAATTTGTATAGAATTTTTAAATAACTTTAAAAATTTGAAATTATCTTTTAACTGTTCATAATTTTCCTCCAATAAAATATCTTATTATCTTATTTATTTAAAAAATTATTTAAAGAATATCCGATTTGATGTACATATATCCATTTTGAAAGTTAAATGAAAACTAACCGCAATTAATCTCTTGAATTATTAATTAAATCTAATGCTGATTGAACTTTGGCTTCAGCGTTTTGTAGTCTCTCATTAATAAATTTAAGTGTTTGTTTAATTTGAAATTTAATAAATTCATTCATCTCTGATTATTTTCCATTTAACAATACAGAAAATTTGTGATGAACTTTCACTAAACTATCTTGCATTTTTTCTTCTAACATTTTTAATTTTCCTTCTATTAATTTAAGTTCACTAGTGAAATGGTTAAACATATCTCCTATATCGATTTTTAGTAGTTCTTTATGAAAGAAAATTTGGTTGTTCACAAATGTTTGCGTTGCTGCATCATTTCCATAAATTGGATCTTGAACATTTGATAAAATTTTGTTATCTAAATCATAATTTCCTTCAGAAGTTAATTTGAATCCTACACCTGCAGGACCTCTAGTATGTGATTTTCTAGAAGTGGATGAAGGTATACTACGTTCAAAGTTATCAAGTGGCATTTTGATTTTTACTAATTGTAAAATATTATTGAATTGCTTCTCTCAATTCTTCAATTATAGATACAATTTCATTATGATGATTATTGTTACCAGCTGATTGTGAAGCAATTAAAAGTCTTAATATATCAACTAACTCATTAGGATCATCCCAATAAACATATTCATTTGATTGATTTGTATAATTTAATTGGATTTCTGGTGTAAAAGATTTATGGACAAACTTACTAAAATTTTTTGTTTTCGAATACCTGAACCAGATTTTTTATATCTAGTGTTATAATCATGCGCATATAATTTGCTTAATATATGTTTGTATTTAAAACCTTTGTTTCCTTTTATTTGTTCTAAACAGTCATAATTTCTTCTATGTTCATTCGTTTTGTTGAGTATTTGATGATACGTACTTAAATCACTTTCAGTGTAGTTTATAGGTTTCTTTTTAAACATTAATTCATATAGACCATCAGTTCCTTTAAAAACTTCATTATTAATCAAAATATTTTTATTAATTTCATCTATTTCAAAATTAGCATTCCCAAGTTTTCGCACATTTAATGACTCATCAAAATAGGGTCCATATGATTTATCAAGTTGTGAGTTGTTAAGAAAAACAAGTTATGAAATTGATGATTCATCACTCTGAAATTTTAAATTATTCAACAAATTAATTATTGTTGTAAATTTATATTCATTGTAAGTATTATTTTTGTTGCTAGGTGTTTTAAATCCCGACATTGATTTAGAATTGTTATCATCTTCATCAGCAGTCGATTTCATTTCCGGCTTGATAACATTATTTGAAATTTGTTGTTGTTGTTGTTTGACAACATTTGTTAATTCTTTCAAAGGTTTTATAATAGGAGTAAATTTTTTTCCCTATCATGGTCTTCTGAAAACTTTTGAATTTTTAAAGATTGAAATTTCCTTTTAAAATTTTTACGAGTTTTAATTAAATGTTTATAAGTTTTTCATTCATTTTTAAAAAAATTAAAACTATTCTGTTCAATTATTAACTGATGTGTTCTGTTGCTAACTGCTAACTACTAACTGTTAACTGCTAATTGGTAACTGATAACCGCCAACTGCTAACCGGTAACTGATAACTGTCAACTGCTAACTGCTAAATAACCAGTTCAGTTAGTAATTCAACTGCTGATTCACCTCTTGTTAATTAAAATTTAGCAAATGCATCAAAGTTTTTTCTATAACGCCAATTATTTAAACTACTGTCTTTATCAATTAATAGGAAACCATAATTATCATTTAATTTTATCAATTAATAGGAAACCATCATCTGAATTTTCTTCTTTTCTTAACACCTTTATTTTTAATTGCTCCTTAAATGATATCAAATCAGCTATACAGGTGGATATAGATAATTTAACACCATTTGAAGCTTTTGAATTTTCAATTAAAAGATTTTCTAGTGTGATTAAATCTTTTAACACTTCAACTATATATGATTTAATTTGTTTAATGTTTTCACTTTTTTGAAATTTTTTAAATAATGAAATATGATTATTTAAAATTTGTTTTGCGCGAGCTGACATTTTTTTTTTTTTTTTTTTTCGACTCCCTTTGGGAGCATAGGGCTTCCACAAAGCCTTTCCATCTGTTTCTATTTAGTGCTATGACTTTCATTTGTGACCATGTTTTATTTAGTTCTGTTATTTCTCGCTCTACTGTTCTACGCCATGAATTTCTAGGTCTACCAACATTTATCTTTCCTTGAGGGTTCCATTCCAGGACTTGCCTGGCTATGCAGTCTGGGGGTCTTCTAAGAATGTGACCTATCCACCTAAATTTTCGTTTCTTAATTTCTATTTCGATAGGTTCTTGACCGGTAGCTTTCCATAGATCTTCATTTCGTATTCTTCTTGGCCAGTATATTCTGCATATAATCCGGAGGCACTTGTTTACAAATACTTGTAGTTTATATGTTTCTTTCTTATTAACTCGCCAAGTTTCACTACCATATAAGAGGACAGATTTTACACATGCTTGAAATATTCTAATTTTGGTTTTTCTTGCAATTTGGGATGACCTTCATATTTTCCACATTCTTCCAAATGTTGCTATGGCTTTCGTTAGTTTATTATTAATGTCCTCTTTTGTACCGACTTTTTTAGTAATAATACTGCCTAGGTAATTGTATTTATCTACATCTTCTACTAATGCATCATCAATTGTAATTGGTCTTGTGTTGTTCGTATTCCCTCTTATAATTTTTGTTTTGTTAATGTTTATTTCCAAGCAAACTTCCGCAGCACATTCTGCTAGCTTATTGATTTTTGTTGCATATCTTCGTGTGTTTGTGTAAGTCGACTAATGTCATTAGCGTAGTCCAAATCTCCTAGCTTTTGTGTGAGGTACCAGTTTCATCATTATTACTATATCTTTTCGAGGTCTTCTGCATAGTACTGATGTTAATTGAGCATAGAATTCATCCTTACATTCGTCCTCTGCAACTTCTGTTGGCGCGTAACTTTGTATTATTGTTATATTTTTGTACTTGGTAGCTAGCCTTATAGCCACTAATCTTTCTGAAACAGCCCCCCAATTTATTACGCTGTTCTTATGTTTCTTTTCTATTAGTATTCCAACTCCATATTCCCCCAAATTGTTACCATTTCCTGAGTAAATTAACATGTTATTATTTGCTGTAATCAACTCCCCATAGTTATTACATCTAACTTCGCTAAGCCCAAGGATCCCAATTCCATATCTTTGCATTTCCTTTTCGACTTGGGCTAATCTAAAATTTTCTCTTAATGTTCTAAAATTCCATTGTGCAAATCTTGTCCTTAAACGTGTGCCAATTGTCGATGCCGTATTTTCAATCTTATTTCTATTCCGAGGCTCTGTTTCAGTTTCGCTAATCATTTTTCTTCACAAATTAGGTGATTGGTCTACTGTTGCTATCCACAAGATGTCATCTTCCAATTTTCCCCTAGTGTCATCTATCGGTCAAGTGGAGAAACCGTGTCATGTGGGTGGTGCGTGTTGCCATTGTAATTGTGTATGACAATGCAATTGCATTGATCATACCTGTAACTTATGCCGTCTCCATCAATTTGACATATGCACATGTATGTATTATAGCCTATAGGTTATTATTATTCTTATTTAGTATTCATTATCAAGTTATAGAATATAGCAGGAACCACGGTTATAGGTATATTTTTATATTTATTTGTTACTAATTATTTGTGTTATTTTTTTTTTTTTTAGGTATGGTTTATTATGATATAATAATATTGAATATAAGGATATATATTTGATATTTTATATTGTATATATATTATGGTATCTCCCACCGTGAATCGAACGCGGGAAACAGTGGTTAGATTGCAAAGTTTTGCGCTCTAACCACCTAGACTAAGGAGGAGATTGCGCGAGTTGAAATGGTAAAGCTTTTTTATGAACTAAATTTTAGTTTTTATTCCGCTATAGAATATCCAGAAAATTAAAATTATTTGTTTGTATTACTAATATAATTTTTATTTGCATTATCAAAATTTAAATTTTTTATGGAGGAAAGTAAAATGAAATTCATATAGAAAGGTAAAGTTGAAAAGATAGTGATTAAATTCCTGTAAAAGTAAATCTGAAAAAGAAAAGCTGAAAAATAACACCTAAGCTTGAAATAACAACAAATTAATTTAATTTTTTATTCTTTATTTTTATATCATTTTTCTTTTTAAAATTTTTAAATATAATATTTTATTGATTTATTGCTAAATATTCTTGCGAATAAATATCCTTTTGAACAATAGAGTATTTATTGCCCACATATAGGTAAATATTAATCTCTTTATTTAAAATATTTATTTCTTCCTGTGTTAGTATGTATACCATACTTGCAGGCAAGAAGAAACTTGTATTTTAAAATCCAATAAGATTCGCTTACCATATCTCGTCTAACAAAATCTTATTTTCTCAATAGAATAATATCTATTCTTAATAATTTCGTCTGTGGTTAACAGTTTTTTTTGCTTGTAATGGTTGAGTCCAAGAGATGATGCTGCATCGTTGAACTTACTTAATACATTGCTCACACTGCTACCATCATATCTCCTTTTTAGTGATGGTTGATTCAATTCGTTATAATGTAGTTGTTGTTGTGGTTGTTGTTGTTGTCTATAGTTATAAGTTGACGTAGATGATGTTGATGCTGATGTTGATGGTGTAACAATCATTACATCATCCAAAATTTCTATTGTATTTTTCATTTTGATCTTCTTCCTTACAAATTTTAAATTGAATTAATTAATAAGTACAGCTTGTTTAGCTTTTTTATCTAAATAATATTAATTTTATCAAATATTTTTGCATCATACATTACCATAACTTTGTAACTTCAATTCATTTTAATTATCTGCAATATAAATACTTTTATTTTTTTTTTCCTTATAATATTATATCAATCTTTATGAAACAGACAAAACCGCAATTTCCACAATTTTAACTTTAATTCGTAAGAAAAGCTTGCAATATTAGTTTTTACTTTAAAATATATTAATTTTTATGAGGCAGACAAACCGCAATTTCAACAATTTAAACTTTGACTCGTAAGAAAAGCTTGCAATATTAGTTTTTACTTTAACATTATCTATTATTTGTTGGAACATATAAAACTGGCAACCAAATTGCTTATTTGTTCTTTTTCTTTTCAGAATTTCAACTTCAAGAAACCACAGAAAAATTAACAAAATGTTTTATACTATTAATGCAGATAAGAAAATGTATATGTTATTTATTCATATTCAATCTCAATTAAAATGTATGGAATCCCCTGACGTCACACAAAAATTTGAATAGTTCCATTCTTCATATCAACATGAAAAATTAAAACCACAACTTTTTAATCTCAATTAAAATGTATGGAATCCCCTGACGTCACACAAAAATTTGAATAGTTCCATTCTTCATATCAACATGAAAAATTAAAACCGCAACTTTTTTTTTGTTAAAATACAATCACACTTAATATATTCTAAAACAAATTTCTTATCATAGAATATGAATGACTGCAAAACAAAAATTATTTTACTATTTTTCAAAGCAATCAAACAAAATTAAAACATTAAAATATTGTTCTTAAAAAAAATCTGGGTGCCTCTTATTCAAAATTTTAAGAATCTGTTTTTGATGACTCAATATCTCTTATGAAAACAGGATGTGACGTCACTTCCTGCTATGACTCATTGCTGAGTCATACCTCTTATCTTATCTCTACATCTCTTATCTCTGACGTCACTTCTTGGTCTAGAATCGGCCTAGCCTATACTACTGAAGTCGTATAAGTTGAGTAGATTTTTTCATAATCACCTGCTTCAGACACAACACCATCCAGATATTAATCATTTAAAATTGCTTTAACTGCCAACGAAAATAAGTGACTGGCATCTGCAGCCAGTTAACATAATGTTTTAATTGCTAAATAAGATGCTTCGTTTAGCGGAGGCGTCGAAAACTTCTCTTAATTTGGTGGTTGAGCTGTCGTGTTTTAATACTGAATGATGTGCTAAGTTGTATTTAACCTGATCGTCACTTTCTTCTAGTACCATATGGCCGAGCTTGCTATATTCATTCATGAAATCTTTATACATTTTTTCGATTAATGAATCATATTTAAATTTTACCCCGGCGGGAAGGGGGATAGAAATACCAGCAGTAAGCCATGCTTGTGGTAAGAGTCCAATAAAAGTATAAATGGGAACATTGGAATCAAAATGCAATGAAGAAAACTCAAGGATTGAATATCCCAGGTGGCAGACCAGTTGATCTGTAAAATTGACTCTCTTCGGAGGTAGGTCCCATAGATTCTGGGGAGGACCATTTATTGCCTAATAGTTTTAATTTTGGGAGGAGTAATCGTACGAAAAGAACACCTCCAGAAACAACAACAAGAAGTATCAACAGAAGGAAGTGAAAAACATAGAACACCAGTAAAATCTGTTCAAACAAATACGCCTAATTACGATGATTAACTTTGAAAATGTGAATCCGAGCAGACTAATAGATTCGCAGACTGAGCAAAATTTTTATCATGAATGACAGAAAGAAGTACAAGCTAGAAAACAACTGGAAGAAACGGTAAGTATATTGCAGTAACATATTAAAGCTCTAGAAGAAAAAATGACTCTTATGGATGAAAAAAGAAGGCTACTACACCACCGGCACCAACTACCTATAAAACTGATGAGGAAGAGCTTACAAGGAAACCGACTGGATCCTAAAGAGGAAATCAAAAAAACGTAAAGCTGAAGCTAGTCCTGAAATATATGCAACGGCAGCATCCGGAACACCGGAAAATAAAACCTCTAACAAAAAAAATACCGGGAAAACATATTTATCACCACATGGTTTCGGGTATTGAAGATTATAATGAACTAAAGAATATTATCAACCAAACAACAAACAAGAAATTTAAGTACAAAATGGCTCAACAATAATGTTTAGAAGATTAACGTAGAAGATGGTGATGCGTACAGGATAATAACTAAGGAATTGTCCAAAAAAGAAGAACAATGGCACACATACGATAACAAAAATTATATGCCAATTAAAATAATGGTGAGAGGATTACACCCTTCATGCAATGCTAATGATATAGTTGAAGATTTGAAAGAAAAGGAATTCAAAATTCTAGAAGCAGGTAATATTATCAAAAAACAAAAATTTGAGGATAGTACTATTGTTCTAACAACTAAAAAATGGGCTTAGAACTATTTATGCTCACATTTCATAACCAAGAAAACTTTTAGAAATCTATAAAATCACTTCTATAATGAGTATAGTAGTTAAAATTGAACCACTGAGAAAAAAGTCAACACTTATACCACAATACCAACGATGTCAAGCTTTCGGTCACACACAGGCATGAACAGAACAAAATAGTCTTAGACAAAAAAGGTAAAGGAAATACATTAAAACAACCAGTTACTCCAAATATACAAACTGGGAATATGCACAGATAGCTAAAAACAAACAACAAGAAGAAACCTCTATGAAAGAAATCCTAAACAGTATTTTGCAGAAAATATATGGCCAAGACGATTCTCTTCAAAAACTACGGAACGAGATAGCGAAAATAAAGAAAAAAACAGGCAAACGAGTGCCTAACAAAAATAAAAATGCCTAATACTCTTAAAATTGCCACATGGAATGCAAACGGGATTTACCAACATGTTCCGGAACTTGAAATATTTCTAATGAATGAAAATATTGTCAGGCATATGAAATACACCTAAAAAAGAGTCAAATCTAAAAATACCCGATTATGAATGTTATCATACTCCACACCCTACTGATAAAGCGAAAGCAGGGTCAGCAGTAATAGTCAAAAATAATATTAAGCACCATGAAGAAACAAATATAGCAAATTGCGCAATGCAAACAACAACGATTAGTATATGGACTAAAAATAAAAACTTTAAGATAGTAGCCATATATACTGTCCGCCAAATCACTCGCTAAATAAAGATGATTACTTCAACTTGTTCAAGTCACTATAGCTTCATTGTAGGAGGCGATTTTAATGCCAAACACACCTACTGGGGCTCGGGACTAACATCTGCAAAAGGTAAGGAACTCTACAGACAGGCCCGAAAATACAGATGCGACTTTTTCTCATCCGGTTCACCAACCTACTATGGATCCATTAAAAACACCGGATCTTATCGACTTTTTTGTTATAAAAGGAATGACAAGTGATCAAATAGACGTGCAAAGTTATGATGATTTATCATCTGATCACACTCCAGTAATTTTATTGTGTGGTAAAGATGTAAAACAAAAGGAAAATAGACGAAGTCTAGCAAACAAAAAAACAAATTCGAGTAAATTTAGAAATAAACTTTAAATAAACCCAAGATCGTTGCTAGAAACAAGAACACAAATAGACAGAGAAGTCGAATAGTTCACATCAGAAATTCAAACGGCAGCAGAGGAGAGTACACCGTCAGTGCGCGCGAGCATGCAATACAGAACCAGCTATCCAAGAGAAATAATTAAACTTATCCAGCAAAAAATAAGGGCTAAAAGGAAATGGCAAATAACAAGGTTTCCTAAAGCCCATCTAAATCAGCTGAGCCTTAGACTAAAAAAATAAATTAATAAGTTCAAAAATGAGTCTGTTAATATTTTTCTCAGTATAAATTAACAGCTACTGAGAGCACAGACTACTCATTATGTAAAGCTGCAAATCGGCTGAGAAGACCAAAGATTCAAAACCCACTGAAATTTTTGAGCTTTTCCTAAATCTTTATTTTGTTCTATTAATTCCATAAATAGGTCTCTAAAAGTCTTCCAGTTAAAGTAACTTCGTGAAAATTTTGGTATTTCAATTTTCGGAAGTTGCAAATTTGTTTCTTATTATTTCTATTTCATTTCGGTGGATTCTCTTCTGTGATATTCTTTTCTTGCAGATTTATTATTATCTCTTCGTAGCTTATTTTAATTTCTTCAAATATTCTTTCAGTAAAGTATTCATGTGCTTAACAAAACAGGCTCAAATTTCAGGTTTACTGCAATGTGGTTTTCGTAGATTTCATTCCAAGCCTCTCTCAATGTTCTTAAATTTTCATGAATATATGTAGTAGATAACTCTGTTTTAATTTCATCCTGAATTCGCACAATTTTTCCTTTTAATATTGTAATCAAAATGATTTGCCTACTCACAAGATCATTTCTTTCCTTAAGTGATTCTGCCGTTTCTTCTTGCTTTATTGCATTAAAAAGAATTTTCTCTAATTCATTTTTTATCCGCTCCACGAGGATTTTCATCTTAGCGAAACATCCGTTTTAAAATATGCATGTTCATCATCATTAAATGCTTGAATGTTCGTGTCATTTTATACAGCTCTTTGCTATAGTTCATCTAGTTTTTAAGTCTCGTTGATGCATATTCCCTTGTTTTTCTACTTAAAGAATCTTTTTTGAAATTAGTTAGCATCTTCTCGAAATCTATATATAATAGCTTCTGATCCTTGATAAGTTGTTCCATGTTTAAAAATTGTTTTCTTTTAAATGAGAGCTGAAACTAAATTAAACTTTAGATAATTGATTTAAGCTTGAGATAATGTATTTGTTGTAGAAGTGGCAGCACATAACAGCAGATACCGTACATTTAGAAGCAACATCTGTAGATTTCTAATTAAGTAGTTAATTTGTAGCTTTATAATACAGCTAGTAAACCTGAAATTTGACTATGGACACTTGTTCTATAGCGCAACCTTTTTATTTATATATCTCTATAGACACTAGTACTATAGATAGTACTGTAAACACTAGTTTTACAACATATCAGATCATCTCGGAATAATTACAGAAGTAAAAAATATCAAAATACACAGCACAGAAAATCAGAATAGTTTAAAACTAAATACTTGTATTGGTTAAATAGATATACTACGTTCAAGAGAAAAACGGGAAAACAGTATGATTCAAAACAATTTGAAAAAGCGGACGTAGATTAAAAAAAAACATGGGAGTATATAAAAAAAATTATAAATGGACCAAATATTAAAACAAATGAATTTTTTCAAATCTAGAACTGAGTGAAAATGATAAATTGAAAAAAATAAATCAATTCAAACAATTTTATAGTAATTTAGGGAACAATATGGCAAAAAGTTTTAAAAAAAAGATTTATATACCAAAATTTTATATTATTTTAAGATTTATATTATACTGTTTAAAGCTCAATTGCATACTGAATACATATTTGGGGTAATGCATATAAGAAGGACCTTAAGCAATTGCAAAAGCTACAGAATATGGCTATAAAAAATTTATATGGGTATTGATTGATGTGAATGTTTTAAATTAAGTAATATTTACTCAATAAGTTATTTGTCAATATTTATTTTGTACTAAAGCGAGTAAAACCGATCGACCTATGGCAAAATTAAAACTTTATTAAAAACATTTTTGAAGTTAAAGAAAACAAGAAACTATCGTGGGATAAAACTTATATTAAATAAATCGTAGCCAGTTAGGATTTAAAGAAAAATAGTTTATTAGTCTTAAGTTACTAGATTAATATAAAAAAAAACGAGGAAGAATACAGTTGCCTTTGTCAACTCTTAGATACCCGTACGAACCGTTAGTATGTTCACAGCCTGTCACTCTGCTCACAATATTATGTCTGCTCATAATATTTTAGTATTTTAAAATAATTTGGGTGAATTTTATAATTTCTAGAACTATGGGTTGTACATATATTCAAACTATATGTTTATATGTACATTCTTCAAAAGCAGATTCTAACCTTTCACATTCTATAGTACCATTTAATACTAAGCGGTAAATGTATATTAAATTTACTTAGTACAAAATAGTAAATATAATTTTAAATATTATATTATATTATATTTAAATATTCCATTGACAGAATAATTTCTTATAAGTACAATAAAATACATATATGTATGTAAATACGGCGCTATATAATATACATCTATACTCTTATCATTCATTCACTAGTGACATATACGATATGTAAATAAACATGATATTATATAAGTATGTATATATATTAATATCATATAAATAAAAATTCTTCAAGCAACCCTTATGTTGTTTATTTATTTACATTTTTATGTACTACGCATTCCTCAACAATTTCAAATTATCGAGTAAAACAAAATGCAAAAAATTTGTTGATGAAATTTGTTAGAAAATTTGAAAAAATCAAGTAACACTTTCGTCAATTATAAAGTAACCCTATATTATTAAAAAAAGTTATTAACAGAAATAAGAGTATATTGAAGAGTAATATTGAAGCTTTAATTTTTGTGTATTACTTCAAAAAAATTTTAACAGGTGTTCAAGTTACAGGTGTTTAAAAATAGGAAATTTTCAGTTTTTGACCCCTTTCAGCTCCTAAACGGGGGGTGATATAAAAAAAATTTCTGAAATGACTCATACTTATTTTCAAAGATCTAACTTCAAGCCGTTAGATCAAAGATCTAACTTCAAGCCGTTAGGTCAAAATTTCAACTTAAGCCGTTTAGAAGATAGAAGGGTTAAAGTATTTTGCAAAATTTGAGTTTTACATAACGGTAAATTAGGACACCGTATGCCACAAATATGTATTTATTGTATATATACTTTTAAAGCTAATAAAAATAGTAATCGTTTCGCGTTTTCAAAATGAAGATATACGTTATACAACTTGTGCTATAACAATTTAAATATAGAGCTTTTTTGAACCTTTGGGGAGCTCTAGCTCCGTAACGGGTAGGGCTACAAAACAAAGTTATTAAAAATTAAATGAATATTTTTATGAGATCTATCAGTAGTTAAAATTTCATAGCTCTATTGCAAAAAAAATGTGGGGATCTAAAAGTTAGGTGTTCGAGAGCTATCCTACGGCTTGGTCCAAACTCAACCAAAAAAAATAGGGAACCTACAAATTACTCCTAGAATATTTTGTGTAAATTTCAAGATTCTAGCTTTCTTAGTTTTTGAGTTAGCGTGCTGACGGACCGCCGGACGGACGGACATGGCTCAAAAGTCTTAGAATTTTTTCTGATCCGATCCATACCTTTGAAGGTATATCTAGCTCGCTTATGTCGAGGTGTTACAAACGGAGGAGTAATTTTATTATACCCGATCCTATCGTACGGGTATAAATATGTTATTTTGTATGTTGCACTGAATTAAAAAGTCAACTATTATTATGTTAGAATTAAGAATTTATATACCCTGTACGAGCGATTAGGTTCTTTTGAGATAAATAAATAAATATATAAATGATAAATATAAATGAATAAATAAATAAATATATAAATAATACAATTTTTTGTAACAAATTTATACAAATTTTTGTAATATACAAATAATTTAATTTTATAAAAATAAAACATATGTATATTATCTTAAGATTACAATTTGAAATAGATATAAATTACTATTTACTAAGTACATAAATAAAAAAACTAAATAAATTTTAGTATTTACCAATAAAATTATTTTTTAATAATTTTTAATTCTCTAATAAATTCTCTAATTCTTTAATAAATTTAGATTTCAATTTAAAAAAAATTATTTTCTAATTTCCTATTTTTGTGCATATTATATGCATATTATAAAGTAAATAATAACTATTAACAAAAATATTATTATATTTTTAATACAAAGAAAAAAAAACAAAGAAAGTAATAAAAAAATTAATTAAAAATTAAAGAATTATTATTCTACTTTGAACTATTATTTTAATTTGATAGGTATATTGTTGTGTATTTATGTGTCACATTTAGTTACCTTAATTATTGTTTGAGTTATTTGAATTTAAATCTAAGTCTGAGAACGAGAAAAATTTCCAGACTCATCGTTGAAGGAAAAAATCAGATGTCCTTCATGTTCACCTGTTCCTAAAAAAAATTAGACGAAAAAGTCGAATCTGAGAAAACAAAAGCCTCAGTCTCTAAAGATTATCCTATCGTCAAATCACATATTTTTCCTAAAGAATCTTCTGAACATTTAGACGACTCAAGTGATCATAGACCAGATTCTCCCATTAGTAAAACTTTTTCTAGTGATACAAATTTAAATCGAAAAATAATGTCAAAATTCGACATTAATCAAGCGACTAAGTTAATACCCGAGTTCAATGGAAATTCTGTAGAGTTGCATAGATTTGTACAGCTCGCAGAAATTCATCACCAAAAAACAAAAGGTTACGAAGATTTAGCAGATTTTCTAGATGTTATAAAATCTAAAATCTCTGCCGGGCGTATAATGCGACCTTAAGGTATAAAATATTTGAGGTTTGAAATTAAAAACAGCACTTTTAGAAAAAATTTCAAAAACTAGATCAACTCAGTTAATCCAAAATGAAATCTTCAAACTGTGTCAAGGTCCCAGGGAATCCGTTGTAAATTATTCTGAAAGAGCAGAAAACCTGCTTGATGAATTAAATATTTCAAGCGTTATCAGTTCCATGACCAGTGAAGGTAGTAAAGTCATACGTAAATTAAATGAAAAAACCGTTATGAATAATTTTGTAAATGGATTACTGCCTCCATTAAAAATAATTGTTCGCTCAGGTAGTTCGCAGGTCAAGTGCCTCGTATAGTGGCAATAGAACGGGCAATTGACGAAGAAAAATTAAGTAAAACCTCCAACAGTAATAATTTTCATAATAACATTTATAATAAAATACCTTTTTGTAATTTTTCCCAGACTCAAACGCAGTATACCAAAAATTGTCGAAAGGCAAATTTTAACTCTAATTTTAATAATAATTTCAATCCTAATTTCAAAACTAGGATTAATCATAACTTTCCTAATTTTAAAAGTGCACGTCGTATGACTGTTTTCAGTCTAAACCAGTAAATTGCTACAATAACAAAAGAAATAATCTGTCGTTATTGTAAGAAATCTGGTCATAATATAGAAGAATGTAGGAAACGTATTTATAATAATAATAAAACGGTAATTCTAAACAACCCAATTCACCACAGGAAAACTACAGCCAGCGTGGTCCACCGGGCCTAAATCACAGGCTAGCAAATTAAAATAAGAATAGTTTAAAAAAAATTCTAAATATACAAAATCAAAATTGAAATAATATTCTAAATATATACAGCATCAAAATTCACATAAAATTCTAAATATATAAAATCAAAATTCAAATAAAATACTAAATTTAAAAAATTCAAAGTCAAAAAATATACTCAATCTACAAAATATTAAATCAAATAAATTTCCAAATCGCGAAAATTTATTAATAATAAACCTTTGAACAAAATAATGTTAAGTCAAATAAAAAATCATACATTTCCTAGTATTTTATCATTAGGAATCCAAGGAACTCAAAATCAATTTACAAATTTATTGCTCGATTCTGGAGCTAACATATTTAAACTCATTAAAATAAGTGTTTTACGTGATAATACATATGTCGATTGCATACCTATATAATTAAAAGATATTACATCCAACCATATTACTACAATTGGTACAACTACATTCTTTTATAAAAATTCCTGGTAATAATGTAGGTAACTATCCTATCTATAATGTAGGTAACTATCCTAGGTAACTATCCTATTCTTTTTAATGTTGTCTCCACTGATTTTCTAATAGAACAAGATGGTATAATTGGAGAAGATTTCTTAAATGAAACTAAAGCAATTATTGATTATAGTAATGAACAACCATTTTTAATTTAAATAATTCAAAGATACCTACAAAACTTCAAGTTGAGAATAATAGAGTGGTGATACCACCTCGAACAGAAAAACTAATTAAATATGGTCCAGTATCTATTCAGAAGGAATATTCGTAACTAATACAATCGTAAAATTCGAAGATGGTTATATTTGTCTGAGTATAATTAATGTGAACGAAGATCCGTTTGAACTAAAAAACGATGACTTAAAAACAAAAAATTTTAATATTTACAACTTAGCTGAAATCGATAAAATAGAAAATCGATTAGAAAATTTAAACAAGCAATTAGATCTCTCTCACCTCAATTCCGAGGAAAAACAATTAATCATAAATATATGTAGAATGTATAAGCAATTATAAATACTCTGTCTTACAAATCAACTGTCAATATTAAGCCTTATAGGTTACCTGAAATTCATAAAACTAAAATAAAAAAACAAGTTAACAAAATGTTAGCTCAAGGAATAGTCCAACATAGTAAAAGCGCGTGGAACAGTCCGTTATTAGTCGTACCAAAAAACCGATTCTAATGGTAATAATACATTAAATAGTCATGGTAATAATACATTAGATAGTCATGGTCGACTAACGTAAGTTAAATGAAATCACAGAATGCGATTCATACCCACTGCAGAATATTGAAGATATTCTTGGTCACTTAGGAGAATCGAAATATTTCTCAACCTTGGATTTCGCGAATGGTTTTCAAAATCTTAAAGTAATTGCTAATTTTTTGTTAATCGTTACTTTATGTTTAAATATTGTTTTTAATAATAAATATTAAACATAACTTAAGCTAATAATTAATTAAAAAGAAAAAAAAATAGATTTTTCAAAAAAGAAATTATAAAGCCACACAGCTACGGCTAAGGCTTGTAAAATTGATTATGCTTCATAAATATGTTATAAATTATATTGTATTTAAAATATTTGAATTAATAAAGTAAAAAAAAAAACTCATC
Organism: Poecilobothrus nobilitatus; assembly: GCA_947095535.1. NCBI lineage: Eukaryota > Metazoa > Arthropoda > Insecta > Diptera > Dolichopodidae > Poecilobothrus > Poecilobothrus nobilitatus. The sequence continues at coordinate 107,686,478 of OX352773.1, forward strand.
TAAAACATCTTCAAATCAACTAAAACATCTTCAAATTCAAGAAAACTAATTCAAGAACTCAAGAAAAGTCAAAAGCAAAATCGTCACTCATATATAAACTTTAGAACATCAAAAATATCTATTGTCTTTTAAAAATAATGTAAGTAATATTGACTCATTATATATAAAAAAAAAACTAGTAAAAAAAAAAACAATTTTAATTTTAGAGTGACTCATAGGCTGCAATGTAACGGAGATTGCAAGAAATGGTTCTGTTATATTTTCTGGGGATTGACATTGAAAGCGTCAAGGAATTTACCCAGAATCATGAAAAAATTTGGTTTTGTCGTCAATGTAGAAATAACCAACAAAAAAGAAAAACAATAAACAAGCCCAGTACATCAAGCACTACAAACACAAATAAAAAAGATAGATAATATAATTGATGCTGAAACAATTGATAAGAAAATAGAACTTATACTTGCCAATCAGCAAACACAATTAGCTGACTTTCAAAAATTTAAAAATGAAATCACTGGAATTAAAGAATTCATTGATGGAATTGTTGAAGAAAATATATGTTTGAAAAATGAAATTAAAACGCTTAAAAGTGATGTATATTACAATAGAATTGAAATGGAAAAATAAAGCAGAAAAAAAATTGGAAGGAGATTGAAATATGTATGTGGAATCGCAGCAGATTTTTCAGTCGATGAGCACACGGTTGTGAACAAATTAGTTGATCATATTGGTGTGAAAATTGAAGCAAATGATGTGAAATACATATATAAGTCTAACAATCTAGCAAAAAATGCAGGTGAGCTAGATAAACTAGTTGTAAAATTGAATAATCTAAAATTAAAAAGTGAATTTCTGAAAGCCATAAAAAATAAAAAATTAGCAACTAAGATCTCGATTCACAACATTCTCAAGATCCACAAATTATCAAAAATTCACCGTATCATCAACAATTTTTATAAAGAAAAACTTAACACATATTTTAGTCCATTAAAAAGCAAGAGACCTAAAAACAGAAAAGAAATTGGTTTATCCTTGGATGAAGGATGGTAAATTGTTTGTAAGAAAGACTGCTACCAGTAAAATAATACGTGTATTGCAAGAATATAATCTCAATGTCATATGATATAACATATAATTTGCCATTCAAATCCCAAGTAAAAACCAATTTATATAGTATACATGACATTAATTTGGAAGAAGAAGACTCATAGAAGATTGATATATATACAAGAAGCCTTAAACATAAAGTAAACAATATAACTTGCATACTGGATCAAATCAAATATATCATTCACGTTATAGTAATAAGTGAAACCTGGATTAGTGATGTAGATGTTGACTTAGTAAATATTAAAAATTACTCAAAAACATTTTTGTGTAGGAAGACAGGCGGCGGTGCGGCCATTTTTATACCCGTATGAACTATGTTCAAGGGTATAATAAATTTACCATTACGTTTCTGTCACCTTAAAGGAGTCAAGCTAGATATAGTGTCAAAAGTATAGATCGGCTCAGAATCGAATTCTGAGTCGATTAAGCCATGTACGTCCGTCCATCCGTTCTTCTGTCCGTACGATAACTCAAAAAATAAAGAAGCTAGGAGGGCAACATTTTTTTTAACGTCACTTTTGCAAAATTGTTAGTTTTGCTATTTAAATCCAACATTTTCGGTCGGCGGGTTCGAGTAGCTGCTATACAACTTCTTTCTTTAAATGGAAATAGCCCAGTGTCTATTCAATCTAGGTATCTGAAATTTTGCAAATGATGATCCAGTTTTATGGCAACAACTTCTGTAAATTTGGTTCTGCAGGTGCAACAAGTTCGGGTAGCTGTCATGCAACTTCTCTTTTTAACTGAAAATAAATCAGTGTCCGTCTGCACGATAACTCAAAAAATAAAGGAGGCTGAAATATTTTTTACATTACTTTTGCATAATTGTTAGTTTTGCTATTTAATCCAGCATTTCCGGTCAAGCGTTCGAGTAGCTGCAATACAGCTTCCTTTTTTAAATGAAAAAACTCAGTGTCTACTGAAGCTAGGAATCTGAAATTTAGTAAAGAGGTGTGCAGTTACATGCCAACAATTTTTGTAAAATTTGGTTCGTCTAAAGTAGCCGTTTCAGGCTTCTTGCATTTCTTGGAACTTAATGAAGCTAGGCGCAATACATTCGGGTAGCTGTCATACAACTCCACAATTTACATAAATATATTTCTGTAGTTAACGTCGGTACTAAAACATCTGAATGTTTTTAAAAGATGATCAAGTTTTATAGAAACAGGATATATTACGTTCATACGGGTATCCCAGAGTTGACACAGTCTACTCTACTGCACTCTTCCTCATTATTCATAAAAGTGTAAGCTATAAAAATGAAAACGAGTATTGTGATGAGTACAACAGCTTTATTAGCACAAGAATAAACTACAATAAAAGAATATATAATATCACAGCTGTTTATAGACCACCGCAAAATTTAAATTTACAAATTGATATATTGAGAATATAAAAAACAATAATAGCTTAGTCATAGAGGATTTCAGTTTTAATATTTACAATACTTACGACAGAAATATTCAATTGTACAAAACAATAGTTGAATCCAATGCATATTTTTTCCTACACAAAGCAGTTACCAGGCCTAAATCCAATACTTGCCCAGATTATATAATAATGAACGACCCAAAAACTAGTGTGAAGGTATCACTATTCCGCCATGACATATCAGATCATCGCGGAATAATTACAGAAGTAAAAAATATCAAAATACACAGCACAGTAAAACAGAATATTTTAAAACTAAATACTTGTATTGGTTAAATAGATATACTACGTTCAAGAGAAAAACGGGAGAAGAGTATGATTCAAAACAATTTGAAAAAGCGGACGGAGATTCAAAAAAAACATGGGAATATATAAAAAAAATTATAAATGGACCAAATATTAAAACAAATGAATTTTTTTAAACCTAGAACTGAGTGAAAATGATCAATTGAAAAAAATAAATCAAATCAACCAATTTTATAGTTTGAATTCAAACCTATAAATCGATATGAAGTAATAAAAATAATCAATAGCTTCTCCGATACTAATATATCGTTAAAAAAAGAGTGTAAAAAAGAATTGGCTAGTTATATAACACAATCAATAAAGTCAAAAAAAAAAAAATAAATTCATTCCCATTTATAAAAAATCGGGTGATGCGGAAGAAATAACCCCAAAATAATTTTCGACCAATCTCCATTTCAAGTACCTTCTCTAAAGTTTTGTAAATATACGTAAATAGGCAATTCACAATTTTTTTACAAAGAAAGAAAACAAGTAAAAGTCAATACGGCTTTAAAAAAATGTAATATAGGCGGCTTTATTTGATTTTGTAGCTGAAATCCAGTCTGGTATTGAAAAAAATAAAAAGTGGTGGCTGTATTCTTTGATGTCAAAAAAGCATTTGTTGCCGTAGATAGAAAACCATTGTTCAGAATATTATATGAACCTGGAGTATCAGGTAAGAATTACAGTAACAGTGAATTAAAATGGAGTAACCAGATTATTCAGGTAAAAAAGCTTAAAAAAATTGCTGACATATTCAAACTAGTAAGTAAAAGTGTGCCGCAGCACAGAAAAAGGGGACTTTTTTTAAATGTTTCAAAGCTAAATTGCGTACTCAATACATATTTGGGGTAATGCATATAAGAAGGACCTTAACCAATTACAAAAGCTACAGAATAAAGCTATACAAAATTAATATGGATATAGAAAAAGATCAGCACCTAGCAATATTCACTGTAAACATAAGACACATACTCACAAAAAGTAGGTTGGTAACCCATATACACAATATGCAATCAAACAGTATAAATACATGGTTAATATTATTAGTATTAAACAAATATATACATAATTATGAAACCAGAAGAGCTGGAATTGTCTCGTCAAAGATAAGATTTAATCGATATGACACAATATATAATTTAGGATTTAAATATTATAATTAATTACTTACTGAACTTAAAAATATAAATAATGCATGCAAATTTAAAAAACTATTAACGAGCACTTTCTTCAAGAAATAATCTAAATTAGTAAACAACAAAAAATTAAAAAAAAAAATAGAACTTGTCTTGTTTTTTTGCTTTATACATTCTTTTTTCTCTCAATTTTATTACTTGTTGTTATTATATATCTATATATCTTTTCTTCTATTTTTCTGTTATTGATTGATGTTAATGTTTTAAACTAAATAATATTTACTCAATATGTTATTTTGTATGTTGCACTGAATTAAAAATTGGACTATTATTATGTTAGAATTAAGAATTTATATACTCTGTATGAGCGATTGGGTTCTTTTGAGATAAAGAATGAATAAATAAATAAATATATAAATAATACAATTTTTTATAACAAATTTATACAAATTTTTGTAATATACAAATAATTAAATTTTATAAAAATAAAACATATATATATTATCTTAAGATTACAATTTGAAATAGAAATAAATTACTATTTACTAAGTACATAAATAAAAAAACTAAATAAATTTTAGTATTTACCAATAAAATTATTTTTTAATAATTTTTAATTCTCTAATAAATTCTCTAATTCTTTAATAAATTTAGATTTCAATTTAAAAAAAATATATTTTCTAATTCCTATTTTTGTGCATATTATATGCATATTATAAACTAAATAATAACTATTAACAAAAATATTATTATATTTTTAATACAAAGAAAAGAAAACAAAGAAAGTAATAAAAAAATTAATTAAAAATTATTATTCTAAAATTAAAGAATTATTATTCTACTTTGAACTATTATTCTAATTTGATAGGTATATTGTTGTGTATTTATGTGTCACATTTAGTTACCTTAATTATTGCAATTCGTATGAGTCATTTGAATTTAAATCTAAGTCTGAGAACGAGAAAAATTTCCAGACTCATCGTTGAAGGAAAAAATCAGATGTCCTTATCATGTTCACCTGTTCCTAAAAAAAATTAGATGAAAAAGTCGAATCTGAGAAAACAAAAGCCTCAATCTCTAAAGATTATCCTATCGTCAAATCACGTATTTTTCCTAAAGAATCTTCTGAACATTTAGACGACTCAAGTGATCATAGACCAGATTCTCCCATTAGTAAAACTTTTTCTAGTAATACAAATTTACATCGAAAAATAATGTCAAAATGTCGACATTAATCAAGCGACTACGTTAATACCCGAGTTCAATGGAAATTCTGTAGAGTTGCATAGATTTGTACAGCTCGCAGAAATTCATCACCAAAAAACAAAAGGTTACGAAGATTTAGCAGATTTTCTAGATGTTATAAAATCTAAAATCTCTGCCGGGCGTATAATGCGACCTTAAGGTATAAAATATTTGAGGTTTGAAATTAAAAACAGCACTTTTAGAAAAAATTTCAAAAACTAGATCAACTCAGTTAATCCAAAATGAAATCTTCAAACTGTGTCAAGGTCCCAGGGAATCCGTTGTAAATTATTCTGAAAGAGCAGAAAACCTGCTTGATGAATTAAACATTTCAAGCGTTAACAGTTCCATGCCCAGTGAAGGTAGTAAAGTCATACGTAAATTAAATGGAAAAACCGTTATGAATAATTTTGTAAATGGATTACTGCCGTAATTATTAAAAATAATTGTTCGCTCAGTTAGAACTCTCTCACTAAACGAGGCAATAGAACTGGCAATTTACGAAGAAAAATTTAGTAAAACCTCCAACAGTAATAATTTTCATAATAACATTAATAATAAAATACCGTATGGTAATTTTTACCAGACTCAAACGCACTATACCAAAAATTGTCGCACTATACCACAAAAAGGTAAATTTTAACTCAAACTTTAATAATAATTTCAATTTTCAAAACTATTTTCAAAACTAGGATTAATCATAACTTTCCTAATTTTAAAAGTGCACATCGTATGACTGTTTCCAGTCTAAACCCGTAAATTGCTACAATAACAAAAGAAAAAATTTGTCCTTATTGTAAGAAATCTGGCCATAATATAGAAGAATGTAGGAAACGTATTTATAATAATAATAAAAACGGTAATCCTATACAACCCAATTCATCACAGGAAAACTACATCCAGCCTGATCCGTCGGGCCTAAGCTACAGGCTAACAACTTAAAATAAGAAGCTAATAGAAGCAAATAAAATAAAATATAGTAAAATAGAAAATCGATTAGAAAATTTAAACATGCAATTAGATCTCTCTCACCTCAATTCCGAGAAAAAACAATCTATCATAAATATATGTAGAATGTATAATCAATTATTTTACTTCGAGGGGGACCTACTTACTTGTAATGGACCTGTTAAACACTATATAAATACTCTGTCTGACAAATCAACTGTCAATATTAAGCCTTATAGGTTACCTGAAATTCATAAAACTAAAATAAAAAAAAACAAGTTAACGAAATGTTAGCTCAGGGAATAGTCCAACATAGTAAAAGCGCGTGGAACAGTCCTTTATTAGTCGTATCAAAAAATCCGATTCTAATGGTAATAAAAAATGGCGTGTCATGGTCGACTATCGTAAGTTATATGAAATCACAGAATGCGATTCATACCCACTGCCGAATATTGAAGATATTCTTGGTCACTTAGGAGAATCGAAATATTTTTCAACTTTGGTTTTTGCGAATGGTTTTTCAAATCAAGGTAGAAGATAAAGATCGTGAGAAAATTGCTTTCAGTACACCCTACGGTCATTTCGAATTTAAACGAATGCCATTTGGTTTACGGAACGCACCGCCCACTTTTCAAAGATTAATGAATATAGTACTTACTGGTCTCCAAGGTATACGTTGCTTTATATATTTGGATGACATGGTAATATATGGTAAAAATTTCTTTGATCATAACCAAAAATTAATCGACGTATTCGAAGCATTAAAGATATATAATATGAAATTACAACCAAGTAAATGCAAATTTTTACAAAAGCTTTTATAACTTAGTCATGTAATAACCGAAAAAGGTATTAAGCCAGATGAAAAGAAAATAAATGCTATTTTAAATATAGTTCCACGAAAAAATCAGAAAGGCATAAAATATTTTTTGGGTTTAATTGGCTATAAAGATACCAAATTTTCCATACCAAAAAAAGATACCAAATTTGTATGGGATGAATTTTGTGATGATTCCTTTAAAACTTTAAAAAGCTATAACAGAATATCCAGTTTTACAATATCCCAATTTTTCAAAAAAATTCTATTTAACTACTGATGAAAGCGAAACTGCGTTGGGTGCCGTTTTATCGCAAAAGACTTTAGAACATGGCAAAGTAAGCGTAAGTAATTTGCCAATCGGTTATGTAAGTAGAACGTTAAACAAAGCTGAATGTAACTATTATACTGTTGAAAAGGAAGCGTTAGCTGTAGTTTGGGCAACTGCATATTTTCGACAATATCTCTATGGTAGTTACAGGTTATAAACCGCTGGTTTGGATTTTCAACATTAATAATTGTACTTCTAGAATAATGCGCTGGCGCATAAAATTGAAAGAATACGATTATTATGTTGTTCACAAATCGGGTTGTCTAAACACAAATTCGTTCACACAACTAGTTATCATCCAGAATCTAATGGTTACTTAGAAGGGGCACATCGCACCTTGGGAAACTAATTACGCTGTTAAAGATTCTAATAACTGGGATATGTGGTTAAATTTTGCAATATTCGCGCATAATACAACTCCTAATACTTCAACAAAATTTTCGCGGTATGAAATTTTGTTTGGAAATAAATTCTCCTGAAAACACTACTATCAAAATTGGTAGGAAAACCAAAATGGTTCACAACAATATCTTAAAACTGTTTATTGACTAAAACGAGACTTTAGATATAATAATATGATTCATTCATTTTATTTTATTTTTTTTTAATATCTAAATTTTCTAATTTTCAATGAAAAATCACAAATGATGTTCAACATAACGAAACACGATGAAAATTCTGTCTTATACTTGGAACCTTTGGAAGACTACTGAATTATTTCGACAAATTGGAAATTAATTTTATATTATATTATGATCTGGCGAACATGAAAATTGAATTGGATCAAATCCAAAAAAGTTTTGACAATTTAAAAAATATGTGTAAAGAAATAAAATAAATATTTTCTATGAATCATTGCTCTGTAACTATTAATTTTTATACCCTACACCTAAAGTATAGGGTATATTAACTTTGGTATGGAGTTTGTAACCACCAAAAGCAAGCGAGTTAGATATGAACATATTCTGTATCAGGATCACCTCCTGAGTCGATTTAACGGTGTCCGTCCGTCCGTCCGTTCGCACGATAACTCAAAAACTAGTGAAGTTATCTTGATGAAATTTATATAGTAGCTTACTAATTACGAAAGGAATGCTAAGTTCGAATCTGGACAAAATCGGTCCATTGGTTTGGATTCTGGACGCTACCAAATGATTCCGTAGCAAACGAGATTATATCCAAAACCAACAAAGATACAACCTTTAAATATTTTACAATGATGTTCCTTCTCGTTTGATTTATGTTTCTGAAATTTAACAGGATTTGGTCTATGGGTTTGGATTTTGGAAGCTTCTGAACGAGCGCCAGAGCAAATTACATTATCTCTAAAACCAAGAAGATATAACCTTTATTCTTGAAATTTGAAATATTTTACAAGGGTGTCAAGCATATACCAAGAGGATGCCTCTTTTACGTTCCTGAAATTCGAGTTGAATAAGACAGAAAAGGAAAGAAGTTCAAGCAGCTGCCAAAAAACTTATGGATTTTTCATTTAATTCGAATTATTCAGGTGTATGGTTTTAATAAGTCGGTTGTATTGACTTAGTGTTATATTTACTTGTTTGAATACAAAACTATCCAAAATTACAAACACCCAGCAAGAAATTGAAAATATTTTCAGACATACAAAACAAAAACACGGTCTTATAAACATTGTTGGCTCTTTGTTAAAAGAATTACTTGGTATAATGGATTCAAAAGATTCTGAATACATAAAAAAAGAAATTTCCGACCAAAAGGAATTCAATAAATTTATCTCATACATAATCGAAAATATTTTAAAATTCTACTTTAAATTTAAAAATTAATAACGAATTATTAAAGAATTTACTTCCAAGAATTCAAAATGTTACTATATATCAACAACTTTTAAATAAGTTAGATGAAACTTCAATTACTCTAACTTCCTATATTCAAAACTTTGATAGAAGACAAGATGATATTCTGGTTTCATTAAGAAAATCAATGAATAATGAAATAGATTTCAAAGCTACACATCCAGAAATTTTGCTTGAATCTCTAGAAAAAATCCAGTTAATAATTAAAATGCATGAACTTCCTTTAACAATAACAAAAATAACGTTCTACAATTTGCAAAGATATTAGAAATCAGAGCAAAATATACACAAAACCGGATTATATTCGAAATCTCAATACCTTTAGTGGCTAGAGAACATTTTTCTATTTTTAAAATTTATCCAATACCAACCTCATTAGAAAACATAACATACTACTATATTGATTTTAAACAAAATATTGTTGCAATAAATCAAAAACGTGATACTTTCATTAGTTTCGATCAGAAAGACTTAACGTTTGTGTGGGAGATTTTTTGAGTTATCGTGCGTATGGACGGACGGACGGACATCGCTAAATCGACTCAGAAGTTGCTCCTGATTCAGAATATATATACATGTCCATATCTAAGTCGCTTCCTTTTGGTGGTTACAAACACCATACCAAAGTTAATATACCCTATACTTTACGTGTAGGGTATAAAAAAAGAGAATCTTGTTCAAATTAAAAAATTATTTAACATATTTAATAAAATCTGAATCAAAATATTTTAAACAAAATTATAAATAAAATATTTAAATAACTTGTGTTAATAAAATAAACTATTTTTATAAAAGAAACTAAATTAAAATTATTACATTATAGAAAAAGAAGAGATTATTAGAAATTAATTGTTCAGAAAAAAATATTTCATCTTTATTAATAATTACAAAAAAATTTTTTTTCCCATCCCAACTTATTTTTAACGCTTACGTACAATGCAATACTTATTACAATACATCATATTTATTTTTACTAAAATGTAACAATGTCGAACTATTCCAATTTACTAATATTGTATTGTAATATGATTAATCATTGATTATAATATTCATAATTATGTTATTAAATGTAGGTCAGCGATTGAAATATATTAATATTGTAATTGCAATTTGATGAGTAATTTATAATATTCAAAAATTATATTATAAATGTTATAATAAAAATTGGAAAATTAAAATCAGTCAATAAAAGAAACTCAAAAACCAAATGTATTTTATTTGAATTATTTAGTATTTTATTTTGTGGATTATTACACATGTTTATAGTGTGTCAAATACTTTCCATCTTTTCCCAGCCTATGTAAACTTTTGAGAAAGATTCCTTGTCAAACTCGATAATTGTGTTCAACATTTCCTTGTTATATTTTTTGACTGAATGCACTTTTAGCACTTAAATTTTACTCATTTCAAGAAAAGCGTATTTTTGGCTTTTTAATAATTTCTGTTTCAGTATATTTCTAATTTATGTGGACAATCTGTAAATTGTACTATCTTATCTAATATCATTTGTTGATTCAATTTAATTTCGTCCAAACGTTTCATATAATTGATTTCAATCGCCTTTAATAGTTCTGTAACCACCTTTTCGTTGTTTTAATAGCTATACCAAAATCTTCATTGTACTATTTCAGTTGCTCATAATTTTTTGCCACCGCACTATCCCTATTTTGAAGGACCAGGTAGGCATCTACATTTTGAATGTCTTGGACACAGTCATCACAAATAAATGTAATCATTGTATTAGCAAATTGTTTATAGTAGATTGATCCAACCTCGCACATTTGAAAACTTCATGATATATTTTCTTACATACCCCTGCATATTCTATTTCAGTTTCGGCTTTTATTTCCATTTTGCCCTTTTGGCATGGAGCGAATATTATTCATTATTAATTGTGTCATATCATTTTCTTTATTTTTCTTCAATTTTTCCATATTTATGGAATATTTAATACGAATAAGTAACACGTCTGTACTTAACAAGTAAAAACTGTAACCTGCACGGCGGGTTAATGTAGAACAATTTTTGTTTTCTTTGATACTGTCAAATGGTTTTTAAAAATGGTGGATACTACACGAAGTGACAATATGGAATTTTTATAAACGTATGAACTATGTTCAAGGGCATAATAAATTTGACATTACGTTTGTGACATCTTAAAGGAGTCGAGCTAGATATTCTGTCAAAGACACGGATCGGCTCAGAATCGAATTCTGAGTCGATTAAGCCATGTACACCCCGCCGTCCGTCCGCACGATAACTCAAAAAATAAAAGAGCTAGGAGGCTGAAATTTTTTTACGTCATTTTTGCAAAATTGCTAGTTTTGCTATTTAAATCCAGCATTTTCGGCCGCCTGGTTCGAGAAGCTGCCATACAACTTTTTTCTTTATATGAAAATAACTTAGTGCCTATTCAAGCTAGGTATCTGAAATTTTGCAAATGATGATCAAGTTTTATTTAAAACACTGGTTTGGTGGGTCTAGAGCAGCCGGTTCAGGCGTCTTGTACCTCTGGGAACTTAATGAAGGTAAGGGTGTGAAACCTTACAAATGATGAGCCAGTTTTATGGCCACAATTTCTGTAAAATTTGGTTGTGCAACAGGTTCGGGAGCTGTCATACAACCTCTCTTTTTAAATGAAAATAACTCAGTTAAATGAAAATAACTCATTGAAGTTAGCTGTCTGAAATTTAGTGAAAAGTTGTCGAGTTACGTGCCAACAATTTTTTTAAAATTTGGTTGGTCTAAGATTCAGGCTTCTTGCACCTCTTGGAACTTACTGAAGCTAGGCGGATGAAATATTACAAATGATGATCTAGTTCTACTCCACAATTTACATAAACATATCTCTGTTGCTAACGTCGGTACTAAAACATTTGAAAGTTTTAAAAGATGGTCAAGTTTTATACGAACAGAGTATATTACGTTCATACGGGTATTCCAGGCTTGACACAGTTTACTTTACTGCACTATTCCTCGTTTATTACAAATTTTTTTATCCGCATTGTGGATTTTTTTAAATTGTCAGTCATGTTTTCTTGTTGTTCAAGTTTGCGTGCATTTCGATTAGCCTCGAATTTAAAATTATTAATTTATATACCCGGAGTCTCATCTCTAAAGGAGCGAAAATATGAATGAAGGAACTGTGAAGCTTAAAGTTGTTGAAACAACGGTGTAGTATTCAAAAATATTTGTTCCGAAAGGAATGCGAAGTACTTATTGGAGTAAGATCATTTTATAAATTTATGTCATCGTTTTTTATTAAAAACTTACATGATTTAGAAAACAAAACAATTACAGCACTTACCATTGTTTTTTAAACTACTAATAATATTCATACACTAGGATATTTTGGGTTTCCGGGTGACGTTAATAATCTAAGAGTGATGCGAAATAAAATTATATGTGTATTACATAGTGCAGCAATAGTATATAACAGCAACACGACAAATCTCAGCAGATATTTAGCAGCAAAGCATCCAGATGAATTATTGCTATAATGCAGTTTTCTACTATTTAATAAATTTGTATTCTGTTTATTGTATTACTATTTTTACTATATTCCATTTACTTTAATAGGTATTTAAAATTTTTTATTATATTATAAATTTGCTTTTACTCTATTTCATTTATATATTATAAATTTGTAATTTTTTATTATATTATAAATTTGTATTTTGTTTACTGTATTACTCGTTTTACTATATTTCATTTAATATTTTATTATTAATTGGCTATTTTTTCACTGTAATATCACCATTTTTGCTATCTTTGTGTAATATAAATTTCCTATATTTTTTTACTATTTATAATAATTTTTATAATTATTTTTAATAACTATTTTTATTTTAACTATAGAATAAATAAAATTTATAACTGAAAATTTCCAAAATAAAGGTGATGGCCTCAATCATATCGGATGAAATGCCGACTGCATATAACTTTGAATTTTCATTTAAAGTTGTAATCAGAGAGTGCAAGGACTGGCAATACATATCCTAATACATATCCTAACAGGCAGCCAAGCAATTCTTAAATCTCTATTGAGTAATAAACAAGAGTCAGAAATTATTTGGGACTGTTTCCAGAAACTCCTAATCCTGGCGAATAGGAATAATGTAGTCCTAATGAAGGTACGAGGACACATGGGATTTGAAGCACACGAAGAGGCAAATAACCTTGCAAACATCGACTATACTTCAAAACTCATTACGCCGGAACCATTCTGCGGAAAACCCAAAGGACACTCAAAACTATTCTCCACCGATAGATAGAGCAAGAGCACAGAATCTACTGGAATCTTCTACGTTTAAGTACATCAAAAAATTTTATAAAACCACATAAAACGGCAGTGGATAAGATACTGTATTTCAGCAAAAAGGACATGAGAACCTTTGTGGAATATAAATTTTTGTATTTTCAAATTAATTTTTAATAAACATCTCAAATTTTTTTAAATTCTGCTTTTAATTTTTCAATATCCAAATAATATAAGAAAACGTTTATGATTATGATTAAATTTTAATTATTTGAGTAAATTTTCTTATAATTTTGAATTTTATCTTAATTTTTATCATAATATTATTACATGTATACATGTAATAAATTAATTTTTTTTTAAACTAAAACTCTTTTATATTTTTTTTTCTTTATTTTAATTTACAATTGGTTAACAAAATTAGTTTATAGATACAATTTTAATGGTTTATTCATGACCTTAGCTCAAAGCTGTGTGGTCTGATAATTTACATATGTATACAGACGTAATTAAAAAGCAAAATTTATAACAAGTTAATTAAAAATAAAAAACAAAAAAAATAATTAAAAATAAAAAGTTTACAAAATGTGTTGTTTTACAAAAATTCCAGAAGTATACAATGAAAACAAAATCATAAGTTAGTATAATGTTAGCAATAACTTTAATACTTGTATTCGTAATGTTAGTAATGTTCTCAAAACATGCTGTTAGTATTGAATTAATAATGTTAATGATAATTAGTTCTCAATTAACAAGTCCTTTACTTTCTTTTTAAAAAAAGAGAAATTGGTTATTAATTTTAGTTCTTCCGGTAAGAATTTGTAGCTTTTCAAACAATTGTATAAGCTTCTTTGGTTGCTAGTTCTAAAAAGTGAAAGATAGAAATTGGCGTTGTTTCTTGTATTATAGTTATGTATATCGAGTCTTCTATTTAAGATAAAACTATGTTTTAATTGGTTGTTTACTATTTTGAAAGTCGTTGCCAGCAATTCAAACTTCCTTATGACCACCAGACTAAAATATTGGTTCGGGTATAAAAATCGCGATTGATAACAAATCGGTAACCGTTGAATAATTTTCAAGCACTTTTTGTGTACTATATCCAGTTTATTTAGGTACGCTTGTGGCGCCCTGCTCCATATAGGATTTAAATAGCAGATATTAAACTTACTATAATCGCAAAAAGAGCTTTGTTTGACAAATAGTTACGAAGTCTTCTTATTATAAAAATATAGAGAGAAATTTTTTTAATAATTTCTTCAATGTGATAACTCCAATTAGATTTACTATCCAAAATTAGCCCTAAATAGTTAAATTTTTTAAAATTTCTAACGAATCGTTTTTATACAAAAAATTATTCTGAATATCGAAAACTTTGTTTTCAAACAACATAATTTTTGTTTTTTGACGGTTTAGAATTAAACGATGTTTTGTCAGCCAAACCTCAATAATATGCAGATCGTGGCGAATCGAATTGGCAATTCCACTTTGGTTGTTATCTGCATATTTTAAGACCGCGTCATCTGCGTAGAGCTGAATTTCGCCCTTTAATTCAAGTTGTGCTAGATCATCAATGTAAAACTTAAATAGAAGGGGCCCTAAAATTGAACCCTGTGGTACACCTTCAGAAATTGTTTTTTCTGCACTCAGAGAATTGTTAATGCGTACCATTTGCTTGCGACCCTTGAGGTATGATTTGAAAAAATTTAATTGATTTGTTGAAAAACTTAAGTTTGATAATTTCCTAGGTAAAATACCGTGATCAACACAGTCAAAAGCTTTCTTGATATCAAGAAAAACACAACTGACATATTTCCCATTATCTATATTTTTTGAAATAAAATTGTTTAAATCAAGACACGCCGCTGTTGTATTAGAATTTTGCTCGCACCCATATTGCCTTTCACCTAGAATTTGATTGTTAGTTAGAAAAATATTAAGTCTGTTTTTAATTATTTTTTCCAAAATTTTGGAAAAGGCAGGAAGGATAGAAATGGGTCGGTAATTCGAACAGTCAGTTACCAAACCATTTTTAAAGATAGGAGTTACAATTGCAGTTTTTAGAGAACCAGGAAAAGTATGAGTTAGAAAAGCTCTATTTGTGAATTTTACAAGAAGAAGAGTCAGATGAACTGCAAATTATTAGATAGAATATGCCGATTCTGGCACAAAAGGCGTAAGGCGCCAGTTTTTTATATGAAAAAAATTATTGTTTGTTGTTAAAAAGATAATTGAAATAACGGAATGAAAATATATATTATGTGATTGAATGAAGGGTGTTATGGATTTGAATTTAGGTTTAGAGTGTGAGAATATGTGTTATGAAATTTAAAAATTAAATTATTTAGTGCGTTGAAAAAGTTTTAAGGGTAGGGTGTTTAAGCCTTTGGTATGATGTTATAAGCGTAGAAGCTTTAGCAAGTTTAGAGGTTTGGAAAAGGAAAAGTTAGGACTTCCGTAGGTTCGGAGAATTGGAATAAGATCATAAGGGACCAAGTTCGGAGATTTAGGATCTCAAGATGGGAAATTTGAATATCAAAAAAACTTGATGGAATTAGTGCTTTGATAGTATGATTGAAAAGGGGCCCTTTGGCCATAGCAAGGACCGAAGCGAACCCCGCCGAAGTTATTGGGAGTATGTATCAACGATCTTAGATTTTGAATAGACTATACATATTATATTGGAAAGATGTAGTCTTATGAAATTAACAAAAATATCCTATAGTATGTATTGAATGTTTATGGTTTTTGCGATAAAAATTAAAAAATGTTAATTAAATGCACACTAACTTGATTATTTCAAGCTATTTTAATTCTTTTTTAATATAAAACATGAAACAAGTGTATTTACTGCGGTTTTATTTATAAAATCGTGACTAAAATAACTAATGAACTTAATCATGAACTTAATTTGAATACAGAATTAAGTACATATGCAAAATGAAAAAAAGCTTTCTCTGAACTTAAATAAGTCTCTGATTCGTATATTGGAAGCTTCCAAACGAGCCCCAGAGCAAATGAGATTATCTCCAAAAACAACAAAGATATAACCTTTAAATTTGGCAGAATGGTGTTTTTTCATGTTTGATTTAGGTCTCTGAAATTTGAGAGGATTTGGTCCTTGGGTTCGGATTTTTGAAGCTTCCGAACGAGCCTCAGAGCAAATGATATTATCTCCAAAAGCAACAAAAATATAACCTTTAAATTAGACAGAATGGTGTTCCTTCATGTTTGATTTATGTTTCTGAAATTTGTGAGGATTTGGTTCATGGGTTCAAATCTTGGAAGGTTCCGGACGAGCCGCAGAGCAAACGAGTACATCTCCACAACCAACAAAGATAGAACTTTTATTTTTAGTACAAAGGTGTTCTGTTATGTTTCCTTTTCTGTAAAATTGGAAACTGACATTTGAAAGAATTTGAACCATGGGTTACAACATTTTATGTTTTGGAAGAAGTTAACAAAGATGGATAGTAAAGATGACTTCTATGTAACATTGTTTAGTAATGATAATTTAGTATTGTAATTAATAATAACACTGTTCCATACAACACTTTAGCTTCATTCGAAAATAAATTACCTATTCACTTTGATTTAAGAAATGGAAATTGGAAAGTTGGTCTTTCAGAAATTTATCTGAACGATTTCCTACAAACAGAAGAATTTAACAAAGAGAAATGTGCTTTTATCACATATTGGACAGTATAATGTAAGAAACATTGAAAAACCTCTCGAAAAAATTAAAGTAACCAAATCTATAGGCTACACATATTATTCATATGACGATTCCGAATTATATTTGGATGATTGGAAGTTTAATTTTTTACCAACGCTTATTAAAAATATAACTCCTAATCCGGGGTTTACTCGAAATCAAGTTTTTAAAGAATTTTTTAATAAAGTTTTCACATATATCTCTACTCCTAAAAATTATGATGATGTAATATTTAAAAAAGTGTCAGAATCTAACAGAGGGGATTTAATTCGAATATAGCAGACTTTTGACGAAGATAGTTTCTATATAAAAGTTAATCAAAGTTATAATGTAAAAACATTACTAACTGAATTATTTCAACAGAAAAAAAATATAAAAAATTTCAAAACAAAATTACCTGAACTATTCAAATTAGCTGTTGCTAATAATAAAGATGAATTGAATAGAATGCTGATGATTTATTCAGATATAGTTCAATCATCTGTGTTTGGAAGTAGCAAAAAGCGGGCGTTGAGAGCTATCAACATTGAAAATTATAGAATACCTACAAATATTGAATTTGAAAATGTCCATTACATACCTATAGAAAAAAATTGTATTGAAACAATAGCGATTAAAATTTGCAGTCAATACGGTGATGGAATAAATTTCGTTCCAAGCTCCTATCCAACAAAAATTGTATTGCATTTTAAAAAGTATTGATTGCCCAAAAACAATATAAATACTACTACTCAAATATGATATCCTATCAAATATGGAAACATAAATTTTTCTGTCGTTGAAAATTCTTTAACGTATTTATACATGTAAAAAATACGTTGCTTATGCTCATTTAATAAGACAGAGCAATATGATTTTAAAAATTTGTCCACTTCTTTCACCTCCATCTTTTAAAATGAGAATAAGATATACACGTTTATGCTTTTATATATTTGAAGAACAAATCTAATTACCTTCCAATGACTTTTAAAACGCGAACCGATAATGATATATTTTAATCATCATTAATTTACAATGATGGTTCCGGGACCATCTGGATGTGGGAAAACAACATTTGTAGGCAACTTAATCAAAAATATTGCAAGATTGATACATCTCAAAATTGAAAAAATAAAATGGTGTAACCCAGATATTTCTGCTGTTCCAAGAAATATGGATTTCCCTTATATAGATTTTTATACCGGCATTCCGGAAGAGCTTAGTGAAAATGAAAAAAAAACTACGTTAATTGTTTTAGATGATTTAACGTTAGATTCAGCAAATAAACTAGTATGTGAACTTTTTACTAAAGGTTCACACCACCGTAATTTGTCTATTATATTATTAACTCAAAACATTTTTCATCAGAAGAAATTTTCACGAGATATTTCATTAAATTGTAAATATTTGGTACTTTTTAAAAACCCTCGAAACAAATCACAGATTTTTCCTCTAGCTAGATAACTATATCCGGAAAATATAAAAGGCTTTCTGGGGGTATATAATGAATTAACACCAAGCCCACGTGGTAATATTGTATTAGATTTAACACAAGACATTAACGATTTGTTTCGAATTAGAACCAACATATTTTAAGAGGAATATTGCCTTTGCTTTTGTGCTACCAAAGATTTAAAAAATTGCTTAAAATATGAAACGGTTGAAGAAAAGCGACATATGTTACATGTACTAGAAAAATGCAGCAACAAGAATTTTCATAATAATATTCTAAAATATTGTGATGATGATATAATAAAAACTATTGTTGAAATTGCAATTAATGTATTAAACGGAAGCAATAAAATATCACCATTAATTTAACATCTGTTTGCGGACATTATTGTTGTGAATATCTATGGATGCGAAGTTCCCGTAAAAGCATGAAATATTTTCTTAATTTATTCGTCACATTATCTCCACTTAAAAACGATAAAACAAGTAAAAGTAACAGTAAGTCGATGCAACCGACTTATTTATACCCTACACCTAAAAAATTGAAATTAAATTAAAAATCCATAAGTTATTTTAGTTAGGTATTTAATATAACTAAGCTAAAAAAATAAATGCTTTTACAACCTTTGTATAAAATTTCAGATTTCTATCTTTATTAAATTCGAAAATATGCTTGTTAGATCTTGGGAAGTGTGTGGAGGCACGCGGACCACCACCCCAATTCATCTCAAATTTTAGAGACATCAACAGATTATTATTAATTTCGAAGATATGCTTGTTTGGTCTTAGGAGTTGTGTGGCAGATACCCGAACAACCATTCTAATTCATCTTAAATTTTGGACAAATCAGGGACTCAGGAAACAACACCCTAGTACCAAACTTGAAGTTTCTATCTTTATTAATTTCGAAGATATGCTTGTTCGGTTTTGGGAGTTGTATGGGAGGTACCCGAACAGCTTCTCCAATTCATCTCAAATTTTGGACAAATTAGGGATTCAGGAAACAACACCCTAGTACTAAATTTGAAGTTTCTATCTTTATTAATTTCGAATATATGCTTGTTCGGTTTTGGGATTTGTATGGGAGATACCCGAACAACCACTCCAATTCATCTCAAATTTATAGGGATATCAGGGATTCAGGAAAACACACCCTCGTACAAAATTTTAAGTTTCTATCTTTATTAATTTCGAAGATATGCGTATTCGGTTTTGAGAGTTGTATGGGAGGTACTCGAACGCATGGTCCGATTTCGCCCATTTACAATCTCCGCCTTACCTTAGTCATTGTTAACCTACAGTATAAATTTCATCAAGATAGCATCATTATTTTTTGACGGACGGACATCGCTAAATCGACTCAGGCGGTGATCCTGATTCAGAATATATACACATGTCTATACCTAACTCGCTTCCTTTTGGTGGTTACAAACACCATACCAAAGTTAATATACCCTATACTTAATGTGTAGGGTATAAAAATACAAAGAATATTTCGAAAAATTTTTAAAAAATGTGGGAAAAAAACTATAAATAAAAAATTCTAAAATAAAATTAATCAGTTAAAACAAAAGAGATGGAAATTCAGAAGTCAAGAAATTCAGAAGTATTTGAAACACAAAAAGGTGAGCCAGCGCAAAACCTTTTATTAAGCTATATTTATTTTTTGGATAAAAAATAAACCATAAAAATTCAAATTGGATTTAATATTAAAAATTTTGCTGCATCAATAATTTTCCAACGACAAAACAAAGTCATAAGCGAAATAAATTATTTAGAGTGGTGTACATTTTATCATGATTTTAAATAGAGTGAACCAAAATTCAATTTATACAGGGCGCACTAAAAAACTTACATTGCAGCTAGATGAGTACACTCGTTTTTGCCTCATGCTAAACTTTATACAAGCAGGGATCTCATATAACAATGGAGATGAACTAAATATACGAGAATATGTATTCAAATATGTTGAGAGAAGTATCGCAAAGAATAAATTAAGATTGGAACAAGAAGATTTCTACATTCCAATGAATTTACACATAGCTCAGTGTAACTATTCCACACTATTTTATGAAATACCTATATTTTTGCCAGAAAAAATATTTTGGTCAACAATAAATAAAATAAATTTTTTTTAAAACCAATTATTTTCTTTTATTAAATACATATATAAATTCATACAATTTTTTACAGCACATTTAGAAAGGCAGGTAGAAAGTTTAATTAATTAAAAAAAATGTCCCTTGCTACCAAATATAGCGTAAATAAAAAATAAATAATATAAAAAAAATATACAAGTTCGTTTCCCGGCTGGGTACAATAATTATAATATAAACAAAAAATATTCATATATCGCAATATGTAAATACTTTATATATCATAATATCACGTACACCCCACATTCCTACCAGGAAACAGGGGTTATAGCTACCTGGCACATTTATGTATCACGGTACCTGAATATAAATAAATAAATAAATAAAAATATATAATATTAGTGTATAATTAAATAATAGTATTCAACCTATAATGGCCTAGTAGCCAATGGTTTTGTAATATTGCAACATATTCCTGTGTGATTTGTAATATTAATATTAATATAAATAAAATTTCTTTTTTTTTATTTCATATTGTTTTATTATTTTATTTTTAAATTTGTTTAGTAAAACTTTTTACAGATATCTACAAGATTTATCAAATTTTTAACCTGAGTTGGATTTTATTTGTAAACATTATTATATATGGCTCATTATTTTGAATAGAATAATGACCCCAAGCTATAGTCTTAAAGTTATCATTGACTACATATCTTTTATCATTTAAATAACTTAAAGTAATTTTATTTAATGACTGTGTATATATAGTACGTAATTTAGACTTAAAAATTTTCATTTTACCATATAAAACAATATTTTCAAATAAACATTTCCTGTAGTCATTTATAGTTAATTTTTTACAGCAGCATTTTTAATACCTTTACTTTTTTTATAATTTTATTAGGCAAAATATCTAATAAATTTGATTTAAGACCTATAAATTCTTTCACAATTTTTCCATTACTTTTATCTTTAAATAAACCAATCATGTTTTTTATTTACGAGCGGTAAACCGTAAACATTATTGAGATCATAATCAGATGTATCAAAAATTAGTTTTGTTTGATCAGTTTCAAGCACATCTGATTTTATATCTTCATAGAAATCTTCAGTCTTTATATTATATATAAAACTAACGGTATCCATGTAATTCAATTCAATATTTAAATTATACTTAGGCTTCATATACTTATAGTGAAAGTTATAAATATGCAATTTAGAGAGCTGTAGAACTGTGAAACCCAAGTATATCGACTTATCATATAACACTTTCAGCGTATTTAACTGAACCGCAGAAAGATTTTCATTGAATATTGCAATACTATGAAAATTTGGTTTCATAATCAATGATCTTGCCCCAAGATCCCTCAATTCTCCCAAGAATCGGCTATTTTAACTATTTTTCTTTTATCAACGTTTTCCATAGTTTTACCATAAACAGCATTATTCATTAATTTAAAAAATCTTTTTCAAAAAAATTCGTTGCTAAAGCTCTATGGCTAGTATTCAAGTTAATAAACTTTTTTAACCAATCAAATTGTTTAAACTGTATTACTCTATGAATCTTTTCCAAAATTAGGCCATGCTTTAAGCATTGCTTCAAATTTTTGTAATGAATTATATAATTTTTTTATCATTTAACTCTAATAATAGTTTATTTATTTTACCATTGGGAGGTTTTTTGCTTTCACAACAAAATGGTAAATCAATGTGAATATCATGTTTTTTTTTTTATTCGTAAGGGAGGTGGGAATCGTTCAAAGACACCAAAAATTTCCCCTTTGGTAGTGTCAGATTCTTACTGACTAAACCCACCTCCCCCTTTAGCCAATATAATGGTATGAAACCCTTATCTGCGAACGCAGTATATTGGATAGAGAGTAGGGATAGGAAAGAATAGTAAATGTATACGGAAACATTGAATTGGGAGTGGGACTGTAAGGAAACAATGAATCCGCCTATTATTATTACTATTTTGCTAACAGTGACTAAAGTCGTTACAACATGTAGTTAGTATATAGTACTACATGAAGTAATTATTGAAAGTAACACCCACTGTCACTGTAGCGGTTACTATTATTGTTATTAGTATTCTTATTAATATTATTATTAAAGATAGCTCCACTGTAGCAGCTATTATTATTATTACTATTATTATAATTATTATTATTATTATTATTGTTATTATTACTATTATTATTATTATTATTATTATTATTACTATTATTATTGTTATTATTATTATTACTATTATTATTTTTATTGTTATTATTTTACTACAAGAGTCAGCGCCATCAGTGGATTGCAACGTGCAGCAGTACATACACCTTACTTGCATGATATAATCAAAGATGGCTCCACTGTAGCAGCTATTATTATTATTACTATTATTATTATTATTATTATTATTATTATTATTATTATTATTATAATTATTGTTATTATTCTTGCTATTACTATTATTATTATTATTATTACTATTATTATTACTATTATTATTTATTGTTATTATTTTACTACAGAGTCAGCGCCATATGTGGATTACAACGTGCAGCAGTATATAACACCTTACTTGCATGATATAATCAAAGATAGCCCCACTGTAGTAGCTATTATTATTATTATTATTATTACTATTATTATTACTATTATTATTATTATTATTATTATTATAATTATTGTTATTATTACTATTACTATTATTAATATTATTATTGTTATTATTACTACTATTAATTATACGATATACATTATTTCGGTATAAAAGTACTACATATTTTTTTATTTATGACCTGACCGGGGTTTGAACCCAAGACCCTTCGATTGAAAGGTTGGCGACTTAACCACTGCGCAATGAGTCAGATTCATGAGTAATGTTTGAGGATATTTTAAATCTACTTCCAAAACGTAACTTATTTCAGAATCATCAGAAATTTCATCTACTTGGAAATCTCATGTATTTTCAAGCCACTTAAAAGAACCGTATATATTATATAATATAATATATTATAATATTATAATAAATATATTATATATTCAGATGATTCTGCAGAGTTATATTGATCCCCCATATATTTATTATTTGATTTAGCATATCTTTTTGAACATTGGCTAATACCTTCACGAATACTTTGTTTAAAAAAATTAAACATATTAATATCGTCAAATAATTCTAATTCTACTTTAGTATATTTTAACATAGCATCCCAAGTAAGATCTGGTAATGTAAAATATTGAGCTGGATCTAAATTATAAATTTTGATGCAAATTTCCCTCAAATTTTCAAATTTGTCTGTTAGTAAAAAAACATCAGTTTTTAAGTAGAGCTTCAAATAATCTTTTAAAGTTTGACACTGAAAGACATCCCAAACTTTTTTAGCATGAAGATAATCTTCATCTGAACATAAAGTATCAGTCATTGGATTTTTAAAGACTTCTTGTGGGAGTAAATAAATTTCGTTGAGCTTTTCTATTGAATCTATATAATCATAAGGAAAAACACCCTTTCTAATTAACAATTCTAATTTTTCATTACTTTGAAAATATGTTCTAACGGTTTCTAACTTTTCTCTATCTAAATTTTCTGTCAATGATTCTAGACTGGCTTGCATAAACCTATAAGAATCTAAAAATTTTATTTGAAAATATTTCTTTGTTTCTGCAATAAAAATAGATTTGGTTACAGAAATATAATTTTATTTGTTTAAGGGTAGAACTGAAATAGTACTCTTTAACGAATTTAACTCTTTAAATATTAAATAAGCATCATAATTCGAAAAATTATGAAAGAATTTAGGGAAAAACTTAGGTATACGAAATAATATGTTACAAGAATTATGTGATGGACCAGTATATTTACCTGTTAGATGACAATGGTCTTGTACACGATTTTCATTAGATAGAAATATTTTTTCACAAATATGACATGTATCACTATTTGTATGATGAAGGTTTTCCTCTACGGTTAATCTTTTCATTGGTTTCGGTTGTTCTAAATAATTTTCAAAAAGAAATGTACAATCTTTTATTAAAGCTGTGATGAAGTTCTTTCCGCAATCCAATCCTAAAAAAGTTAAAAAATTGTAAAAGTTTGTTTTTTCATTTATAAATTTTATAAACCATACCTGTGAAATCTTTATATATATTTAAATTATTATCAAATGAACATTTGATATAATATGAAAAAGCGATCGGAATATGTTTTTTAATATTTGTTGTTGATGAAATTTTAGGACTAGGTTCACATGTTGAAACAGGTTCCAGCAAACTTTCTGAATCAGCATAAATTACAAATGGAACCCACATTTTTTTATGCCAATTTTTAAATTTTAAAAATTCATTTTCAGAGTTAGGTAACTTGGTAATGATGTTTTTACATTCTTTTTTATGAATTTGTAAATTTTGTTGTGAAGTAAAGCCACATAAACATGTTCGACAAAAATAATTTTTGTGCCCGTGTTTAGAAAGTTGATTTTGCACTAATCTCGATCAATTTTTAACCTAAACGACTTTTCATTTTTTGTAATTAAAAGCATTCCAATATGATGATTTTTTACTTCCTTTGTATGGTAGTAGGGTTCAATTATTTTATAGAATTTTTGAAACCTTTTTCATATCCATATATAATGATGCTTATTTCCGGATTCATTCTTTCAAATTCTTTTATATCGTTATGATGAAGTATTGTTTGTGTTCTATATTATCAATAGCATAATTTTCACATCTCTGAGAATTTCTAATTGCTCTGTTTTGTAATGCTGATATTAAACACCACTTGAAGCAATATACATCTTTATTTTTATATTAATGCATGCTTTTTTCTCTTCAATTTGCTTTGGTAATTTAATATATTGCGAACCTTTTAAAGGTTTATATTCATTTAAATTTATTTCTAAGTGAAGTAACTTACTTAAACTCCATCCAGAATCTTTTTCTTGGAATTCTCCGGTTTTATTCGAAATCTTTTCTATCATATTTTCCAATACAGTTTTTATTTCATGTTCTGCTTGTATAATTTCCATTTTACTATTAAAAGATTTTATACAAGAGACATTTACACTAAAAATATTTTTCACTTCATAATTTTCTAATTTATGAGGCTTTACATATTCTGCGAATAATTCAATGTTAAATTTCAACATTTTTAATTTTAGCAGCTTTTTTAAAAAAATGATTAAAGCATCCTTTATCATTTCAAAATATTGTTCTGGTAATATTATGTCCTCATTTTTATTTTCCAAAATAAAAGTAGCAATCCTTCTTTGAAATCCTTGTCGTATAATTTTAATATTACCTTTATAAGGTAATGTTGCTTTCGCTTTATGTGAATTTGTTCGAATATGGTAGTTCCAATATTTTTTATCTATTTCCATGCTACTTCACAATATTTGATTTCAATAAAACTATTGTTCCCTTTTATTTTCTTTCCATCTGCATTTTGGAAATAAATTTCCTTTTATTATTTTTATTTTCATATACATTTTTAATATGTACTTGAAGATTATCTTTTCTTCCAAAAGTTTTATTGCACCTATCACAATTAAATTCCTCTCTTTTTTTTTCCTCTCTTTTATGTTTTGTCAGTATATTACGCTTAATTGCTTTAGTGGTTAACTGTTTACCACAATATTCACATATAGCTTCCATATTTTTTTTTTAATTAAATATTAATTTTAATATAAAGATGTTTTAAAAGATATTGTTTTCAGCAATACTATTTTAATATTAACAATGAATTCTAAAAAAGCAGCATATATAAATACCTAACTTTTAAATCAACCAATCCATCGAAACTTAAATAAAGCATGTTAAGAATAACAACTATGTGTATAATTGTTGTTACATTTGAACTTAATCATTTTTTAAAATAGTTAACCTCCTTAAAAGTAGTTTTAATATTCAATTTAAATATTATTAATAACTTGGTTGGGTACTATTTTAAAAAATGTATGATGTAAATAAATTAGTTATACCTAACAGTAATAACATACTCAAGTGTAATAATTTTATTATATCATACTACCAAAACACTTGCTTCTACCCTTATAACATCGTTCCAAAGTCTTAAACTTATTAAGTCCACTTAATAATTAAATTTTTAAATTTCATAACACATATTCTCACACTCTACTAGGACCGAATAAAACTTCCGCAGAACCAAATTGGACTCCTGCAGATTTTCCAGAGGGCAGTTATTGCACCTTCGGGAGACAGATATCAGACCTCTGATATCAGACCGATATCTGACAGATATCAGACCAATCAAATTTATAATACCATCAATTAACTCAGTTAAAAATTCTTTCTGGTTAAAATTAATAAATTATTCAATAGAATAATCGTGATTATCTAATCGTGACAAAATAATTCCTTAACACCTGCAACTATTAATGCAAACATTAATTCTTATTAAAATATAAAACGTTATCTAATCAGATTGACTGACAACAGCATATAAATAAAAAACATGGGCTTGGCTATTCACATATTACTTTGTTGCATACATCTTTTAAAACGAATCATTAGAAAAATAAACTGAAAAATATTTCTTTGTTTTTTTTTATATAGAAGGTCACGTTAATAAAAAACTGTTTGAATAATTTTTAACGCAAAACCGGAAACATTCACTAGACACTATAGGATATTTTTGATAATTTCATAACACTACATCTTTCCAATATAATATGTATAGTCTATTCAAAATCTAAGATCGTTTATACATGCTCCCAATAACTTCGGCGGGGTTCGCTTCGGTCCTTGCTATAGCCAAAGGGCCCCTTTTCAATCATACTACCAATTCCAATTCTCCGAACCTGCCGAATTCCCAACTTTCCCTTTTCCAAACCTCTAAACTTAATAAAGCTGCTATACTTATAACATCATACCAAAGGCTTAAACCCCCTACTCTTAAAACTTTTTAAACCCACTTAATAATTTAATTTTTAAATTTTATAACACATATTCTCACACTCTAAACCCAAATTCAAATTCATAATACCCTTCATTCAATCACATAATATATATTTTCATCCCGTTATTTCAATTACCTTTTTAACAACAAACAATAATTTTTTTCATATAAAAAACTGGCGCCTTACGCCTTTTGTGCCAGAATCGGCATATTCTATCTACTCAAATTTTTGTATGAATTTAGTAGAAATATTGTCACAGCCTGTGGCAGCTGCCGAATTGAGCGATTTAATAACTGCATTTACTTCTTCTGCGGTCGTGGGAGATAATTGAAAGTTATTTAAAATATTCCTGCGGAATTGGTTTATGTACTGAACATCGATTGTGTTTAACGAGTTATTACCATCATTTAACACATTTATAAAATAATTATTAAAAGCCGTAGTGATTGCCTTTTCCTCTTCAATTACCTTTTATTGCAATTTATCACTTTGATAGGTTTACTTAAGCCTGAATTGTCCGTATTGAACATTATTTTTTGTAGTATATCCACAATTTTTTACTATTTGAAGTATTATTAAGGATTTCATTTGAAAAAAAAATATTTTTGACTCAATTATTAGTGCTTTAACATTGTTTTTATAATTTTTGTAGAGAAAATCAATATGGGCATCATCTGGATATTTCCTTTTGTATTTAAAGAACGAATCTCTTACTTTCATCTCACTAAGTATTTCGTCAGTAATCCACTCTCTTTTATTTACCTTTTTTCTTATAAGAATATTTTATGAGTATTGAGTATTGTGATTAATTGTTTCAGTAAGTTTATTTATCGCAGAATTGAAGTTATCATGAGAATTTAGGTTATTCCAAAAATTAATGTTATCAATGTTATCATAATTTAAAACTGTTTTCATAAAATTAATTCTCTCAGTAACCGGTTTTTCAGCAAAACTTATAAAAAACTTGATGACCTGACAGGGAGCAGTCTAATACATAAAAGATGTATATTAATGGAGTTTGACATCATAATATTTAATCTGTAAATGACAGACATTTAAAACCATTTTACTCAATGATTTACCAACCAACTTTCATTTTTTTCTTTTTAAATGATAAATATTCAGTATAGCCATCTTACAAAATTAATATTTTTCCAAAATTTTCTGATTTTCATTAATAATTTTCCATTTTTATAAAAAACCCATGTAAAGTATATACATATGTATCATATAATATGTATAATCTATACCTATAATATACATATTCAAAAACGACGCTCTTTTATTCCGTTGAATTTTAAATTTTGTTTTGTTGTTTTTGCTTTTTGTTTTTTTTTCTAAAAACATAAAAAAAATTTTAAAATATATTTTGCATGGTGGGAAATAGAAATTTCACAATAAAATTGAATATAAACGTCAAAACTTCAGTGGGGAGTTTGGTGCAGTGGTAGAGTGGCGGCTTCTTAAACTTTAAAAGTCTTTAGTTTGCAAGTTCGATTCTATTCTATTTTTTTTTTTTTTTTTATTTCTAATATTTTATACGAAATAAATTCTTACATATCATAATATTTAATCTGCAAATGACAGACATTTAAAACCATTTTAATCAATGATTTACCAACCATCTTTCATTTTTTTCTTTTTAAATGATAAATATTCAGTATAGCCATCTTACAAAATTAATATTTTTCCAAAATTTTCTGATTTTCATTAATAATTTTCCATTTTTATAAAAAACCCATGTAAAGTATATACATATGAATCATATAATATGTATAATCTATACCTATAATATACATATTGAAAAACGACGCTCTTTTATTCCGTTGAATTTTAAATTTTGTTTTGTTGTTTTTGCTCTTTGGTTTTTTTTTAAAAACATAAAAAAAATTTTAAAATATATTTTGCATGGTGGGAAATAGAAATTTCACAATAAAATTGAATATAAACGTCAAAACTTCAGTGGGGAGTTTGGTGCAGTGGTAGAGTGGCGCCTTCTTAAACTTTAGAAGTCTTTAGTTTGCAAGTTCGATTCTAATCTATTTTTTTTTTTATTTCTAATATTTTATGCGAAATAAATTCTTACATATCATAATATTTAATCTGTAAATGACAGACATTTAAAACCATTTTACTCAATGATTTACCAACCAACTTTCATTTCTTTCTTTTTAAATGATAAATATTCAGTATAGCCATCTTACAAAATTAATATTTTTCCAAAATTTTCTGATTTTCATTAATAATTTTCCATTTTTATAAAAAACCCATGTAAAGTATATACATATGTATCATATAATATGTATAATCTATACCTATAATATACATATTCAAAAACGACGCTCTTTTATTCCGTTGAATTTTAAATTTTGTTTTGTTGTTTTTGCTTTTTGTTTTTTTTTCTAAAAACATAAAAAAAATTTTAAAATATATTTTGCATGGTGGGAAATAGAAATTTCACAATAAAATTGAA
This sequence comes from Poecilobothrus nobilitatus, assembly GCA_947095535.1. Taxonomy (NCBI): domain Eukaryota; kingdom Metazoa; phylum Arthropoda; class Insecta; order Diptera; family Dolichopodidae; genus Poecilobothrus; species Poecilobothrus nobilitatus. The sequence goes on from OX352773.1 coordinate 107,716,506, forward strand.
TATAAACGTCAAAACTTCAGTGGGGAGTTTGGTGCAGTGGTAGAGTGGCGCCTTCTTAAACTTTAGAAGTCTTTAGTTTGCAAGTTCGATTCTATTCTATTTTTTTTTTTTTTTTTTATTTCTAATATTTTATACGAAATAAATTCTTACATATCATAATATTTAATCTGTAAATGACAGACATTTAAAACCATTTTACTCAATGATTTACCAACCGACGACGACGCTCTTTTATTCCGTTGAATTTTAAATTTTGTTTTGTTGTTTTTGCTTTTTGTGTTTTTTTCTAAGAACATAAAAAAAATTTTAAAATATATTTTGCATGGTGGGAAATAGAAATTTCACAATAAAATTGAATATAAACGTCAAAACTTCAGTGGGGAGTTTGGTGCAGTGGTAGAGTGGCGGCTTCTTATACTTTAGAAGTCTTTAGTTTGCAAGTTCGACGACGCTCTTTTATTCCGTTGAATTTTAAATTTTGTTTTGTTGTTTTTGCTTTTTGTGTTTTTTTCTAAGAACATAAAAAAAATTTTAAAATATATTTTGCATGGTGGGAAATAGAAATTTCACAATAAAATTGAATATAAACGTCAAAACTTCAGTGGGGAGTTTGGTGCAGTGGTAGAGTGGCGGCTTCTTAAACTTTAGAAGTCTTTAGTTTGCAAGTTCGATTCTATTCTATTTTTTTATTTCTAATATTTTATACGAAATAAATTCTTACATATCATAATATTTAATCTGTAAATGACAGACATTTAAAACCATTTTACTCAATGATTTACCAACCAACTTTCATTTTTTTCTTTTTAAATGATAAATATTCAGTATAGCCATCTTACAAAATTAATATTTTTCCAAAATTTTCTGATTTTAAAAAACCCATGTAAAGTATATACATATGTATTATGTATAATCTATACCTATATTATACATTTTCAAAAAAGACGGTCTTTGATTCCGTTAAATTTTTGTTTTATTTTTCTTTTCTATTAAAAATTTTAAAATATTGGTTGTATGGTAGGAGTAGGAATTTCACAATATAACTGAGTATAAAGATTAAAATTTCAGTTTAGTGTTTAGTACAGTGGTAGAGTGTGGGGTTATTAATAGTTGCTTTTTGATTTTGCAAGTTCGATTCAGTTCTGTTGTTTTTTTTTGTTTTTTTTTTTATATTTTAAACGAAATAAATTCTTACATATCATAATATCATCATAATATTTAATCTGTATTAATAGATATTTAAAACCCTTTTACTCAATGATTTATCATTTTAGGCTTCTTATAATATATACGTATATAATAGGTATATATTGAGTTTCCAATACTCAATAAATCAAGGGTAACTTCTAAAAGATAATAATAATCGTGTTTTTACAAAAAATATCATTTACAAATGATACATGATTTACAAATACTTTAATTATTGAAAATTGTATTTTTACATTTTAAATAAAATCATAAAGAAACTATACTGTATATATTGTATTGTAATTGCTAATTAAAACACCTCGAATTTCGTGGGGCGGGCGAATACTAGTGATTTTTTAATCGATACGGTTAATAAACAAAAATTGGGAAATTTAAAAAAAATTTTTGAAAATTTTGTGAAAATTAATATAAAATTAATTTTCAATATTTTATAACTTTTGAGAAGACTTTTTGAGAGTCATATTTGACCTCTTAAACGATTTTGTTTTTTAATCGCAGATAACAAGGGCTAAACATATAATATTTTATAAACATATAGAATTTTAACTAATATTAACAAGTGAAAGAAACTTAAACAAAAATAAATAAATAGTGCAAACTTATACTTTTTATATTCATGCGGTATAAAATACCGCATGGTTACGGACTCTTAATGGATAAATATAACCAAAAATAAAAAGCCAAAGCATAAGATGGCTTCTAACAGAATTAAAAAAAATCCAAGTAAAAAAAATATTAAAATAATAAATAACGAAATTATTAAAAATGAACTTTTATTGATGAAAATGAAAGTAAACCAATTAATAAATGGCAATTTAAATGTACCAAATAATGTAAATAGTTTTGCAGTATTAAGTGACAACAATGACATTAATATCTCAGATGACATCAATGACGTCATCGAGCCAATAAAAAAAAATGAAACAAATATAACCAAAAATAAAAATAATACTGATTAGTTTGAAATTTTGAAAAAAAAAATACTGATAAACTAAATACTAATAATGAACCAATTATTAACTTACCCGGACCCTCAAATGTAAATTCATTAAATAATAATTATAATAATTCTAACCTGAGTTCATCATGTAACACTAATACACAAAATAAAATTGAAAATAATAATATACAAATTAAAACTAAAAATAAAAATGTGCCTCCAATATTCATTACATCAGAAGATGTTCATGTAATAAAAAATTTAATTAAATTACAATTAGAAATTACAAATTTTTTTATAAAAACTATAAATAAAACGCGACACATACTATATTTGAAAACCGAAATAGAATTTAATAAAACTTTAGAATCTTTAAAAGAACCAAAAGTAGAATGCTTCTCATATACTATTAAAAGCCAAAAACCGATCAGTCTAGTACTAAAAGGTCTACATAACGACTACGAACCAGAAGATATACTAAACTTACTAAAATCAAATAATGTTGAACAAGTGAAATTCACCAAAGTAATAAGAATGAATACAAAAAAAGCAATCAATCAAAATATAAAGTTACCAATTTATATAGTACAAGCACGACCACAAAGTTTGATAAATAATATATTTAACATAAAATATTTAGACAACCAATTAATAAAATGGGAAAAATTAAAAAAACCAAGTGTCATACAGTGTAAAAGATGCCAACGTTTTAACCACTCCGCATTTAATTGCAATATGGAGCCGAGATGCGCAAAATGTGGTGGCATTCCAGCTAATTGTACCATACAAAAGGAGAGCCCCGCAGAAAAATTATACTGTATTTTGTGCAAGACATCAGGTCACCCTGCATCTTATAGGAATTGTTCGGTTTATAAACAAAAATTGAATGAATTAGAGATAAGTAAACAAAATAAAATTAATAATACAATAAATAAAACAAAAAAAATTCACAGCTTAGTAAATAACACCTGTTCCTATGCAGATGTTGTTTCCAATAACAACAGCAATAATAACTTTATTAATAATAAAATAACATTAACAACATAAATTTAGAAACAATATTTTTAGCTATTAATGATTTAACTAAAAATTTAAATAATATATGTGAGAATTTTAAGACTCTGCAAAAAGAAATGCAAAATCAATCCGCAATGGTAGATTTCTTATTTGAATCTATGCATGATTGAAAATTTGCAACAAATAAAATTAAAAATGTTTTCTATCAATGTAAACTCTTGTAGATCGTATCTTAAACAACTTTCACTGATTAATTTTTTGGAGGTTCACAAGCCTGATGTGGTAACTTTGTGTGAAACGAAACTAGATAAATCTATTCGTATAAAAATAAAGGGTTATAAATTAATCCGACATGATAGGGCTGAAGCTAGGGAGAGGAACTGCAATACTTGTTAAAAATAAATTAAAGTTCGAAGTAATTAAAGATAGCACTTTAAATAGGTTTAGATGTTTAGAAGTTTGTGCGTTAAAACTTAAATTTTTAAATAGGAATAAAAATTTTTTTATAATATCTGTCTATGCATCACAAAATCACAACATTAATTTTAACAAGGAATTACTTGAATTATTTCAGATACTTGAATTAGGTAATATTAATAATTATTTTATTCTGGCAGGAGATCTAAACCCTAAACACATAAAATGGGGAAACAAAACCGCTAACTCTCGAGGTTCTATGCTCGAAAAATTTATAGAACAATTTAAGTCTTTGTACAAAATTAAATTATATTCCTCTGAAATACCGTCTTTTCCCAGAGGTGGATCGTATATTGACTTATTCCTTGCTGACGTAAGAATAAAACTAAAATCAAATGGGAAAAACAAAATAAAAACATATTGTTATGATATCGTCCAATTAGCACTAGGCACCGAAATTAACTAGGCACCGAACAAAAATCTTTAGTTTGCAAGTTCGATTCTATTCTATTTTTTTATTTCTAATATTTTATACGAAATAAATTCTTACATATCATAATATTTAATCTGTAAATGACAGACATTTAAAACCATTTTACTCAATGATTTACCAACCAACTTTCATTTTTTTCTTTTTAAATGATAAATATTCAGTATAGCCATCTTACAAAATTAATATTTTTCCAAAATTTTCTGATTTTAAAAAACCCATGTAAAGTATATACATATGTATTATGTATAATCTATACCTATATTATACATTTTCAAAAAAGACGGTCTTTGATTCCGTTAAATTTTTGTTTTATTTTTCTTTTCTATTAAAAATTTTAAAATATTGGTTGTATGGTAGGAGTAGGAATTTCACAATATAACTGAGTATAAAGATTAAAATTTCAGTTTAGTGTTTAGTACAGTGGTAGAGTGTGGGGTTATTAATAGTTGCTTTTTGATTTTGCAAGTTCGATTCAGTTCTGTTGTTTTTTTTTGTTTTTTTTTTTATATTTTAAACGAAATAAATTCTTACATATCATAATATCATCATAATATTTAATCTGTATTAATAGATATTTAAAACCCTTTTACTCAATGATTTATCATTTTAGGCTTCTTATAATATATACGTATATAATAGGTATATATTGAGTTTCCAATACTCAATAAATCAAGGGTAACTTCTAAAAGATAATAATAATCGTGTTTTTACAAAAAATATCATTTACAAAGAAATTTTAAATTCATAAAGGCTTTAATTATTGAAAATTGTATTTTTACATTTTAAATAAAATCATAAAGAAACTATACTGTATATATTGTATTGTAATTGCTAATTAAAACACCTCGAATTTCGAGGGGCGGGCGAATACTAGTGATTTTTTAATCGATACGGTTAATAAAAAAAAATTGGGAAATTTAAAAAAAATTTTTGAAAATTTTGTGAAAATTAATATAAAATTAATTTTCAATATTTTATAACTTTTGAGAAGACTTTTTGAGAGTCATATTTGACTTCTTAAACAATTTTGTTTTTTAATCGCAGATAACAAGGGCTAAACATATAATATTTTATAAACATATAGAATTTTAACTAATATTAACAAGTGAAAGAAACTTAAACAAAAATAAATAAATAGTGCAAAATTATACTTTTTATATTCATGCGGTATAAAATACCGCATGGTTACGGACTCTTAATGGATAAATATAACCAAAAATAAAAAGCCAAAGCATAAGATGGCTTCTAACAGAATAAAAAAAATCCAAGTAAAAAAAATATTAAAATAATAAATAACGAAAGTATTAAAAATGAACTTTTATTGATGAAAATGAAAGTAAACCAATTAATAAATGGCAATTTAAATGTACCAAATAATGTAAATAGTTTTGCAGTATTAAGTGACAACAATGACATTAATATCTCAGATGACATCAATGACGTCATCGAGCCAATAAAAAAAATGAAACAAATATAACCAAAAATAAAAATAATACTGATTAGTTTGAAATTTTGAAAAAAAAAATACTGATAAACTAAATACTAATAATGAACCAATTATTAACTTACCCGGACCCTCAAATGTAAATTCATTAAATAATAATTATAATAATTCTAACCTGAGTTCATCATGTAACACTAATACACAAAATAAAATTGAAAACAATAATATACAAATTAAAACTAAAAATAAAAATGTGCCTCCAATATTCATTACATCAGAAGATGTTCATGTAATAAAAAATTTAATTAAATTACAATTAGAAATTACAAATTTTTTTATAAAAACTATAAATAAAACGCGACACATACTATATTTGAAAACCGAAATAGAATTTAATAAAACTTTAGAATCTTTAAAAGAACCAAAAGTAGAATGCTTCTCATATACTATTAAAAGCCAAAAACCGATCAGTCCAGTATTAAAAGGTCTACATAACGACTACGAACCAGAAGATATACTAAACTTACTAAAATCAAATAATGTTGAACAAGTGAAATTCACCAAAGTAATAAGAATGAATACAAAAAAAGCAATCAATCAAAATATAAAGTTACCAATTTATATAGTACAAGCACGACCACAAAGTTTGATAAATAATATATTTAACATAAAACATTTAGACAACCAATTAATAAAATGGGAAAAATTAAAAAAACCAAGTGTCATACAGTGTAAAAGATGCCAACGTTTTAACCACTCCGCATTTAATTGCAATATGGAGCCGAGATGCGCAAAATGTGGTGGCATTCCAGCTAATTGTACCATACAAAAGGACAGCCCCGCAGAAAAATTATACTGTATTTTGTGCAAGACATCAGGTCACCCTGCATCTTATAGGAATTGTTCGGTTTATAAACAAAAATTGAATGAATTAGAGATAAGTAAACAAAATAAAATTAATAATACAATAAATAAAACAAAAAAAATTCACAGCTTAGTAAATAACACCTGTTCCTATGCAGATGTTGTTTCCAATAACAACAGCAATAATAACTTTATTAATAATAAAAATGCAAATAACATTAACAACATAAATTTAGAAACAATATTTTTAGCTATTAATGATTTAACTAAAAATTTAAATAATATATGTGAGAATTTTAAGACTCTGCAAAAAGAAATGCAAAATCAATCCGCAATGGTAGATTTCTTATTTGAATCTATGCATGATTGAAAATTTGCAACAAATAAAATTAAAAATGTTTTCTATCAATGTAAACTCTTGTAGATCGTATCTTAAACAACTTTCACTGATTAATTTTTTGGAGGTTCACAAGCCTGATGTGGTAACTTTGTGTGAAACGAAACTAGATAAATCTATTCGTATAAAAATAAAGGGTTATAAATTAATCCGACATGATAGGGCTGAAGCTAGGGAGAGGAACTGCAATACTTGTTAAAAATAAATTAAAGTTCGAAGTAATTAAAGATAGCACTTTAAATAGGTTTAGATGTTTAGAAGTTTGTGCGTTAAAACTTAAATTTTTAAATAGGAATAAAAATTTTTTTATAATATCTGTCTATGCATCACAAAATCACAACATTAATTTTAACAAGGAATTACTTGAATTATTTCAGATACTTGAATTAGGTAATATTAATAATTATTTTATTCTGGCAGGAGATCTAAACCCTAAACACATAAAATGGGGAAACAAAACCGCTAACTCTCGAGGTTCTATGCTCGAAAAATTTATAGAACAATTTAAGTCTTTGTACAAAATTAAATTATATTCCTCTGAAATACCGTCTTTTCCCAGAGGTGGATCGTATATTGACTTATTCCTTGCTGACGTAAGAATAAAACTAAAATCAAATGGGAAAAACAAAATAAAAACATATTGTTATGATATCGTCCAATTAGCACTAGGCACCGAAATTAACTAGGCACCGAACAAAAATCTTTAGTTTGCAAGTTCGATTCTATTCTATTTTTTTATTTCTAATATTTTATACGAAATAAATTCTTACATATCATAATATTTAATCTGTAAATGACAGACATTTAAAACCATTTTACTCAATGATTTACCAACCAACTTTCATTTTTTTCTTTTTAAATGATAAATATTCAGTATAGCCATCTTACAAAATTAATATTTTTCCAAAATTTTCTGATTTTAAAAAACCCATGTAAAGTATATACATATGTATTATGTATAATCTATACCTATATTATACATTTTCAAAAAAGACGGTCTTTGATTCCGTTAAATTTTTGTTTTATTTTTCTTTTCTATTAAAAATTTTAAAATATTGGTTGTATGGTAGGAGTAGGAATTTCACAATATAACTGAGTATAAAGATTAAAATTTCAGTTTAGTGTTTAGTACAGTGGTAGAGTGTGGGGTTATTAATAGTTGCTTTTTGATTTTGCAAGTTCGATTCAGTTCTGTTGTTTTTTTTTGTTTTTTTTTTTATATTTTAAACGAAATAAATTCTTACATATCATAATATCATCATAATATTTAATCTGTATTAATAGATATTTAAAACCCTTTTACTCAATGATTTATCATTTTAGGCTTCTTATAATATATACGTATATAATAGGTATATATTGAGTTTCCAATACTCAATAAATCAAGGGTAACTTCTAAAACATAATAATAATCGTGTTTTTACAAAAAATATCATTTACAAAGAAATTTTAAATTCATAAAGGCTTTAATTATTGAAAATTGTATTTTTACATTTTAAATAAAATCATAAAGAAACTATACTGTATATATTGTATTGTAATTGCTAATTAAAACACCTCGAATTTCGAGGGGCGGGCGAATACTAGTGATTTTTTAATCGATACGGTTAATAAAAAAAAATTGGGAAATTTAAAAAAAATTTTTGAAAATTTTGTGAAAATTAATATAAAATTAATTTTCAATATTTTATAACTTTTGAGAAGACTTTTTGAGAGTCATATTTGACTTCTTAAACAATTTTGTTTTTTAATCGCAGATAACAAGGGCTAAACATATAATATTTTATAAACATATAGAATTTTAACTAATATTAACAAGTGAAAGAAACTTAAACAAAAATAAATAAATAGTGCAAAATTATACTTTTTATATTCATGCGGTATAAAATACCGCATGGTTACGGACTCTTAATGGATAAATATAACCAAAAATAAAAAGCCAAAGCATAAGATGGCTTCTAACAGAATAAAAAAAATCCAAGTAAAAAAAATATTAAAATAATAAATAACGAAAGTATTAAAAATGAACTTTTATTGATGAAAATGAAAGTAAACCAATTAATAAATGGCAATTTAAATGTACCAAATAATGTAAATAGTTTTGCAGTATTAAGTGACAACAATGACATTAATATCTCAGATGACATCAATGACGTCATCGAGCCAATAAAAAAAATGAAACAAATATAACCAAAAATAAAAATAATACTGATTAGTTTGAAATTTTGAAAAAAAAAATACTGATAAACTAAATACTAATAATGAACCAATTATTAACTTACCCGGACCCTCAAATGTAAATTCATTAAATAATAATTATAATAATTCTAACCTGAGTTCATCATGTAACACTAATACACAAAATAAAATTGAAAACAATAATATACAAATTAAAACTAAAAATAAAAATGTGCCTCCAATATTCATTACATCAGAAGATGTTCATGTAATAAAAAATTTAATTAAATTACAATTAGAAATTACAAATTTTTTTATAAAAACTATAAATAAAACGCGACACATACTATATTTGAAAACCGAAATAGAATTTAATAAAACTTTAGAATCTTTAAAAGAACCAAAAGTAGAATGCTTCTCATATACTATTAAAAGCCAAAAACCGATCAGTCCAGTATTAAAAGGTCTACATAACGACTACGAACCAGAAGATATACTAAACTTACTAAAATCAAATAATGTTGAACAAGTGAAATTCACCAAAGTAATAAGAATGAATACAAAAAAAGCAATCAATCAAAATATAAAGTTACCAATTTATATAGTACAAGCACGACCACAAAGTTTGATAAATAATATATTTAACATAAAACATTTAGACAACCAATTAATAAAATGGGAAAAATTAAAAAAACCAAGTGTCATACAGTGTAAAAGATGCCAACGTTTTAACCACTCCGCATTTAATTGCAATATGGAGCCGAGATGCGCAAAATGTGGTGGCATTCCAGCTAATTGTACCATACAAAAGGAGAGCCCCGCAGAAAAATTATACTGTATTTTGTGCAAGACATCAGGTCACCCTGCATCTTATAGGAATTGTTCGGTTTATAAACAAAAATTGAATGAATTAGAGATAAGTAAACAAAATAAAATTAATAATACAATAAATAAAACAAAAAAAATTCACAGCTTAGTAAATAACACCTGTTCCTATGCAGATGTTGTTTCCAATAACAACAGCAATAATAACTTTATTAATAATAAAAATGCAAATAACATTAACAACATAAATTTAGAAACAATATTTTTAGCTATTAATGATTTAACTAAAAATTTAAATAATATATGTGAGAATTTTAAGACTCTGCAAAAAGAAATGCAAAATCAATCCGCAATGGTAGATTTCTTATTTGAATCTATGCATGATTGAAAATTTGCAACAAATAAAATTAAAAATGTTTTCTATCAATGTAAACTCTTGTAGATCGTATCTTAAACAACTTTCACTGATTAATTTTTTGGAGGTTCACAAGCCTGATGTGGTAACTTTGTGTGAAACGAAACTAGATAAATCTATTCGTATAAAAATAAAGGGTTATAAATTAATCCGACATGATAGGGCTGAAGCTAGGGAGAGGAACTGCAATACTTGTTAAAAATAAATTAAAGTTCGAAGTAATTAAAGATAGCACTTTAAATAGGTTTAGATGTTTAGAAGTTTGTGCGTTAAAACTTAAATTTTTAAATAGGAATAAAAATTTTTTTATAATATCTGTCTATGCATCACAAAATCACAACATTAATTTTAACAAGGAATTACTTGAATTATTTCAGATACTTGAATTAGGTAATATTAATAATTATTTTATTCTGGCAGGAGATCTAAACCCTAAACACATAAAATGGGGAAACAAAACCGCTAACTCTCGAGGTTCTATGCTCGAAAAATTTATAGAACAATTTAAGTCTTTGTACAAAATTAAATTATATTCCTCTGAAATACCGTCTTTTCCCAGAGGTGGATCGTATATTGACTTATTCCTTGCTGACGTAAGAATAAAACTAAAATCAAATGGGAAAAACAAAATAAAAACATATTGTTATGATATCGTCCAATTAGCACTAGGCACCGAAATTAACTAGGCACCGAACAAAAATCTTTAGTTTGCAAGTTCGATTCTATTCTATTTTTTTATTTCTAATATTTTATACGAAATAAATTCTTACATATCATAATATTTAATCTGTAAATGACAGACATTTAAAACCATTTTACTCAATGATTTACCAACCAACTTTCATTTTTTTCTTTTTAAATGATAAATATTCAGTATAGCCATCTTACAAAATTAATATTTTTCCAAAATTTTCTGATTTTAAAAAACCCATGTAAAGTATATACATATGTATTATGTATAATCTATACCTATATTATACATTTTCAAAAAAGACGGTCTTTGATTCCGTTAAATTTTTGTTTTATTTTTCTTTTCTATTAAAAATTTTAAAATATTGGTTGTATGGTAGGAGTAGGAATTTCACAATATAACTGAGTATAAAGATTAAAATTTCAGTTTAGTGTTTAGTACAGTGGTAGAGTGTGGGGTTATTAATAGTTGCTTTTTGATTTTGCAAGTTCGATTCAGTTCTGTTGTTTTTTTTTGTTTTTTTTTTTATATTTTAAACGAAATAAATTCTTACATATCATAATATCATCATAATATTTAATCTGTATTAATAGATATTTAAAACCCTTTTACTCAATGATTTATCATTTTAGGCTTCTTATAATATATACGTATATAATAGGTATATATTGAGTTTCCAATACTCAATAAATCAAGGGTAACTTCTAAAAGATAATAATAATCGTGTTTTTACAAAAAATATCATTTACAAAGAAATTTTAAATTCATAAAGGCTTTAATTATTGAAAATTGTATTTTTACATTTTAAATAAAATCATAAAGAAACTATACTGTATATATTGTATTGTAATTGCTAATTAAAACACCTCGAATTTCGAGGGGCGGGCGAATACTAGTGATTTTTTAATCGATACGGTTAATAAAAAAAAATTGGGAAATTTAAAAAAAATTTTTGAAAATTTTGTGAAAATTAATATAAAATTAATTTTCAATATTTTATAACTTTTGAGAAGACTTTTTGAGAGTCATATTTGACTTCTTAAACAATTTTGTTTTTTAATCGCAGATAACAAGGGCTAAACATATAATATTTTATAAACATATAGAATTTTAACTAATATTAACAAGTGAAAGAAACTTAAACAAAAATAAATAAATAGTGCAAAATTATACTTTTTATATTCATGCGGTATAAAATACCGCATGGTTACGGACTCTTAATGGATAAATATAACCAAAAATAAAAAGCCAAAGCATAAGATGGCTTCTAACAGAATAAAAAAAATCCAAGTAAAAAAAATATTAAAATAATAAATAACGAAAGTATTAAAAATGAACTTTTATTGATGAAAATGAAAGTAAACCAATTAATAAATGGCAATTTAAATGTACCAAATAATGTAAATAGTTTTGCAGTATTAAGTGACAACAATGACATTAATATCTCAGATGACATCAATGACGTCATCGAGCCAATAAAAAAAATGAAACAAATATAACCAAAAATAAAAATAATACTGATTAGTTTGAAATTTTGAAAAAAAAAATACTGATAAACTAAATACTAATAATGAACCAATTATTAACTTACCCGGACCCTCAAATGTAAATTCATTAAATAATAATTATAATAATTCTAACCTGAGTTCATCATGTAACACTAATACACAAAATAAAATTGAAAACAATAATATACAAATTAAAACTAAAAATAAAAATGTGCCTCCAATATTCATTACATCAGAAGATGTTCATGTAATAAAAAATTTAATTAAATTACAATTAGAAATTACAAATTTTTTTATAAAAACTATAAATAAAACGCGACACATACTATATTTGAAAACCGAAATAGAATTTAATAAAACTTTAGAATCTTTAAAAGAACCAAAAGTAGAATGCTTCTCATATACTATTAAAAGCCAAAAACCGATCAGTCCAGTATTAAAAGGTCTACATAACGACTACGAACCAGAAGATATACTAAACTTACTAAAATCAAATAATGTTGAACAAGTGAAATTCACCAAAGTAATAAGAATGAATACAAAAAAAGCAATCAATCAAAATATAAAGTTACCAATTTATATAGTACAAGCACGACCACAAAGTTTGATAAATAATATATTTAACATAAAACATTTAGACAACCAATTAATAAAATGGGAAAAATTAAAAAAACCAAGTGTCATACAGTGTAAAAGATGCCAACGTTTTAACCACTCCGCATTTAATTGCAATATGGAGCCGAGATGCGCAAAATGTGGTGGCATTCCAGCTAATTGTACCATACAAAAGGAGAGCCCCGCAGAAAAATTATACTGTATTTTGTGCAAGACATCAGGTCACCCTGCATCTTATAGGAATTGTTCGGTTTATAAACAAAAATTGAATGAATTAGAGATAAGTAAACAAAATAAAATTAATAATACAATAAATAAAACAAAAAAAATTCACAGCTTAGTAAATAACACCTGTTCCTATGCAGATGTTGTTTCCAATAACAACAGCAATAATAACTTTATTAATAATAAAAATGCAAATAACATTAACAACATAAATTTAGAAACAATATTTTTAGCTATTAATGATTTAACTAAAAATTTAAATAATATATGTGAGAATTTTAAGACTCTGCAAAAAGAAATGCAAAATCAATCCGCAATGGTAGATTTCTTATTTGAATCTATGCATGATTGAAAATTTGCAACAAATAAAATTAAAAATGTTTTCTATCAATGTAAACTCTTGTAGATCGTATCTTAAACAACTTTCACTGATTAATTTTTTGGAGGTTCACAAGCCTGATGTGGTAACTTTGTGTGAAACGAAACTAGATAAATCTATTCGTATAAAAATAAAGGGTTATAAATTAATCCGACATGATAGGGCTGAAGCTACTTTAGGAAGAGGAACTGCAATACTTGTTAAAAATAAATTAAAGTTCGAAGTAATTAAAGATAGCACTTTAAATAGGTTTAGATGTTTAGAAGTTTGTGCGTTAAAACTTAAATTTTTAAATAGGAATAAAAATTTTTTTATAATATCTGTCTATGCATCACAAAATCACAACATTAATTTTAACAAGGAATTACTTGAATTATTTCAGATACTTGAATTAGGTAATATTAATAATTATTTTATTCTGGCAGGAGATCTAAACGCAAAACACATAAAATGGGGAAACAAAACCGCTAACTCTCGAGGTTCTATGCTCGAAAAATTTATAGAACAATTTAAGTCTTTGTACAAAATTAAATTATATTCCTCTGAAATACCGTCTTTTCCCAGAGGTGGATCGTATATCGACTTATTCCTTGCTGACGTAAGAATAAAACTAAAATCAAATGGGAAAAACAAAATAAAAACATATTGTTATGATATCGACCAATTAGCACTAGGCACCGAAATTATTTGTAATAATAGTGATGAATTTTTAGAGACTCCATCTACTGAGAAAAAGTACTTATATAATAAAGTTAATTGAAAAAAATTTCAAAAAGTTCTTAATAATTTATTGCTATCCGATGATGCTATTAAAAAAATGCCAAACGATAAAAACCTATCAGAACAAGAAATCGATTCTTATGTTACTAAAATCGAAAATCTTATTCAGAAAGCAATGGCATCCACAATCCCCACAAAAACAAATGATTACAATAGCCTTGATATTTATTTAAATCCGGCCATTATAAGACTCAAAAAATACAAAAGTGAATTACTTACATCCAAATTTAAATTAATTAAAATAAAAATAAACAACAGCGCTCCATCATTTTTAAGAATCAATGCATTAATCAAAAACATAAACTCCTTAATAAAACAAAACATAAAACTGGCAATAAATAAATATTGGAATAATAGAATAAAAAACATAAAAATATCTAATAATAAAAACATGTTTAATGAAATTAAAAAAATTTATAAAAACCAAAACACAAATATAATCGATCGTTTAAAATTTCAAACGAGCAATGCTCAAATTTTACGAGATGCTAATATAAACTTAAGTAAATTAAAAATTGACAATTATAACTACTTAATTCAAGAAAACAACCAAATAAATGAGGTGATGACAGCCCATTTATTCCAAGTTCAGACTCAAGTTAGGGACCGTGTTTCACCAATAAGTAATAGTGTAGAACAAAGTATTGAAAATTTATATCAAGTAATTGAAAATAATAAAAGAAACAAAATATATTTAGTTAAATTCAACAATAATTTAAAATCAAATAAACTATTAGAAATTGAAACGTTAAATAATTATTTCATAACACAGGAAGAACTTAAGGAAATAGTAGCTAATTTAAAGGGTAAAACATCTTCTGGTATTGATAAAATCCCTAATATAGTGATAAAACATCTTCCTATCTCTATAATTAATTTTTACACAATAATTTTTAACAATTGTCTTAATATAAGCTACTTCCCTAATAAGTGGAAAAAAGCGATTGTTATTACAATAAAAAAACCAGGAAAAAGTGCTTCAGATAGGTTTATAGACTGGAAGTTATAGACCAATAAGTTTATTATCTAATATAGGAAAACTCGTAGAAATAATCATAAATAGATTTACTGTCAAAATAACTGAGAGCAAAAATATAATACCATCAAATCAGTTCGGTTTTCGACGTAAACACAGCCATGCCATGACCAAACTTTCATCAGATATTTGAAGAAATATAAATGATGATAAAGTGGTAGCAACATGTTTTGTGGACTTCGAAAAAGCATTTGATACAGTCTGAATTGATGGTATTATATACAAACTATTAAAATATAAATATCCTTTACATCTAGTGCTCCTGATTAATAACATGATTAGAGGTAAAACTTTTAGAACATATGGGGTTGATAATCATTTATCAAAAGAATTTCAATTAACCAATGGGAACCGTAAATTTTCCAATTCTATTCAATATATATATTAGCGATCTCCTGAATTCTCTAAATAAAAATTTAGAGTTTAATTACAGCATAGCATTTGCGGATGATCTGACAATTTATACAGCTAGTAATAACCTTACAGATGCATAACACATTTTACAAAAAATGTTTAACAAAGTGCTTAATTATTCTAATCGCTGGAAGCTAAAAGTAAACTTCGAAAAATGTGAAACTATATTATTCAGGAACACTATCAATAAGGTAAAATATAATATTAAAACATGCTGGAGAGATTTTTATATAATTACTCCAAACAAGACAAATATTAAAAACTCCATAAATTTTAAATATTTAGGAGTTCATTACAACTATTTGTTTAATTTCAACAATCACGTTCAAAAACAAATAAGTCGAGCAAATATCGCCTTTATAAATTTAGCTAAACTATTCTTTTCTAGAAAACTTTGTAACAAAGTAAAATTACTCTGTTACAAAACCTTAATCCGATCAGAATTAACATATGCCTGCCCAATATGGTATAGTGTTAGTGCATCTTCGATGGAAAAATTAAGATTGTTTGAACGCAAGTGTTTAAGAGCTTGTACAAATTATAATAGAAAGCCTTCAACAGGTTTTGTGCATTTCTATTCAAACAAATTTACTTACGATAAGACGAACATAATTAGAATCGATAATTTTATCATTCGTCTCATACGCAAGCACATTCAAAGGAGTAGTGAAACAACCGAAAGTTCATTAATCAGTCATCCGTGGTATGAAAATTTTGAATACATAAAAAACTGCTTAAAAACAGGGTTTTTGCCTCCTGAGGCCTTCGTTTATCTTGATAAATATAAATAGAGGGTGTTCAAAATTGAGGTATCATTTTGATTTTGCCGCCATTTTGTTTCTAGCTGGAATTTTTATACGAGGTTTCTTTAGGTATATTCTAAATACATTCCGGTTAGTTACTATGGAACGTTACAAGAAGGACCAACGTATTTTTGTTATTACAACGTTTTTTGAAAATGGTAAAAGTTTTCAAGATGTAATTAGGAAATTTCGAACAAAATTTGGTAGAGAAAATGCTCTAACAAATCGTTCAACCGAGAATGTAGCAGCTGTGAGCAGAAGTGTTGAAGAAGATCCAAAAACTTCCATTCGTCATCGTTCGCAGCAATTTAACATCAAACCATCCACATTATTCAACATTTTGCATCGTTTGCATCAACATTTTGATCTCC
Source organism: Poecilobothrus nobilitatus (assembly GCA_947095535.1). Classification (NCBI taxonomy): domain Eukaryota; kingdom Metazoa; phylum Arthropoda; class Insecta; order Diptera; family Dolichopodidae; genus Poecilobothrus; species Poecilobothrus nobilitatus. The sequence continues at coordinate 107,733,527 of OX352773.1, forward strand.
ATTTAAAGGCTTATAAGATCCAGCTGACGCAAGAATTAAAACCAACTGACCATGCATTACGTCGGCAATTCATTTCTTGGGCAATCGAAAAAGAAGAATAAAATGAGAATTTTTTTAACAAAATAATCTTCACCGACGAAGCTCATTTCCAGCTCAATGACTACGTCAATAAACAGAATTGCCGCTTTTGGGGTGAAGAGAATCCAAGGGTTATCTTTCAGCAACCAGTACATCCACAAAAAGTTACGGTTTGGTGTGGTTTGTGGTCAGGAGGAATCATCGGACCATATTTTTTTGAAAACGCAAATGGAAATGCGATTACGGTCAATGGAAATCGCTACAGGGAGATGATCCGAAGCTTTTTGTGGTAGCAAATTGATGATTTGGACTTAGAGAATATGTGGTTTCAACAGGACGGTGCCACTTGCCACACAGCAAGAGAAACAATGGATCTTTTGAAGGAAAAGTTATCGCATTATTTCTCGTAGAGGAGGAGTGATATGGCCACCAAGATCGTGCGATTTGACTCCGCTGGATTTTTTTTTGTGGGGTTTTGTGAAATTGAAAGTGTACAGCAAAAATCCCACAACAATTCAAGAGCTTAAAAACAACATTATCGAGCAGATTTCAACCATTGGGAACAGTTTATTGAACAACGTGATTCAGAATTTTGGTAAAAGATTGGAAGCCTGCCGAAGTAATAGAGGGGGCCACTTGGCCGACATAATTTTTCATTATTAACCGGAACCTATTTTTAATAAATTAAAATAAAAATATATTTAATATTTCAAAAAAAAAGTTTTTTTTTATTAAAATTAAAATGATACCTCAATTTTCAACATCCTATAGATATATAGAAAATAATCAGCATATTCCGATTCTGTATCATTACAAGAGACACTCTCTCATTAAAAATATACCATCAAATTTAAACTCAATAAACATTGAAAATAACGAATTGTTTAAGTATGATATGTATATACCTGCAAAATAAAAACTTTATGATAGAAAACCACACTTTTATTTTTAGAATAATTTAGATTTGGAATAAGGCAGAATTTAGATTTAAGGTAGGTTAGTTAGTAGTCGTAACTGGCAATTAAGTTAAGTTAGGTTAGTTAAATTAGTTTTAAGTTTTTATATAAATAAGAAGTTAAAAAAAATTGGTTTTTAAAAAAAAATTTTCCAATAAATTCATTACCATAAAAAAATTAAAATTAAGAAGATATATTAGATAATAAAATTTTATAGTACAAAATATTTTAAATCAAATAATTTGAAGCAGAGAAGATTAATTGTGAGAGCTTGTAAATTACTCAGCCATGTACATTTAAAATTAGCTTATAAGAATTCTTTTTAAGTTTTGTTTTTGAATTAATGTAAAATCACATAATAAACTGGAAAATAAAACACAAAAAAAAAAAAAGGTGTATGTTAATATTTATATAAAAAAAAACACCATTAATTGAATTTTAATTTTTTATTTCATTCACGTTCTCGTTATAGCTATTCAAATGCATTTGATTTTATAGAATAAAAAGTTAAAATTCAATAAATGATTTTCTTTTTATTATGTAAATATTAATATTTGATTTGTGAATTTGATTTTTTAATTAAAATAGAATTAAAATAATTTTCCAAAATATCTGTTGTTTAGAAATTATAATAATATTATAGTATTAATCTAAGAATAAGAATATTAAAATCAAAAAGAAAAATATTAAATCAAAAGCGTAATGCTAATTTAACTAAGAACATTTTTATACCCGTACGATAGGGTATAATAAAATTACTCCTCCGTTTGTAACACCTCGAAATAAGCGAGCTAGATATACCTTCAAAGGTATGGATCGGATCAGAAAAAAATTCTAAGACTTTTGAGCCATGTCCGTCCGTCCGTCAGCACGCTAACTCAAAAACTAAGAAAGCTAGAATCTTGAAATTTACACGAAATATTCTGGGAGTAATTTGTAGGTTCCCTATTTTTTTTGGTTGAGTTTGGACCAAAACTTAGGGTAGTTCTCGAACACCTAACTTTTAGATCCCCACATTTTTTTTGAAATAGAGCTATGAAATTTAATTATTTTATTATTGTTATACCTTATAGTTGTATAAGGTATATCTTCATTTTGAAAACGCCAAACGATTACTACTTTTATTAGCTTTAAAAGTATATATACAATAAATATATATTTGTGGCATGCGGTGTCTTAATTTACCGTTATGCGAAACTCAAATTTTGCAAAATCCTTTAACCCTTCTATCTTCTAAACGGTTTAAGTTGGAAACTTGAAATTTTGATATTTGAAAATAAGTACTTAGATCTTTGAAAATAAGTATGAGTCATTTCAGAAGTTTTTTTTGTATCACCCCCCGTTTAGGAGCTGTAAGGGGTCAAAAACTGAAAATTTCCTATTTTTAAACACCTGTAACTTGAACACCTGTTAAAATTTTTTTGAAGTAATACACAAAAATTAAAGCTTCAACATTATACTCTTATTTCTGTTAACACTTTTTTTAATAATATAGGGTTACTTTATAATTGACGAAAGTGTTACTTGATTTTTTCAAATTTTCTAACAAATTTCTTCAACAAATTTTTTGCATTTGTTTTACTCGATAATTTGAAATTGTTGAGGATATAATGCGTAGTACAAAAAAATGTAAATAAATAAACAACATAACGGTTGCTTGAAGAATTTTTATTTATATGATATTAATATATATACATACTTATATAATATCATGTTTATTTACATATCGTATATGCCACTAGTGAGTGAATGATAAGAGTATATATGTATATTATATAGTGCCGTATTTACATACATATATGTATTTTATTGTACTTATAAGAAATTATTCTGTCAATGGAATATTTAAATATAATATAATATAATATTTAAAATTATATTTACTGTTTTGTACTAAGTAAATTTAATATACATTTACCGCTTAGTATTAAATGGTACTATAGAATATTTGAAAAAGTTTTGGATTGATAATCGTTATGTGGAAGGTTAGAATCGGCTTTTGAAGAATGTACATATAAACATATAGTTTGAATATATGTACAACCCATAGTTCTAGAAATTATAAAATTCATCCAAATTATTTTAAAATACTAAAATATTAAAAAAATAATATTGTAAGTAGAGTGACAGGCTGTGAACATACTAACGGTTCGTACGGGTATCTAAAAGTTGACAAAGGCAACTGTATTCTTCCTTGTTTTAAATGTATAATATGAAACTATTTTATAAAACTTAAAGCTTTTATTTTAATAATGAAGCTAATACAGTTTTTACTTTCAAATACTTTTTTTCTTTTCAAAATTTTAAAATCCAAAAACAGGAAAAAAAGATAAGAAAGTGATTTTAGAGATATCTAGTGCCCTTAAATTGAAACTATTCAGTGACATCTATTGACCCTAACGTAAAACAGTGTTTCAGTGTCGCCACCAGATAAAAATTTTTAAGTCGGCCATCTATGTATGCGAAATATATGTATTACGAAGTATTATATATAGTACCACGGGCGGTTGACTTAGAACAAATTTTTTTTTGTAAAAAAATTTAGAAAAGTCAAAATACTTCCACCTAATGTCAAAAATAGCCATTTTGTTTTTATTACCGCCATATGAAATTTTTTAAATTGTCAAAAGTCATATGTTAGCCAATTTTGAATCCATTTTGAATCAAATATTGGTTTAACTGCAGCAGTTTAGTGTACTGTTTTGGTATTATTATTAATAAATTTTAAATCAAATGCTTTAAAAATTAAAAGGTAAGTTTTTATTTAATTGAAGAGATAAAATTTTATAATTTATTTTATTTTAAATCATAGCAAGACCGCTTACATTTGTTACTTGAAATGTGAAAAAATTAATTCTCTTAAATATAAATTAAGAAAATTAAAAATAATTCTATTTAATTTAAAAATAAACTTTTTTTTAATTTAAGGTGAGATGAAATTTGTCAAAAAAAATGTAAAAAAAGCAGCAAAACAAGTAAAGAGAACTGTTTTGGTTGAAGATACGTGTTTACAGAAGGACTGTACAAAATGTTCGAAGGCTGGGAAGATAAATCAGAAACCCAGAACAAAAAAAAAAAGAAACCAAGAACAAGAAAAAAAATTTAAATTAATTAATTAAAAGATTGTGCAATGGCGTCGTGCCATAAGTTCAAAAGTAAAATTAAAGGTGAAACGGGTATTGTATGTGCCGGAATATGTAAAAAAACATTTCATGAACAATTAAAGTGTTCTGGGTTGGATCAGTCAACCATTCACATTGTATATACAACCAAGAATATTAAATTCATCTGTGAAGACTGCGTATTGTATATTCAAAGCGTGGATCTAGTTTTACAAAATATGGAGAGTGCAGTAACAAAAAATAATCAACATTTTAAGGAATATAAAAATGAATTTGAAGAAGCAATTAAAAAAAATTAGACAGAAATTATAAATCTACTGAGAGCTATTGAAACGAGTTATGTGAAAAGATTCGAAGAAATTAAAATAGGGCAACAAACGGACTTAAAATGGAAAATTTACTGAAGCATTCAAAAACCAAAGCGATAAGGTAAATGAAAAAATTTTGAGTGCAGTGAAAAAAAATGATGAGGCTGGTAAAAAAATGAATACAGTTGTTAACGAAAAAAATAAAAATATGGGTCAAACAGTATCATTTACTGATATGGTAATAAATACAAAAAAATCTGAAATGACAATCAAAAAAGAATTACCACTAATTGTGAAACCGAAAAATAAGCAAAAAAGTCAACAAACAAAAAGTGACTTAAACACGAAGGTCGATCCAAAATTTCAAAATTAAAAATATAGAAAATAAAACAAATGGTGCAATTTTAATTGAAACTGAAACAGCTGAAGTTCGTGAAAAAAAAATTTAACTAAAAAAACAATTTAAATATAGATACGAAATCAAAATATAAACGGACATAAAACCACAAATCGAAATTTTTCATATGAATAATAAATTTGAGGCAACAGAAATTGTTGAGAAACTTAAAAAGTAAAGTTGTTTGATGGAAATGAGTGAAATCAAGTAAATTGTAAAAGTAAAGTAAGTAGTAGTAAAAGTGTACCCGGTTAAAAAATATAGTAAAGAATTATATAATGCTGTGACTGAAGTGGATAAGAAAACTTTTCGAAAAATTCTAGCAAATGAAAAAGTATGTATAGGATGTAAAGTGTTTGATGCCATAAATATACGAAGGTGCTAAGGTTTCAACCACAAATCGGCGAACTGTGCAAACAAAGAAATATGTTTAAAGTGCCACCAAGAACATAAGAAGTGCCACCAAGGACATAAATATATTAATGCAATAAACGTATTATTGCATAAAATATAATGAAAAATTAAAATTAAATGTGGATGTTAACCACAAAACCTTCAGTAAGCTGTACTTGCGTATCAACACAAATTGGATTTAAAAAAAAAGCTATAGGGTATTAGCAATTAAAGCAAATGGAAATGCATGACAATAAAAACGTAGAACATAACCTTATTAATAAAAACAATTATCAGAAAAGTGGTACTACTGACATTAAAGTTGATAATAAAGCCTCCAGCTTACCAGAATATACCACTAATAGCTATATTTCTGATATAAAAGAAACTATAAATAGGAAAATTTAATATTATAGCTCAAAAACTGAAAAGATTAAAATAGGTTACATTCCCAAAATATGGACTATAAACTATTAGAAGCTTAAAATCCAAACAACATAATAATATCAACAATAGTAGTAAAACTAACTATAATAATGTTCATTGTAACAACAAAAATAGTAAAAGCAATAATAATAATTGTAGCAATAACTGCCACAATAATCAAGTTATAATCTCTGAAAACCTTAACGATCTTAACATAAAAAATAGCAATAACAATAATGAAAATAATGATAGTAAAAATAATAAATTAAACAGTAAAAATAATAACGGCAATAGCATTAATATTAGTAATAGCAGTCAAATTCAAAAATGCAAACTAGTGCAAATTCCAAATACGCAAACTGTATAAAAGGAGACACAATAAACTTGGAAAATAATAACCAGAATCAGGAGAGTAAAAATAAATTCATTGATCCTATGCTTCCTCCGATTGTTAGGATTACAAAAACATGGTATATGGTATAACAAAAACAAATATTATAGTTCTTATCAATCAGGAAGGACTACCGACTGATTATGAAGAATTAGGTAAATTGTACGATAAATATCATGAGAATATTGTAAATCACAGTCAAAGATGTTTCAAAATATCTTAAAACATATAGAAGTCATATTCATTATAAGTACTGAGAGTATTTGAAGAAAATAAGAGAGTCTTGGCAGAAATATATGATTGGTAGATGATGGAACTTACAAAAGATTTAAAGGATGATAATTTAAAAATTCTATACCTAAATATATGTAGTTTAAGAAACAAATTCTGTGAATTAGAAGCAACTATTCAGGAAATTAACAATATATATATAGTCATACTAAATGAAGTCTGGATATACGACAATGAAAAGGAATACTACAACTTACCAAATTATCAAGTTATTTTCAATTGCCGAAACAAAAACAGAGGAGGAGGTACAGCTATATATATAAAGAACGATATAAATTTTAATATAATTATGCAAGATGAATTATACAACTTTACCATTATTGAGTTACTAAATACAACACCAAAAATCAAAATTGGCACGTTCGACAAAGCACCATACGATAACGACAACCTTTTTATAGATAACATGGAAAAACCAGTAGAACAAATGTCCAAATTAACAATTTTTGCAGACGTTAATATTAACCTGTTTGAAAATCCTAATACAGCTATAAAATACATAGACATGCTATCAAGTTCGGAATATAATATTAGAAATAAAACTGAAGGTACAAGAGAATCGTTAAATACAAATACTTTGATCGAACATAAAAAATCCAATTGCAATGATAAGATAAAAAAAACGAAATAAAATGAGGAGCTAGCATAGAGCTAGCTCATCAGATCGATAGTAATCCCTCCGTTAAAAACCTAATAAAATGCTCGTATCTTCAGCGATCGAGTCATTAGAATAAGGTAATATAGTTTTGGTCATTTACCTAAATTTAAATGAAATATTCCGTTAGGGATTGAAACGATCAAACTAGACTTTCAAGGTTTTTTTTAAACCGTTAAATTTTATACTGTTGAAATTGTATCATTGAAATATGCAATGCTATCTTTTTGTGCTTTTACAGAGTAATTTTTTTACATTTCTAAAGAGAAAATAAGATTAAAACTAAAAAGAGCTTTAAGTATTAATAATTATAATAAAAACGAAAAATTGTACTTATATACATATAATTTCTTTGAAATGTGCTTATATATATGTAGGAAAAGAAATATCTTCCAAGATGTTGATGCTATAATTTCTATTTATTTTATTTAATCTTTTAATATTTTACTTTAACGATTTACAAGAGTTTAATAATTTAGTAATAATTTTGACGATCAATGATCAAATTATTTTTATTTTACTTTAATATTCCCAACTGCGCTGGATGGCGTCTGTTCAAAAAATGAACACGTTTTACAAAGTTAAAAGGAAGAGAAGATTAGAGGAAGAGCTTTTAAGCCGAAAATGGTGTTAGTCGGCGAATTTAGTAAGTTCGTGTTGTAATATGTCCGTCAGTGGTGCTAACCATTTTGTTTTGGTATATTCAGTATTGTTTAGTATTGTTTAGTATGTTTTACCACTTCTAGTCTTCTTTCCCACACTCGGCCCTCCTGCAACTTCATTCGACCCGAATGAGGGTTCCATTCTTTCATATATTCCGCTACTGTCGTTGTTCTTTTTAGTTCCTCGTTTCCTCCAACCCTTTCTACCTCATACCGTCCATAATTTCGTTTATAGTACGTTCACAAGCACTTGATTTGGAGAAATCGAGATGATTTTGAAAATTAAGTTGATGTCGTTCTTTTTTTTCTTGATTTCGCATACATTTTTCAAAAATTTATCTGTCAAAGAAAATCAGCTCGTTACTTGATTTTCTCAAAATCACCTCAAAATCACGTTGTTCGTCCATGCATTTTAGATTTTTTTTTTGATGTTAGATTATTTTAAAAAAATTTTTATAACCCTTGCTTTTTTGAATTTGTTGTCAAAAATCAAAACAAAAATTTTATTAATAGCAGCAGATTCAAAAAGGAAATATTTTCTATTGTGTGGACGGAAAAATAAAAATGGAAAGAAGATATAAAAAAAACTTTAATTGGAATGAGAATTCCATTAAATTGTTAATTTCCAAATCTATTTTAAATTTTTTCAAATATTATTTTATTTATTTACTTTTAACAATTACTTAAGTTTAACAATAACTTTTAACTTTTTATTTATATTTTAACATTTTATTTACTTGAAACAATAATATAAACAAAAATATGTCAAATGACGTTCTTGATTTTTAAAAACGGTTTATGAAAGCTGAAAGCTTTATGAAAGCATTTTACTTGATTTTGTACATGATAATCAACTCGATTTCGGAGTTTGTGAACATATTACTAGCAATGATTTTGTAGATACCCAGAAATTAAGGTTTTAGTTTCAGGCCGTGTCCATATTTCTTTTTAATCGCTACTAATTGGTTTATTTCGCAATCGTTTTCTAATTTTCTATGTTTGTGGAACGTTTTCCGATTTTCTTCTTGAAATCGTGCAATATTTTCCGAAGCTTGCTTTCGCAGATTGTCTTGTTCTTGATCTAATTCTTCCAGTGCTTCCGTTCCTAATATTTCGTTGAATTCCGGATTTTCGGGAATGTTCATTTGTAAGCCTGTGAGAAGCCTGAATGGTGCAATTTTTGTGATTTTCGGAGGTGAGTTGTTAATCACTTGTTGAACTTTATTTATATGGTTGCACCAATTTGCTGGGCTTTCTTGGCATAATTTCGATAAGAAGGCTATAACCGTTTTATGTATTCGTTCCACTTGCCCGTTTCGTTATGGTACACCTGTAATTATTAACAAATATTAAATATTTTGGTTTTCGCAGTATTAGTAATGAGTTGGAGGTGAATGCCGAACCTCGATCCGACACAATTTTTCTCGGGTTCCCGAACATAGCTGATTGGCGTTCTAGTCTTTGGATTACTTCGCTTGATCCGACGCTTTTGATAGGGTACAGCCATACGAATTTAGTGAAAGCATCCACTACAACTAGTATATGATTGTAAGCTTTTTTGATCGTTTGCATCGGTCCGATGGGGTCGATGTGATACATTTCTAGGGGTTTGTCCTCTTTATCGATTGAACAAAGGAATCGTTCTTTTTACCTCTTTTTCCATCTGAAATTATACATTCTATTTTAATAATTTTTGACTTTAATTGTGGGCTGTAAAAGTATTTTTCAATCCAATCTTGTCTTTTTTGGACGGAAAACTGAGCCTGCTTATGTCCTAGTTTAATTATTTCATCTTCCATCAAAGTAGGTACTACGATGAGTTCCATATTCGGATTTTGTGTAATATTCCGTGTTTTATGTAGTAATCCTCGTATTCTTTGTTTTTCAAAACTTTTGTTACAGCTGTAATGCAATTGTCGTTACTTTGTGCCTGTTTTAGCCGGTGAACTAGCGAATCTTCGATCATTAGACAGGATAATCTACTAAGGGCGTCAACATACCTCATTCTCGTACCAGCTCGGTGTTTAATTTCGTAGTCGCATTCTTGTAGAAACATCGCCCATCTTGAAATTCTTGACGGTATATCAGTCTTTCTCATTGTTAGAGCGAAGGCGTTATAGTCAGTTATAATCTTGAATTTTGATTCTAACAGGTAAATTCGCCATTTTTTTAAGGCTTCCATTATGGGGACCACAAATTCGTACGAATGATACTTTTGTTTGGCGGGTGTAGTTTTGCGGCTCATGTACAGAACGGGATGGAGTTTTTGATCTTCGGCGTCCTTTTGAAGCAAAATTGCTCCATACCCATTAGACGAAGCGTCGGCGTGAACCTCTGTCGCGGCTTTTGGATTGTGTAGTCTCAAAACTGGAATGTTAGTGAGCGCCCCTTTTAGTTGTTGAAACGCCAATAGTTGTTCTTCGTTTAACCGAAACTCTGCATTTTTTCGTAGTAAGTCTGAAAGTGGCTTGGCTATCAATGCATATTTTGCGATGAATTTTCTGAAGTATGAAGTGAGGCCTAAAAATCGTTTTAACGTTTTGATGTTGGGAGGTAGCGGGAAATTTTCTATTGCTTTTGCTTTTTCGTTTGAGGGCCTTATGGTTCCGTCCTTGATTGTGTGTCCTAAAAACTGTACTTTCCTCTGCAAAAATTTCCACTTTTCCCAATTAATTTTGAGTCTGTACTCGGATGTAACTTGAAGCATGGTTTTCAGTTTTTCTACGCCTTCATTTTCATCTTCGGACGGTATTATTATGTCATCCATGTACACAATTATTAGTCCATTTTTTATCAGCTCTCTTAAAACGGCGGAAACGTATCTTGTAAACACCGCGGGAGAGTTCAAAATTCCAAAGGGGACGGACATACCTAAACTCCGTTAGGTATGACCGTTATGGATTACGAAGGCAGTATATTTCCTTAAGTGTGGTTCTACTGGAACATGCAGGAATCCGTTACGTAAGTTTAGCCCCCTTTGCTAAACTTTAGCCCCCTGGATTCTGTCAATTGCGTCCTCTATAAGGATCATCGGGAAGTTATATCTGACAATTTTTGTATTGATTTTCCTGTAGTCGCCACATAATCGCTTCGTCCCATCCTTTTTTGAAACTAGGACTATTGGCGATGCATATTCCTAGAAGCTCGGTTGAATTATTTCATCCTTCAAGTATTGGTTGATTTGTTTTTCAATTAAGATCTGGTCGGCAAATGACGGCCTTCTTGCCCTTTGAAAAACTGGAACATCATCTGAAACAAGGAATTTCATTTCGATGGGGAAATTGGATTGATACTTGGTTCGTAATTCTCAATTATAGACTTAACGACTTCGATTTGAGCAGCTGAGCATTCTGATAAATCGATGATTGTCTAATTTTCCTCATTTATAGTTTGGGCCATCATGCACAACTTCTTAAATTCGCTATCTGTGCTCTCGCCGCTCGATTTCGTGGCTTTGTGATCTTCTTTTCTTTGTTTGTTAATTCGTCACCCTGATTCCCTTTCGACAAATTTCACACCGTTGTCCTTTAGTATTATATTCACTTCCTTTAGGCCATTATTTCCCAAGACGATAGCATGAGAAATAGCAGTATCACTCACAACGTGAAACTTGATGGTTAACGTGATGTCTTTTACTATTATCTGACTAATGCAACTGCCAACGGTAATGACTTCTTTATTTCCCAAATCTACTAAACATCTTTTATCATCATTGATCATATTTATGTTCAAAATTTTCCATGCGTCACATCTTATCAAACACAGATCACATCTTTTAATACTCGATACTCTTCCATGCGTCACATCTTATCAAACACAGATTACATCTTTTAATACTCGATTGCTCTTTGCCTTAAAAAGTATATTTGGTTCCCTTTCCACATCTGATATTATATTTGCGTTATTTCTTTCAATTTTGATAACTACCTAACCTCCGAAAAATATTATCTCTCTTTTAAAAATGTAGAGCCTTAATTTAACGATTATAAAAATTAATTAAAATAATTATGAATTAATTCAAAAAATTTAATGTATTAAAATGTGCGGAAAATATTAAAATCTTGTAAGTTGTTAAAGTAAAAGATAAACAATATCGTAGAGAACAATATCAATATATTAAGACTATTATTTAAAATTATAATGTACTTGCGTATTTGCTTTAAAATCTAAAAAAAACTTAATATATCTAAATTTTGGATACAATTATTATGTTTCAAACAAATGTCGATTTTAGTTCATTCGCTTATAATAACAAAAAAAAAATCAGCTGTCTCCACCACAGGACCGACCGCCACTACACAAAAAGTACAATGCCAAAATTTATAGGATTTTTTACATAATAATTTATATCAAAGCAAAATAACTTCTAATAATTTAATAACATTTTGTTTTATTCAATAAAAATAACTATAAGCAATGAAATCGTAAAAATATATGTACATTCATTCATACGTCCATTTATTATTATTATTATTGTAATGTAGATACATGTTTTTTTTTTTATTCAAAAAATAATATTAGAAGTAAAAAATAATAAAAACTGTAAACAAATACAAAACAAACATAAAATTAATATTAAATCTGCTAACAAAAATTTTACCGTTTTAATTTTATGTTATCAACAAATGAATAAATAATATGCATTGGCATTTATATAAGTACATGTACATGTATAAGTATGTATATAAATTTTTAGAGATATAAAAAAAAAACAAAAAAAAAAAATTGTTCATATAAATTCATATGGAGTGTTATGTTTGAAATTTGGACTTAAAAAAAAAATTAAATAAAAGTTAAAGTTAGTCGGATCAAAAAATGTTCTATGGCAAAGTTGTTTTAGTATGAAAACAATACCTACCTTATACATTAATGTATGCGGTCGGTAATTAAGTAATCTAATTCATTCACTTATAATAATAAGGAAGATTAGGTTTAATTTAATTCATTCACTTATAATAATAAAAACTAAGTTTAATTTAATTCACTCACTTATAATAAAAACTATGTTTAATCAAAAAAAAAAAAAAAATGTTCAATTATAACTAACCTTAAATTTATTTTTAATTAATTAAATGCAGAAAACCCAAAATGTACAATCGCGTTTCGGAATGAATACTCGAAGTACTTGCGACTTTTGTGTTGATGCTTTCGTGTTAGGCCTTTCGCCTTTCTCCATATGCTATCCTCTGGAAAATTAATTCATAAAAGTTGGTGCATTCTTGATGGAATCTTGATGTGTTTTTTTTTTGTTTTTGATGATAAAATTTTTGAGGAAAAATTTTATGGACTTGAATTAAATAATTCTGGTTTCAAATCAAAAGATATACCCAATTAAAGTTGATTTTAGATTAAAGTTGAATATTTGATTTCTTGTAATTTTTTTTTTTTTGAAATTGTTGTTGATGAAACTGATGGATTGGTGATTGAATTGATTTTTTCTTTTGAGTTGATAAAATTGATTTCATGAAGTTTTTGATGAAGCTTTTAAAATAAATTCCATATAATTTGGTGAATTAATGGCGGTTCACCAAAAAAATTCGGTTTTAAGCAGTTTTGATCAATTAACTGGTTGATCCCGGTTGAGCCCCCAAAGCCCCCAAAACCCCCAAGAAATATCTTCCAAGATGTTGATTCTATAATTTCTATTTATTTGGTATATTTTATTATAATTTTAAATCTAATCTTTACTTTAACGATTTAAAAGAGTTTAATAATTTATTAATAATTTTGACGATCACTGCCTTTAACTTTTTTATTTTACTTTTATATTCCCAACTGCGCTGGACGGCGTATGTTCAAAAAGTGAAAACGTTTTACAAAGTTAAAAGGAAGAAAAGATTAGAGGAAGAGCTTTTAAGCCGAAAATTGTGTTAGTCGGCGAATTTAGTAAGTTCGTGTTGTAGTATGTCCTTACAACATTTACAGCCACGCTTGAAAGGGAAAGGCTGTGTAATTTCCTGTTCAGAATTATGTGGCAGAGAAATGCACTAAACAAAAAAAAAAAAAGATTTGAATTGAAATTAAACTTTTTAACATTTTCAAATTAAAGAGGATTTATAATGAGTACTAGTAATGTGTGCTTGCATTGCAGTTAACAGTTGACCAAATCGTATGACAATTTGGAAAAGCATTGTATCGTTAATTTTTATAGTAAGAACCCATATACTCCCTCAGAACCCAAGCAGGACAACCCGGAACCACGATTCCCAAAAAAAAGTTGAAGAGCTCGCCAAGATCTTTTCAATGACACCCCACAATGATAATATACCGCGGACATTTATATTAAGGGCTTATAAACAATTTCAGGAACCAAGCCGGGTGTTCTAAAACAATGTCGCTAAACAAAAGTTGAAGAGCTCGCCAAAATCTTTTCAGTGATACCCCACATGATCATGTACAGTTAAAAAAGCTTTCTGGACCTGAACGGGGCATTATGGAGCCAGATTCCCCAAGTAAAAGTTATTAAGCTCGCCTAGACCGTTTTAATGATACCCCACATGATAATATGCGTTTGGTTTTCAAGAACCAAACAGGAGTCCTGCAATATTGGTCCCCAAACTAAAGTTGGAGAGCTCGCCAAGATATTTTCAATGATACACCACATGATCATATACAGCTGATTTTATATAAAAGGCTTATAAAAGCTTTTTGTACCCAAGCAGGGTGTCCGAAAACCATAGTCCCCAAACAAAAGGTTTTAAGCTCACCAAGCCATTTTTAATGATACCGCACATGATACTACACATCTTACTTTTATATTAAGGGCTTAAAAACGGTCTCAGTGGCCAAGATGGGCGTCCTAGATGGTCCGCAAACTAAAGTTAAAGAGCTCGTTAAGACCTTTTCAATGATACCTCATATGACAATATTCGGGTATAAATGTTAAAATCCCCATACAATGTATAAAAGGCTGAAGGGGCTCCTTCGAAACCAAAAGATGTAATTTCAGATTTTTCTGGATGGTTTTACACCAAACTCTATCAAATAACTTTTGCAGCTAGTCTCTAGCGCATCTAGAAGTGCTTCATCGTTTTGATATGAAGTGAGTGAGTGGTTTCATGCATTTGTTAGGAACAGCTTTATATACATAACTAGTAATGTGTGCTTGCATTACTGAGTTTTATAGTAAGGGATCATAAACGCTCTCATACTTCAACAAGACGGTCTTGAACCATGGTCCCCAAACTAAATTTAAAGAGCTCGCCAAGAACTTTTCAATGATACTCCACATGATCAATTACAGCTGATTTTATATAACAGGCTTATAAAAGCTTTCTGGACCCAAGCGGGGAATTCTGAAACCAAAGTTCCCAAACAAAAGTTGTTGGCTCGAAAAGACCTTTTTAATTATACTCCGAATGATGATATACAGCTTACTTTTACATTAAGGGCTTAAAAACTGTCTCAGAGACCAAGATGAGCGTCCAAGAATACTGGTCCCCAAATTTGGTATAATAATTAATTGATAATTAACAAATTGCTTTTGACGAAGCTTTTATCAAAGATTATTGTACACTTTCGTTTCCCCATTTTAATATAAAACTTATATTAGTAATAATAAAAAGATCACAATGTTAATTCTCTTTTAAACTTTAGGTAAACAGAATTATGATTATTTTAAATTTAATTCGCTTATTCAATTTTCAATAAAAATTTCACTAACCTAAATTCAATTTTAATTCTTCATTATTAATTAAAGTATATTATTAAAATTAATTCTTCATTATTAATTAAGTATATTATTAAAACTTTGTAATATTTTTTTTTCTTTTTTTTTTTTTTTAATTTCAATTCTTTACAATTTTTATGAATAAAACTTATAATATTTTTATAATAGTTGAATTTTGTACTTGCGACTTTTGTGGTGATGCTTTCGTGTTAGGCTATGCTCTGGAAAATTAATTCATAAAAGTTGGTGCATTCTTGATGGAATCTTGATTTGTTTCTTTTTTTTTTTTTTTTGATGATAAAATTTTTGTTGAAAAATTTTATGGACTTGATTTAAATAATTCTGATTTCAAATCAAAAGATATACCCAATTAAAGTTGATTTTAGATTAAAGTTGAATATCTCGATTTGATTTCTTGTAATTTTTTTTTTTTTTGAAATTGTTGTTGATGAAACTGATGGATTGGTGATTGCTGAAACTGAATTGATTTTTTCTTTTGAGTTGATCAAATTGGTTTAAAGAAGTTTTTGATGAAGCTTTTAAAATAAATTCCTTATAATTTGGTGAATTAATGGCTGTTCACCAAAAAAAAATCGGTTTTAAGCAGTTTTGAAGAATTAACTGGTTGATCCCGGTTGAGCCCCCAAGAAATATCTTCCAAAATGTTGATTCTATAATTTCTATTTATTTGGTATATTTTATTATAATTTTAAATCTAATCTTTACTTTAACAATTTAAAAGAGTTTAATAATGTAATAATAGTTTTGACGATCAATGACTTTAACTTATTTATTTTACTTTAATATTCCCAACTGCGCTGGATGGCGTCTGTTCAAAAAGTGAAAACATTTTATAAAGTTAAAAGGAAGAGATGATTAGAGGAAGAGCTTTTAAGCCGAAAATTGTGTTAGTCGGCGAATTTAGTAAGTTCGTGTTGTAGTATGTCCTTACAACATTTTCAGCCACGCTTGAAAGGGAAAAACTGTGTAATTTCCTGTTCAGAATTATGTGGCAGAGAAATGCACTAAACAAAAAAAAAAATTGTTTTGAATTGATATTAAACTTTTGAAATTTTCAAATTAAAGAGGAGTTATAATAAGCACTAATAATGTGTGCTTGCATTGCAGTTGACAGTTGACCAAATCGCATGACAATTTGGAAAAGCATTGTATCGTTAATTTTTATAGTAAGAACCCATATACTCCCTCAGAACTCAAGCAGGACAACCCGGAACCACGATTCCCAAAAAAAAGTTGAAGAGCTCGCCAAGATCTTTTCAATGATACCCCACAATGATAATTACCGCGGACATTTATTTTAAGAATAAAGTGTATTAATCAAACTGAATTTTCTCTAACTGCAGATCAAATTATTAGAAACTTTAATGAGATTCCACCTTTCTCAGGTGAGGATTCACTTAAATTAAAAACATTTTTAAAAAAAATGGAGGACATAGAGTCCTCGTAGTCCTCGTAGTTATATGGACGTAGTTATATGGTACCAACAACATGCCACTAAAACAATATTGTCTAAAAAAGTGGTTAATACAAAAATTATTGGAAAAGCAAAAACATCTGTTTTGGAGATTCCTGAACATCGCAGAAATTGGACAACTGTTCGTGAAACATTAATGGTTCGATTTCGACCGAAGCAGACAATTCACAGACTGTTATTTCAAGCAAAAGAATTAAAAGTAAGTAGTTTTAAGGATTTATTTTGGATTAAGTAATATTAAAAGCCAATGTACAGAAATATGTGATTATGATAATGAAGAAGCTGTACTTTCAATACTCTCATTCATTATCATAATGTGATTATGATAATGAATGAAAGTATTGATAGAGAAATTGTACAAATTCTAAAGTCTAAGTTAATTCCAATATTGGAAATTTAAATTGAGAACTCAAAAACTCTATTTGAGTTAGATAATCAATTTTGTCAATCCGAAATTTATTATTCAGACGAAGTTATAAAACAAGAATTTCGTCTTTCAAAATTCAATTCAAAATATAAAAATATACCGGTTCATAAATATAAAAGCGAATCTAACAATAATTATCACTCCAATTATAATAATAATTATCGTAATCAAAACTACCTACATTTTAATAATAAATATAGAAATAACTATAATATTAACTCAAACCAAGTAAGATATAACCATAATAATAATTATAACAGGACAAACCAAAATAGAATAAATCAATATAATAGAAATTATTCGAATTCAGGACAGTATAGGTACAACAACCATAATAATAAAGAAATGGTGGTCGACGTGGTAAGTCAGGAAGCAAATTTTACAGACTTGCCTCGGAAAACAGACTCCCAATAATTAAACTTACTTTTGACCATATAAAAATAAATTGTTTAATAGACTCAGGTTCAGATACCAGTCTTATTAAACCTGACATCTTAAATTATGCAACCCAATATTTAGTTAAACCGGTTGTATATAGTTATTTAGGCGGCCCAAATAGTGTGACACAGAAGTTGATCACACCTATCCCAAAAGAATTGAAAATAGAACGTACATTAGAATGGAAAGTATTTCCTCTAAAGAGTAAGAAATACGATGCTATAATTGGCATAAACTTTCTAATATCCTTATCTAAAATCGACATTAAAAACCAATGTCTTTTAATATTTTCAAAATATAAGATTCCGTTTGAAAATCTTAACTACCCTCGTGAATTTGCGAAGCAAATCACTTAGAACCTATAAAAAACTCCAAAGAGGAAATTTTAAATAAAATTAACCAAAATTATTTAAATAATGAAGAAAAAAATAAATTAAAAGAACTTTTATCAAAAAATATCAATCTTTTTTATAATGAAGGAGAAAATTTAACATCAACCCATGAAATAAAGCATCAAATAAAATTAAAAAATAATGCACCAATTTATTGTAAAAGCTACCGCTATCCTAAAATACATGAGGAAGAGGTAGAAAAGCAAATTAAAGATATGTTAAAATAAAAAATAATTAAGGAATCTAACTCGCTATATAATTCACCAGTTTGGGTTGTTCCAAAGAAAATGGACAATTCCAATATAAAAAAATGGCGTATAGTAATTGACTATAGGAAATTGAATGACATCACAATTGATGACAAGTTTCCTATACCTAACATCGATAATATTCTGGACAAGCTAAGCCGAGCGCAATACTTTACAACGCTCGACTTGGCAAAAGGTTTTCATCAAATCGAGATGAAACCAGAAGACCAGAAAAAAACTGCTTTCTCTACTCCATTTGGACATTACGAATAGATTCGAATGCCCTTTGGATTAAAGAATACCCCAGCCACTTTCCAACGGCTGATGAATTCTATATTAAGAGAATATATTAACAGAATTTGCATAGTGTATCTGGACGACATACTTATTTTTAGTACCTCTCTACAAGATCACTTATATAACTTAAATAAAATTTTTAATGCTCTAAAAAAAGCAAATCTTAAAGTGCAAATCGACAAATGTAATTTTCTGTGCAAAGAAACAGATTACCTTGGACATATTCTACCCAAAATGGCGTAAAACCTAATCCTAAGAAAATCAAGGATATAATGGAATTAAAACTACCAACAACTCAAAAACAGATAAAATCTTTTTTAGGCATAACTGGGTTTTATAGAAAATTTATACAAAATTATGCAAAAATAGCTCAACCGTTAACAAAATACTTAAAAAAAGATGCTAAAATAAATATCTTAGACCCAACTTATATTAATGCTTTTGAGCAATTAAAATTACTTTTAACATCTCATCCAATTTTAAAGTATCCTGATTTTAACAAACCATTCAAAATAAATACCGATGCCAGTCAATTTGCCGTTGGCTCTGTGCTTTTACAGGACAATCATCCTATTGCATATGCTAGCAGAACTTTAAGTAACTACGAAACCAGATACAGTACAATTGAAAAAAAACTTTTGGCTTTAGTTTGAGGAGTAAAATACTTTCGACCATATATCTATGGTAAAGAATTTGAACTTCAAACGGACCACCAAGCACTAAAATGGCTTCATACCAAGTACTTGGGAAAAGATTTAAATCTAAGATTGCAAAGATGGATACTATCCTCAAGTGAATATAATATAAAAATAGAATATTTAAAAGGTAAGGATAATAAAATTGCTGATTTTCTTAGTAGAATAAATACAGATAAAAACGAAATAAATGAACTGACCGAGACGTTCAGTCTTAACGAAGGGAGAGAAACCTTCGAAATAAATAATAATGACGAAAACAATGACAACACTTCTCTTCAACCGACTATTCATTCACAAGAAGAAGAACAACTTGACCATATTCCAATTTTAGAAACTATAGTTAATAGATTTAAAACTCAAATAATAATTTCCCATAACTTTATTCAAGAATTTGAAAATCTTCTAGATGGTAAACGAAGAATTTACATTAGTCCTGACTTAACTGAACCAGAACTTATCAACAAATTAAAATCTTATATAGCAGACTCCAAAATTGCTATCTTTACCCAAATATCAGATCATGATTACAATATTATTGAACAAATATTAATAAAGAACTTTCCTAATACCAAATTTATAAAATGTACTTACTTTGCACAAGACATAAAATCGGAAGAAGAACTTATAAAAATTATATCTTTGCATCACAAAGAACAAAAACATCCGGGAATTATTTCATTATTCGAATATTTAAAATATAAAGTTTATCATAAACAACTAAAAATAACAATTAATAGAATTACTAACAACTGTGAAATTTGCAGTAAAGGCAAATATGACAGAAACTCTATTAAACCCAAATTCAAAAAAACAGAAATCCCAGTGGAAAAAAACCAAATTATTCATATTGACACTTATACCATAAGAAACAAAATTTCTTAGTTTTCATTGATAAATTCACCAAATACGCAACTGCATATCCGTTAGAACATAAAAACCATACAAAATTAATTGAAAAACTTAAAATGTACTTTAACCATAAAAAACCAAAAAAATTAATTGCAGATAACGAATTTAATAATATGTACGTCAAAGAATTTTTATCACAAAAAAATATCGAACTTCATTTGGTTAAACCAAACAGCCACACTGGCAATTCTGACGTAGAAAGATTAAATAACACCATAACGGAAAGATTACGTATTTTAAATTTAGAAGAACAGCTTCCTATTAGAATTCAAATGTTAAACGCTATAAAAAATTACAACAACCTATACCACAGTACAATTAAAACCACTCCACAAAACGCAGAAAATAATTTTATTTCATCTGATATTATATACAACAATCTAATTAAATCCCAAGAAAAACGTTTAATAAAACATAATAAAAATAGGCAAGACTATAGAGAAATTCGAAAAATAGGATACATAAAAAACTACAAATGTCTCAGACACAAAGATCAACCTAAATTTAGAAAATACAAATTAAATAATGTACACCCTATTAACATTAAACGACCTTTAAAATTTTCAGACAATCTCTATAACGAAAGTACTTCTACTATTTCTAACGTTACTTCCGCTAGCACGAACGAGTCAACTACAAGTAGAGAAAATTGAAACAAACAATGGTTATACGATTATTCAAGACAGTCAATTACTAATTCCAAAAACATTTAATTACTCTTTGCATATTACTGATCTAAATGAAATAGACAACTTAATAAGTGAAATAAAAAGAAGTTCATCCCTTTTTACAACAAATACAAGCAATCACTTAATAAAGGAAATTGACAGATTAGAAGACAAATTAGCTACCTTGAAAAACGGACATCATACAATACAAAAACGTGGACTTTTTAACTTTTTCGGAACAATTAGTAAATGGCTAACTGGAACTATGGACGACGACGACAAACAAGTCATAAACCAACATTTGGAATCCTTTGAATATAATAACGACAACCTTATTAAAAATATGAACGAACAAGTACAAATCAATAATAATTTCAACAACTCCATAAATAAATTACTAGATAACATTCAACAAGACAGACAATTAATAAAAAATATGCTAAAAAACGAAGTTGATGAAAACGCTTTAAAAATTTCACTTTTTGACTTAAAATTAAATATACAACAGATAAATAAAATTATAGAGGACTTACAAGATAATATAATTCTTTCAAATTTAAATATTATCCATCCATCTCTTCTAAATCACGAAGAGATAATTAATTTTAAAATAAACTCTGAGAAATTAAAACATATAATATAGGATTCTCAAGAACAACTACTAACAAATTAATATTCTTAATTAAAATTCCTTTCAAACTAACCTCTATTAACAAAAAACTAATTACACCTTTAGCTAATGAAAATAATTGCAATATAATAGATTCTTCAATAACAAAAACTTTAGAATTTCGTAACGAACTCTATGAATACGATGAAACCAAAGCTCTTCATCAATTAAGAAAAATTAATCATAGTATAAAAAATAAAAATTGTAAAACTTTAAAAATTGTAATAATGAAATAATTGAAATCGATGATAGCAGTATACTAGTACAATTGGCAAAAAATGTAATACTAACTTCTAAATGTGATGAAAGAAAAATGAATGTTAAAGGTAACTATTTTGTAAAATTTTATAATTGTAGTATTAGTTTAGATAATAAGACTTTTTATAATGAGATAACAGAAATAAAAAATAAATTTGTATTGTCAAATCTAGATTATAAACCAGCAAATAATTCTTACAGTTTTAATGAAATTATTTTAGAAATAAAGAAAAATATAGATCAAATTGAAAAATTGAAAATTAATAAAAATGTATTGTCAATGTATTGTATTATTGTCATAACATTAACTGTAACAATAACTGTAATATCAATAATAACTATTGTATGTTTTATGAATTGTAAAATAAAAAATATTGGATCGATTTTAAATAAAAAGATTCAGGAGAATCTTAACTTTAACGAAGGGAGAGTTATATGTAAGAACAAATCGGTAACAAATAAAAAATGTCTCAGCAACGTGACAAATTTGCCAACGTTGCGAGAAACATGTAATAATGATTTTCCCAGGGAAAATCATTCCCACAATATTATTCTTTATTAATTTAAATATATCATATTTCAGAAATATTTCGCAAGTATTGTTAAGTAATTAATCAGCAAATCGATTCAATATAAATTACCTTAATTTTAGTTAATTAGAGTAGTATATTTTGTAATACCATTATTAACAGTTACAACTGAAGTTAGAACCATTTTTAATAAATATAAATATTAATAAATATAAAGATTAATGTGTGTTTTATTTATGTAGATAATTTTTTTTTTATTGTCAACTAAAATTAAATATAAAAGTTGTGTGCTGGAACAATGGTCCCCAAACTAAATTTAAAGAACTCGCCAAGAACTTTCCAATGATACTCCACATGATCAATTACAGCTGATTTTATATAAAAGGCTTATAAAAGCTTTCTGGACCCAAGCAGGGAATTCTGAAACCAGAGTTCCCAAACAAAAGTTGTTAGCTCGAAAAGACCTTTTTAATTATACTCCGAATGATGATATACAGCTTACTTTTACATTAAGGGCTTAAAAACTGTCGCAGAGACCAAGATGAGCGTCCTAGAATACTGGTCCCCAAATTTGGAATAATAATTAATTGATAATTAACAAATTGCTTTTGACGAAGCTTTTATCAAAGGTTATTGTACACTTTCGTTTTCCGATTTTAATATAAAACTTATATTAATAATAATAAAAAGATTACAATGTTAATTCTGTTTTAAACTTTACGTAAACAAAATTATGATTATTTTAAATTTAATTCGCTTATTCAATTTTCAATAAAAATTTCACTAACCTAAATTAAATTTTAGTTCTTCATTATTAATTAAAGTATATTATTAAAATTAATTCTTCATTAATAATTAAGTATATTATTAAAACTTTGTAATATTTTTTTTTTCCTTCTTTTTTTTTTTTTTTTAATTTCAATTCTTTACAATTTTTTATGAATAAAACTTATAATATTTTTATAATAGTTGAATTTTGTACTTGCGACTTTTGTGGTGATGCTTTCGTGTTAGGCTATCCTCTGGAAAATTAATTCATAAAAGTTGGTGCATTCTTGATGGAATCTTGATGTGTTTTTTTTTTTTTTGTTTTTGGTGATAAAATTTTTGATGAACAATTTTATGGACTTGATTTAAATAATTTTGATTTCAAATCAAAAGATATACCCAATTAAAGTTGATTTTAGATTAAAGTTGAATATCTCGATTTGATTTCTTGTAATTTTTTTTTTTTTGAAATTGTTGTTGATGAAGCTGATGGATTGGTGATTGCTGAAACTGAATTGATTTTTTCTTTTGAGTTGATAAAATTGATTTCATGAAGTTTTTGATGAAGCTTTTAAAATAAGTTCCTTATAATTTGGAGAATTAATGGCTGTTCACCAAAAAAAAAACCGGTTTTAAGCAGTTTTGATTGAATTAACTGGTTGATCCCGGTTGAGTCCTCAAAGCCCCCAAAACCCCCAAGAAATATCTTCCAAGATGTTAATTCTATAATTTCTATTTATTTGGTATATTTTATTATAATTTTAAAACTAATCTTTTACTTTAACGATTTACACGAGTTTAATAATTTAATAATAATTTTGACGATTTATGATATAAATTTATGCAATAAAATTGTGATAAGTAAAAAGTTTTATGCTTTTGAGTATTTTAAATTAAGCTTAGCGGTAGAATATCAGTTATGTTTAAATTTCAAATTAAAACATTAATAAGCTAAAGATATTGTGCTTACTGTTCTTAATTAAATATGAAAAGTTTTTAAAGTTTGGTTTGGTTTAAATACAAAGTTAATATTATCAAAGTTTAAACTTGATTTAATATTTCCGTGAAAATTGAAAAAAAAGTTTTATAAATTAAAATAAAAAATAAATTTAAGCTATTGAGCTGAATATTCCTAATTAGATATGAAAAGTTTTTTAAGTTTGGTTTACTTTTAATATTATTAAAGTTTAAGCTTGATTTAATATTTCTGTGAAAAATGAAAAAAAAGTTTTATAAATTAAAATAAAAAATAAAATAAGCTTAAGCTATTGAACGGAATATTCTTAATTAGATATGAAAAGTTTATTAAAGTTTAAGCTTGATTTAATATTTAACGTGAAAAATTAAAAAAAAGTTTTATAAAATAAAAAAAATAAGCTTAAGCTATTGTGTTGAATATTCTTAATTAGATATGAAAAGATTTTAAAGTTTTGACTTAAATACAAAGTTAATATACAAAACTAATATTTTTTTTTTTTACTTTTATTTTTTGTTATAATTTTACAGTCTTATGTATATGTCTTCCATAAAGGATTTATTGCCTTTATCTATTGCGTATCTTACATGATCAATGAAGTTTAAGTTTCGATGTAACTGAACTCCAAGATATTTAACGAATTTTTTGTTTGCGAGAGTTGACATAGGCGATTTAATTTTAAATTGTTTCCAATTTTTTCTAATGTCTGAACTAGTTTTGTCAACCGTATTAGGGAATAATATGGTTTCACATTTACTGAAGTTCATTTTTAATATCCATATCTTGCAATAATCCTGAACAATGTTAAACATTTTTTGTACATCGTGTTGAATGCTATTTACCGTGTCATTCGCAGAGTATATTATAATATCATCCGCGAATGCTAGAGCGTAGTTATTTCCTTTTACTCGATCTAGCATGAATAAGAGATCTGCTATATAGATGGTAAAAAGGATAGGTGCATTAGGTGCATTAGGTGCTTTTAGTTTGGTTTAACAAAGTTATTATAATCAAAGTTTAAACTTGATTTAATATTAACCTGAAAAATTGAAATTGAAAAAGAGTTTTAAAAATTTAACCATAAAAAACTTAAGCTATTGTGTTGAAAATTCGAAATTAATTATAAAAAGTTTATTTTTAATTTTTATATTTAATTATAAAAAATATTTTTTATTTAGGTGAAAAGTTTTTAAAGTTTTGTTTAAATATAAAATTATAAAAGTTTAAACCTAATTTAATATTTATTTGAAAAATTATAAAAAGTTTTTAAAGATAGTTTTGAATACTTCATAAAAAAGTGCTTTTAAAAGCTTAATTTAAAATTGGAGAATTATTATGATCTCTATAATAAAAATGTAAAATTGTTGAATGTTCATGACTTTTCGTAAATATGTTTTTACTTTAATAAAAGCTTTGAATTAAACGGCTGATAATATATTGTTAATAATATAAGGTGTGATTATGAAATAGAAATTAAAAACGTGATCAAGTTCAAGTTAAAAGTAAAAAAAAAAATAAAAAACTTGGTTTTAAAAAGTTGTTTTTAATATTAAATAACAGCATTACATTTTTTTACTAAAAGTTTATAAATTATTATTCATTAAATAATATCTTTTTATTTATCCATGAATCATGACTTTTATCAAAGCTAAATCACCTAACCAAAACTTGATTTCCTTTTTTTCTTATTATTTTTTCTACAAGGTAAACATTAAGAAATTTAACAGATGTAAGTTCAGGTTCATAAAAACTACCTTTTATTAGTTTTTTAGTGTAATCAAATAAATTATATGTAATTGGATCTGTTCTTTTTATTTTCGCTATTGTAAAAATTTCTGTTGACCAATTGGGTTGATAACCTTTTGTAAATATACCTTTATATTTACTTATAGGAACAGAATCTCCAATGTTGTATTTGGGTTTTCGGAATACTTTTAATTTATTGTAGACAGTTTTTAATAATAATTTCTCATTTTTCTTTGTAACCTTTTTAGGTGGAAGTTTAATTGTATGATGATATGTTGAGTTATATTTTTCTATTAGCGATGGTAGAATAGTTAACCATTTATATGTGCCTTGTAAACTGAATTGTTTCCACATCATGTTTTGCAGAGTGCGATTGAAACGTTCTACAATTGATGCTTTTAGTTCTGATGTATGATAATGGTTAATTTTATTTTTCCTCATTAGATTTTGAAATTTTTTGTTGAAAAATTCCGTACATTGATCAGATTGTAAATTTTTGGGTTTTTTACCAGCACGCTTAAAAATATTTTTCATTGCGATTAAAACATTATCAGCGCTTTTGTTTTTAATCGGTTCAGCATACGCAAATTTTGAAAATGTATCAATAACTGTTAATAAATATTTATATGCCTTATTAAATTTTGCATATGGACTCATTTCAACCAAATTAATTTGCCAAGTATCATTTAAACTCTTTTGAATAAATTTTCTTCGTGTAAATTTTCTTCTAGCACCTCTATGAATTTCTGACACAACTTGTAGCTTCGACATTATTCTCGTACCATTTAATTAAATTTTCCAAAGTGATTCTATAATTTCCTATTGTATGACATTCACATGTGTCTGGTCCAGAAGTAGGATTATCATATGCCCACGGACAAAGGGCAAAATGAGTACCATAAATTGAAGTGAATTTATTTACTCCGGAAAAATTTTTAATGTGTTTATATAGATGTAATATTACTTTCTTATGATCATCTAATAAGACGGAGGAATAAATATTTAAGAACTCCTCTACTTCCATAATTTAAAATGACTGTACTAAGAATATGTTCGCTGCTTCTATATGATCTCTAAATTATATTTTAAATTCAGTTTCTTATTAGACACAGACCAAAAATGATTAATTTTATTCATCCATTTACAATGATGATAGCGGGACCATCTGGTTGTGGAAAAACAATATTTGTGTGTAATTTAATTGAAAATATTGAAAGATTGATTTATCCGAAAATTAAAACAATAAAATGGTGTAACCCAGAAATTTCTGTTATTCCAAAAAATCTAGCTTTTCCTGATATAGACTTTTATACCAGTATCCCAAAAAAGAAATAAGTGGTAATGAAAATAAACCTACTTTAATTGTTCTAGATGACTTAATGTTAGATTCTGAAAATAAACAGGTATGTGAACTATTTACTAAAGGTTCGCACCATCGTAATTTATCTATTATATTGTTAACTCAAAACGTTTTTCATTAGGGAAAATTCTCAAGAGATATTTCATTAAATTGTAAATATTTAGTGCTTTTCAAAAACCCTTGAGACAAATCACAGATTTTTCCTCTTGCTAGACAGCTATATCCGGAAAATATAAAGAGTTTCTTGAGAGTATATAATAAGTCAACATCAAAATCACATGGTTATATTGTGTTGGATTTAACACAAGATATTAACAATTTATTTCGTATTAGAACTAACATTTTTTCCAAAGAATATTGTATATGTTTCTGTGATACGGGTGATTTGAATAACAGCTGTCAAAAATATGAAACGATTGAAGAAAAACTAACATATGTATATTACATGTACTAGGAAAGTGCAACAAGAAGAAATTTCGTAAAAAAATTCTTAAATATTGTGATGATGATATTATAAAAACTATTGCTGAAATTGCAATCAATATATTAAATGGCAATAATAAAATATCACCAGCACAAAAAGCAAAATTTAAAAAACATAAAAAACAATTAAGATTTCTAGCCTGTGCTAAGAAAAGTATAAAAGCCAAAAGAAAAATATTAGTTCAACATGGTGGATTTTTACCAACTTTAATCGGAACTATATTATCTGGTGTAATAGGGAAATTGCTCAGTAAGACATAATGCAGCGAATGATTGTTATGTCACCAGAAATATTTTCAAAATTTAGTAAATTATTTCAAGATGATAAAAACTTGGATTTATTAGATCAAAAAATGAAAAAAGTTTTATACGATAAAAAATTAAAACCATTGCAAAAATGGTATTTATATCGTCAAAATCTCCTCAAATATGGAATTAACAAAAGACACGCAAACAAATTACCAGAAAAGACTAATAATCTTACATTTGATACAGGCACTCAAACAAAATTATTTTCCAAACGAGATGCATATACAGAAACTGAATTACCTAAATACAAATCAACATCAGCACAGACTAATTTTGCACCATTAGTTACTGATGAAGTGTTTGAATATGATCCTAAAAAAGAGCACTCGGACATGGAGATCGATTTAACACATTACGATTTAGATGATGATGAAAATTCATTTAAAAAATTAGCTCAAACTGAAATGTTGAAAGGGCGAAAAACTAATACAAAGACCATCTCTAAGCTCTGATTATCGAATGTTTGAAACACCAAGTGGTGATGTAATTACCGTTGCTGTACCATCTCCTGAAAAAAAGAAGACACTAAGTTCAATTTCGGTAGTTCAATTTCCTCAACTATACTTTCACAGTTTCCTGAAACAAAAAAACGAAAACTGAAACCTTTACTAAGAAGTCCTAAACTAAGAACTTCATCAACACCGGAATGGACAACATATAAATAATGCAACATTTTATGTTTTAGAAGAAGTTAACAAAGATGAATGGTCAAGATGACTTCTATGTAACATTTTTCAAAGTTACATGTAAGTCTATGTAAGTTTTCAAAGAATTTTTTAATGAAATTTTGGTATATATCTCCAATACTAAAAATTACGATGATGTAACTTTTCGAAAAGTAGCAGATCAAAACGAAAAAGGTTTAATTCGAATATCACAGACTTTTGATGAAGATAGTTTCTTTATAAAAGTTAATCACAGTTATAATATAAAAACATTGTTAAAAGAATTATTTCAACAGAAAAAAGGTATAAAAAATTTCAAAACAAAATTACCTGAACTATTCAAATTAGCTGTTGCTAATAATAAAAACGAATTGAATGGAATGGTGATGATTTATTCAGATATAGTTCAATCATCTATTTTTCGAAGTAGCAAAGTACGTGCATTGAGAGCTATCAACGTAGAAAATTGCAGAATACCTACAAATATTGAATTTCAAAATGTCCTATACATACCAATAGAAAAAAATTGTTTTGAAAAGGTAGCGATTAAAATTTGCAACCAATACGGCGATGGAATAAATTTTGTTTCCAGTTACTATCCAACCAAAATTGTATTACACTTTAAAAAGCATTGATTGTCTAAAAAACAATATAAATACTACTACTCAAATATGATATCATATCAAACATGGAAAGAGCTTACGTGAGATATTATTCCTCTCAAGTAGGTGGAGGAATTAACGATATTGGACCCCAATAGCCGGATAAAAGTGTAAGCCGGATAAAAGTGTAATAACACTTTTATCCGGCTATTCAAAGAGGTCGTGGTTTTGGAAATATATTCGGAAGTTTAATTCGTTACTTAAAGACAGTTTTCACATCAGGTTGGGACTTAATTAAAACAGAGGCTGTGAACACAAGTAAAAATATTTTGAATGATATAGCATCTGGTGCAAACATAACAGAAGCTGTAATTGATCAAAGTAAAGGAGGCATGAAAAATCTTCGAAAATCAGTAGTTAATCAACTGCATTTGATGTATGGTGGAAGGCGAAAAGCCATAAAAAGATGAAAGGGTATAAAAAGACGATCAGTTTCTAAAAAGACACATTTAAAGTCAAAACGACGAAAAAAACAAAGTAAAACCTCTGATATTTTCAATTAAATATGGAGTGTATGAAATCTGAACTTGATCTTTTTGCATCATTACCAGTACAAACAAGTATATTGCGTTCAGAAGAGGAAGCATACAATCCTTTAGTTTCTTTAGAAGCGTCACCGTCAACTATTGAATTTGTTTCGCTTGGAAATGGAAATACATATCGAGATTTATCGTCAACCTACATAAATTTAAAATTCAAATATTAAAAAAAGATGGATCAGTTTGGAGTGCAAATGATAAAGTAGGAACCGGAGCTGATATAAAAGCAGCCCCGCAACCCAGTGTTGCAAATAATTTATTACACTCTTTAATTAAACAATGTAATGTAACTCTAAATGGGAAAACATCACTCCTTCAGACTCCTTATACCATTATAAAGCTTACTTAACTACTTTACTAAATTATGGTACAGATTCCAGTCAAACAGATCTGGAAGCATCTGGTTGAGAATTGGATAAACCAAATGTAAATGATTTTAATAATTCTGCTTCTAAATCAAGACAAAAATCATACAACAATTCTACTGAAAATTACATGTAGATTTCTTCAACACTCCCAAATTACTTTTAAATAACGTAGACATTCGAATTGCTTTGGCATTAGAAAAACAAGATTTTTTTATTTTCTTTAACGATAACGATGATAGTTATTTAAAAATTCTCGAAGCTACATTATACATGAAACATTTAACAATTAATCCTAGCATATTAATAGGACATAATACTGTTTTGGAAAAGGCTAACGCAAAATATTTTTATATGAGAAGTGAGAAGTGAAAACATTTACAATTCCAGCTAAGACATCCAACATATCATTGGATAATATATTTATAGGGCAAATACCAAAAGCTCTTGTATTTTGCATGGTTAATAATGAACATTTTAATGGTAAAAGATCAAAAAATCCATACCATATCGATCATCAAAATCTCACACAATTTCAATTATATGTGAATGGAGTGTGCCTACACCAAACTCTGCAATTGAAACAAGTTTTACATCGAATAATTTTTGTAATTCTCGTGTATATTTAACATTATTTAGCGAAACAAGTATACATCATTCTGATAGAGGGCATCAAATTTCAAAAGAACTATTTTCAAAAGGTTATACAATACTAGCTTTTGATTTATCACCAGATGGTTCTGGAACTGATACATGTTTTATTAAACCAGGGAGTTGTAAAGATTGAAGTAAAACTCAGTTCTCCATTAACTTCAACATTAACATGCATTGTGTTTGCAGAATTCGATGCCAGTATCGAAATTGATAAAAATCGCAACGTCTACTTAAACATATAAAAGGAAGCTTATTGGACCATCTCTATTCATTTGAAAATGGCATACGCTGTAGTAGATTTATCGTTCTGAAAGGACGATAACAATACAATATTTGTAAAAAATCTAGCTGTAGCTGGAATAAAAGAAACATGTAAAACTATTGTAAAGGAATTAAAGTATAAATTCCCAACCAAAGATTTAAAAAGAACAGACATCAAGAATTACTCTTTTGGGCATATGGACAATGAAAAAACAACTAATAATTTAATAAATTTGCTTGAAAAATTCGATATAATGTTCACAAAGTGTAAACTTAAAGTTGAATTTTTAACAGCATACATAAGTGGAAATACTCAGCTAATTGATATTTCTCGTTTACAAAAAAATGAATACACTTCAGATAACGAAAGCGCTGAAATGTAATTGTGTCATACGTAAATTGTTTAAAGGTGTTTTTGCTCTTGATCAAATACCGAAAAATATTTCAAAACCTGGTATTTTAGTAATTAACACCAACACTTCTACCAAAAAAGGAACACATTGGTTAGCAATTTTCGTGCCACTTCAAGGCTGTGTAGAATATTTTGATTCATTTGGAAATCCACCATTCCACAATGAGATTGTGAAATTTCTACAAAATCAATCAAAATGTTTTGTTTTCAACAATAAGAGTTTACAAAGTGACCTTACATCAGTCTGTGGACAATATTGTTGTGTATATTTATGGATGCGATGTAACTGCAAGTGCATGAAAAATTTTATTAATTTATTCAACACAATATCATCCCCACTCAAAAACGATAAAAAAATACAGAGAATGTTTCGAACAATTTTTAAAAAAGGTTAACTTTAAACACTATAAATACAAAACTTTCAAGCTATAAAACTAAACAGTTTAAAAAACACATGGAGCCAACATTAAATGCTGAAGTATTCATCGAAAAACAAATAAACAACGACGAAGCACAACAAAAAAATCTTTTATTAAGCTATATTTACTATTTTGATTAAAAACAAACAATAAAAATACAAATTGGATTTAATGTTGAAAATTTTGCTGCAACAATAATTTTCCAACGTCATCGCAAAGTCATTAGCGAGATGAATTATTTGCAGTGGCATGCTTTTTATGTAGATTTTACAAACATTCAACCTAAATTAAATTCAAATAAATTTCCACTCAAATTCAATCATACAGAGCAAACTAAAAAACTAACATTGGAACTAGATGAGTACACCCGCTTTTGCCTTATGTCATACAAGCAGTGATGTCATATAACAATGGAGCTGAATTAAATGTGCGGGAATATGTATTCAAGTATTTCGACAGATGTATTGAAAGGAATAAACTGAAATTGGAACAAGAAGATTTTTACATTCCTATGAATTTACATATAGCTCAGTGCAATTATTCTAGACTATTTTATGAAATACCATTGTTTATGTCTGAAAAAATATATTTTGCAACAATAAATAAAACAAATATTTTTTAAAACCAATTATTATTATCTGTTATTAAATAGATGTACAAGTTTATACAATTTTTTACAGCACATCTTTGCAACAAATTTTATGTATTATGATGGTGAAGGCAAATGGTGATGTAATTTCTTAGTTTCTGTAGAGATGGAATTGTTATCTAAATTGATAACTTTTACTGAATTTGAAATAAAAGTGTCTAAAAATTGCTTTTTTTTAAGACCTTTTACATAAATAACATCAAATATAGTTGTTAAATGTTCCTCAAAGACATTTTTAACTTTTAAATACTCTATAAAGCCATCATTCCAATCCAAGTTATTAATGTTCTTTTTGTTGTACTCATTTTGTCGTTTAATATCACTATTTAACTCTTCAAATGAGTACGGTGCTTTAAATATAAATAACATTGGTATTAGAGAACCATCAGCTATCAAAGAAAATTCTTTCAAAAAATATTGTTTTGTTATTTCCAATAACAAATTGTAAATCAACTATAGCTTTCCTGCTACTACAACAACTACTGCTGCTGCTGTTGTTGTTGTTGTTGTTGCTATTCATTTTGTTCTTTATTATAATAAAAAACTAATAACCAAGCCTTTTATTTATAACTCTGATTTCATAAACAAAAGTGGGGGTACCTAGATATACTACATAAACAAAAGTGGGGATACCTAGATATACTAAAGAGCAGTATATTTTTAAAGCTATTAACGGACCTGCGCAGACCGTTTTCGGACCTTCACAGACCGTTTCGGACCTTCACAGACCGTTTCGGACTTTCAAAGACCGAAACTAGTCCTGAATACAGGCCCCTCGCGCCAACGGGCTCCCTTAGCACCATCATAAGTATCTGAAAAAAACAAAATTTTTCCTTTTCTTTCAAAATAAATAAAAAAACAAATTAAATTTTTAATATTATACTTTATTTATTTAAAAAAATTTTCCTGCGATTCGATATTATCCGATGGAATTAATTCAACTAATGCCATATTTCGTTTGTCTTTATCCCGTCACAAAAATTTTAAATAAAAATGCGCTCTATTCAATTCCTCTAATTCCGGTTCGTTTGTTACTTTTTTTGAAAACCTGTCCGGCATGAAAAATATAATTTTTTCATTGGTTATTGGATCTTCTACCTCACATAACACCACCGTTTGACCTCTTTTCGTCTCTAAAAAGCGCCAGGAAATCACCTCGTATATTTTCATTTTCGTATAAAATATCAATATTTTCATATTTTTGACCTGAACCCACTCCCAAATCCATTAAACTTTTTAAAAAACCCAAACCAGCCTAATTAAAAATAGAAAATAGAAAAAAAAAACAAATATCTTACCATATTGTTTGTAATATTATGTACTATTAATAAAGTAAATAGTAAATAATTTTTAATGATAGTAAAGCAAAATTGTTGTCTTTATATATGAAAAAACTTTATATATGACTTCCCTACTCATTAACTCATTATGCTTTTATATAGTGAAATGGAGCCAGAAGCAAAGAAAATTGAATTAACTGGAAAAGGAGTAAGTTACGTCTGTGAAACTTGTTCAAAAAGTTTTACAAGAAAAAATCATTTAAAAGAGCACATGAGAATTCACGAAAATTTGAATAGAAGTAAGTGTAACATTTGTAATGCTGAATTTTCAAGACATAGGAATATGTTACGTCACATGAAGCAACATAGGTTTTGTGAATGTTGTAATGTTAGAGTTAACAATTGGAGCAACCATATTCGCTCAAACATTCATAAAAACAAAGCTGCCGAGAAATTTGGTGATAATATAAGATTGATTAAAGAGTGATTTGAAAACCGAATCCAAATTTATATAATTGACAATACTTATGAATCTATAATTAATCCCACTGAGTTTTTGAAAACTATTAAAGAAGAAGCATGGACACTTTTGCGGATAAGCTTATTAGAATTTGACTGTTTTAAAGTGAATGCTGACCTTTTTGCTGAATATGCAAAGATGAGTAATGATGATGATGAAATGGCTATTTCTATAAAATCATTTCAAACCCAAATGGCTGCAATATTAAATCAAGATGATATTGAAATTGAGTTTGAAAATATATTATATAAAATACAACAACGAACAGAAGAATTTCAAGAGAAAGATAGCGGCTGGGGTTTAATAAGAATTATAGGTTTAGAATTGAATATTAATAAATACCAACCCATAAGAGGATCCGGATTCATAAGAGGATTCATAAAACTATCAAAAGATATAGAGGGTAAACGTGCTTGCATTAACATAAAAAATTCTGACAATTATTGCTTTAAGTGGGCAATAATATCGGCTTTAAAATTGTCTACAAGTAATCCAGAAAAAACTACTTCTTATAACATGGCTGATATCAACTTAGAAATTATTGATCTAGAAGGAGGATTAATATCAACTGTTGACTTTAGTAGCATTGATTTTCCAGCAAAGATAACTGATATAAAGATGTCCTGATATTAAATCCTGATATTAGCCTAAATGTTTTTGGTTTGAAATTAAACAAAGAAAAAATGAATTAGTGGGACCGTATTACACAACAAAACAGGAGAAAAGACATCACATTAATTTACTTTTAATTGAAAAAAACCAAAACTATCATTTTGTTTATATTCATAATCTTTCAAGATTCTTAAGGACCTCAATTACATCAAATCATGGTCAAATATATATTTGCAACCGATGCCTTTTACATTTTTATGACAATAATCAATATCAAATTCATAAAAATGAATGTAACTGCATTGCAACAAGCTTACCTAATACAGAAACAAATACTTTAAAATTTGAAAATTATAATCTGCAAATGGAAGCTCCTTTTGTTATATACGCTGACTGTGAAAGTATTTTGCAACCTATTTCTACATGCTTACCTGATTCAAATAAGTTTTCAACACCAACATTCAACAGCACATACCTGCTGCTTTTTCATATTTTATAAAATGTTCTTTTGATAGTAGTGTAAATAAATATGTGGAATGCATTGGTCCTGATTGCACAGAACAGTTTATTAGGAAACTAGCTGCCGATTGTATCTTGCTATACAAAAATTATAACATGAAGCCAAAACCAATGAATTGAACTTACTCTAGATGAACAATTAAAACAACTTACTGATATTAATTGTCATATAATATGTAACAAGGAATTAGATTTCAGCGACAGAGTTCGAGATCATTGTCATTTTACTGGGAAATATAGAGGTCCTGCACATAATCAATGCAATATTTTATATAGACGACCGCATTTTTTCCCAGTATTTTTTCATAATTTTTCCGGCTATGATTGCCATTTGTTATTTAAAGCATTGAATTCAGTTTTTGGTGATATCTCAGTTATACCTCTTAATAAAGAACAATATATATCCTTAAGCAAAAAAATATTTGTTGCAGAAAAAAACTGTTACTTTACATTGCGCTTTCTTGACAGTTTGCGATTTATGGCAGCCAGTTTAAGTTCACTTTGTAATGATTTAAACCAATCAGAAATGATCCATGTAAGAAGTGTTTTTGGAATTAACTCAAATTTGATGACAAAAAAAGGTGTTTTTCCATATGATTATTTAAATATTTGGGAAAGACTAAATGATAAAATCCTACCTCCTCAAATAGAATTTTATAACAAAATGACTGGAACACCTTGTTCAAATGATGATTATAATCATGCGCTTGAAGTGTAGCTGAATTATAATCAGCAACATGTTTAATTACCTAAAATTATATCTAAAAACAGATATTTTTATTTTATGTGACGTTTTTGAAAAATTTCGAAGTATTTGTAAAAACATTTACAACTTAGATCCAGCTATTTTTTTACAGCACCTGGTCTTTCCTGGCAAGCAATGCTAAAATATACACAAATAAATTTGGAGTTACTTACTGACATCAATATGTGTAATTTTTTAAAAAAAGGAATGCGTGGAGGAATAAGCCAATGCTCCATGCGTCATGCTGTATCCAATAATAAATACATGGGTGAAAAATACAACGAGAATTTACCTTCAACTTACATAGCTTACCTTGATGCAAACAATTTATACGGTTGGGCAATGTCTCAGTTTGTACCATATAAAAATTTTAAATGGAGTAATGTTGATATAGATGTATCAAAAATTTCAGATGATTCAGAAAAAGGGTATATCTTAGAAGTTGATTTAGATTATCCAATTGAATTACATGATTTACACAATGATTTACCTTTTTGTGCTACAAATAAAATTTCGCCTAATGGAAAAATGTCAAAACTAATATTAGATCTCTACGAAAAGAAAAATTATATATTTCATTACAGAAGTCTGAAACAGTGCCTTGAACATGGATTAAAATTAAACAAAGTTCACAGAGTTCTCGAGTTTTCGCAGAGCGACTGGCTTAAAAATTATATTGACTTAAATACAGTACATAGAACTCAAGCAAAAAACAATTTTGAAAAAAATTTTTTTAAATTAATGAATAATTCTGTATTTGGAAAAACTATGGAAAATATTGATAAAAGAAGAGATATTAAAATTACTACCTCTTGGGAAAGTAGAGGTAGGCATCAAGGAGCACGAGCGCTTATAGCCAAACCAAACTTCCACAGTTTAACTTCTTTTACATCTGATCTTATTGCCGTTGATTTAAAAAAAAACGGCAACGGATTTAAAAAATATCGTTAAATAAACATCTCACGGACACTCAAAAATGGTATTTATACAGACAAAATCTATTTAAAATAAGAAACAAAAAACGACAACTTCCTAGAAATAAAGAGGAGAAAATAAAAATTACGGAAAAAAAGGTACTCAAACTCGTGCAAAACCAATGTATATAGATACGGAAACTCAATCGCATTTTCCTGAATATAAGAATGTTGGAATACAAGTTGTTCCTGAAGAAGAAGAAGTATATGAAAAAGAAGCTGATGACGAAGTATTTGATGATGAAATTCAGGAAAATGTTTTAACAAAAACATTGTCAGCTGCTTCAGTTGGAGAACGTCTTAGAAAAAGAAAATCAATTAGAAATCAAAATGTACAAATTTTTGAAACTGATACAGGAGATATTATAACTGTTCCTTTAGATAGCCCAAGCCCGCTATAAATAGCTATAAATAGCAAAGAGTTGAATAATTCGTCAAGACGTGTTTTAAGGTCAGCTATAGGTAATACTCAAACAGAACTTAATTTTCCAATTCGTAAGAATAAATTCGCAAGCTCATGGACAACATACAAGTAAATGATGAATTTTATGTCACTTTACTCAGTGATTCATCTATGAACTATTATGCAGAAAATTCATTATCATCTTTTACAAATAAAATGAATAAATACATGTGTGATTCAAGGTGGAAAGTCGGTATTTCAGAAATGTATGTTAATGATTTCGTTCCAAATGTGTATGGTGAAGAATGGGAAAAAAGTACTCAAATATTTATTAAAGGTATGCAGAAAGATATGATAGGAGTTAGAACATCACATATTCCATACATAGAAAAACAAATGATATGCGGCTGGAAACTTTTTCTACTACCAACACTAATTCAAAATATACGCCCACTTAATAGGTTTACAAGAAAAGAAGTTGAACGACAGTATACACAACCAAAAAAAGCTGAGAAGAAACCTACAAATTTAAGTTACACCACAATATGTGTTACTAAGCCTAAAATAGATATAAAAATAAGAGCAAATTACGCTTATACCCTCGAAGGACTTTTGACAACATGTTTCAATCAAGTATCTTTTAAAGTTACAGATTTTAAAAAATATAAATCACGTGTAATAGAAGCTTTCAAAACTTTTATATATAGTGTACAATAGATTCCCATTTGTAAACCAGATATGTTTTTTATATACAAAGACATAATTGAACCGCAAAAAATAGGTGATAAAGATGTAAGGTGTTTAAGATCTGTTAACATACAAAATTCTTTCACTGATACTGTAAAAGAATTCAGTAATATACAATATTGCAATGTGGAGAAATCATTTAATAACATTTCATTACTTTTATGTGATAAATATGGATACAAAATAAGCTTTTCCAATAGTTCAATTCCAACAAAAATTGTATTACATTTTAAAAAAGTATAAATAAAAGCGATTTTACAAAACTATATATTATTTTATTTTATTCATTATGGAGAGAGTATACTATAAGTATTATTTAATTCAATCTGGTAGAGGACTTGATGATATCGGCCCTTTATTACATTCAACCGTATCTTTTCAAGGAGGTCGTGGATTGGGAAGCTTTTTTGGGGGACTTTTTAGATATATGTAAATAACCATTATTTACTTCAGGCGCTGATATTTTGAAAAAAGAGGTTATTAACTCTGGTATCAATGCTTTATCTGATATTGCATCTGGTGCAAATGTAAAAGAAGTTATGCAAGATCGTAGTAAAGAGATTGTTAAAAATGTACGACGTGGTGCAGTACGAAAACTAAATGAAATGTATGGTTCCGGTAAAAGAAAACGAAAAGCTATAAAAAGACCATTCATTAAAAATTGAAACTATTTTAAGTCAAAACGACGCAAAGATAATAACAAAAAGAAACAAAAAGATATTTTTAATTAATTATGATTGAGTGTATGAAATCTGAGTTGAATATTTTTAAAACCCAATCCATTCAGTCTAGCATTTTACGATCTGAAGAAGTTTTCTACAATCCTATTGCTTCTTTAGACAACCCTTCAACTATTGAATTTGTTTCACTGGGTCATGGCGATACATATAGAGATTTGTCTTCTACATATTTGAGATTAAAGGTACAGATCTTAAAGAAAGATGGAACGCAATGGAATAATGATAAAAATGCTGAAGGAAGAATAATAATACAACCAAGTGCAGTTAATAACATTTTACATTCTTTAATAAAACAATGTAATGTTCAATTAAATGGTAAAAATATAACACCGTCTGATGGAAATTATCACAATAGAGCTTATATTGAATCTTTATTAAATTATGGTACAGATGCTGCTGCAACTCATTTAGAATGTACAGGATGGATTTTAGATAAAGCAAATATAGCTAAATCTGATAATAATGGTTCAAAAGAGCGCCAAAAATTCTATCATAATACCAATATAGTGGAACTTATGGGTAAACTACACGTAGATATGTTTAATCAACCTACTCTACCTATAAATAATGTTGACATTCGAATAGTTTTAACACTTGAAAAACCAGATTTTTATCTATTTGCAGACGATTCTGAAGAATCACAATTAAAAATTATTTATGAGACATGTTACCGTTAATCCAAACGTACTGTTAGCACACAATGCTGTTCTTCGGAAATCCAATGCTAAATATAATTATAAACGCGTTGAAGTAAAAAGTTTTACAATTCCAATGAACAGCTCGTCAATATCGCTTGATAATGTTTTTATTGGACAGTTGCCAAACACAATAATTTTTTGTATGACAGAAAATGTGGGTTACTCTGGAAAAAGATCAAAAAACAAGTTACAAATCTATAAATAGAATACTGAAACATGTATTTGAATATTCGACAAGATGTCATCGTCCTGTGCACTTGTGGATCTGAAGTTTTGTTGTGATGATAAAAATACTTTATTTGTAAAAGATATTTGTTTAGTTGGAATTAAAGAACCTTGTAAAAAATTTGTAAAAGAGTTTACTTACAAATTTCCAACCAAAGAAATTATAAATGAAAATTTTGAAAATTACTCTTTCGGAACTGTACATAATGATAAAATTAATAAAGAATTAAGACAGGTACTAGAAAAATTTGATGTTATTATAACAAATGAAAAAATAAAAAATGAATTTTTAATGAACTACATTAATGAAATAAGTAGAGTGTATGATTTAAGTCAGTTTGAGTCATGAACACTTTAAAAATAATTAGTGTTTTAAAATGTAACAAATTTACAAACAAATATTTTAAGGGAGTTTTTGCTTTAGACAAAATTCCAAAAATAATAGAAAAACCAACTTTTTTAATTGTAAACACTGACAAGATAAAAGATCCGGGAACACATTGGTTTGCCCTTAATATTCCAAAGCATGGTTGCACAGAATATTTTGATTCGTATGGTGGAGTTCCAGATAAACCGGAAATTTTGGAATACTTGAAAAATCAGTGCATAGTTTCTAATAATAAGCAGATACAGGGTATTCTTTCAGATGTATGTGGGCAATACTGTTGCGTTTTTGACTGGTATAGATGTTTTGGTTTAAATATGAAAACTTATTTGAATGAATTTCTCAAAGATAATCATATAGAAAACGACAATCTGATTATTAATATGTTCTATAATTTATTTGGAAATTCAAATTTTTCACAATCTTGTGTACCTCAGCAATATAATTAATATTAAAAAGCTTTAGTTAAAACGTAGTAATGGAATACCAAGGTTTGAACACAAATTTGTTGTTGAGCTATACATATTTTCTCAACAGAAATCAGTCATTAAAAGTTCTTGTTGGTTTTGATACAGAATCTCTTGTAGCAACTTGCATTTTTCACCGTATTGGAAAAAAGCTAGCTATTTTAAAATATCATGATTGGTGTAAGTTCCATCAGCAATTTTGTGAAAGGTACTCGAAACAAACAATAAAGAATACAAAATTATGTTTACAATATGGGTTAAGAATTGTTATTGGTCGATGTCTTAGTATTAACAAGGAGGAAGCTGACACATTTTACAACTTAATTGATTTTCTTCAAGCTGTAATGATACACAATAAAAGTGCTGAATCAAATGTACGGGAATATGTTATTAAATATATAAAAACGTGTCAAGAAAAACATGTTATGAAATTGCACTACGAAATATATATTCCAATACAACGTTATAGCGTTCAATGT
Source organism: Poecilobothrus nobilitatus (assembly GCA_947095535.1). Classification (NCBI taxonomy): domain Eukaryota; kingdom Metazoa; phylum Arthropoda; class Insecta; order Diptera; family Dolichopodidae; genus Poecilobothrus; species Poecilobothrus nobilitatus. Next base: position 107,774,967 of record OX352773.1, read on the forward strand.
AATTATTCTAGATTGTTTTTTTAAATACCTGTACTACTAGAAAATAAAATTTGTAATATTTTAGTCAAGAACAACAATAAATGAAAAATTTGTAAAATTTATTTAATTTGTCTTTATTATGAAATACTTATAGATACATATACATTTATACAAATATTCTTATATATTATTTTAGGCTATAAATTATTTCTAAAAAATTCTGCAAAATAGTCAGGATCTCCTTCTTGGTTATTTATTTCCCAAATTTGTTGCTCATCTGTATCTTTATCTAAAATTGAAACGGTGGTATGAATTCTTCAGTTTCCATTAATTCCTCGTCATCTACAGTAGATGTAATTTCATCAACTTGAACCTCATTTTGTGTACTGACTATTGCAATTTCCTCAGTAAATGGAAATCTTGTTGAATCAGCTGCCATTTTTGTAAAATATCTTACAAAAATTGAGTTAAAAATGATTTGCCAGTAAAATTGAACCGCATTATATACTGTAGAACACAGTCACACAAATTTAAAGTTTTCAGAGTATATAAATAAAGAAATGTAAAATTGGATTTTTAAAACTAGTTAGATGGTGTAAAAATCATGTCAAGATCTCAAATAGTAAAAGAAATACATAGACCAGCTAGAAAAAGGTATCTTAGAAGGAAAGTCAAGCAGAAAGGAGTAAATGATATCTTGGCAAATTGATCTAGTGGAAATGATTCCTTATGGAAAATTCAACAAAGGTTTTAAATATATGTTAACCGTTATAGATATATTTTCTAAATATGCTTATGCTGAACCAATTAAAACTAAAACCGGTAGTAATGTTTTAAATGCGTTAAAGAAAATTATAAAACAAGCTAAAAACCTACCTAAAAACATTCATTCAGATCAAGGTAAAGAATTTTTCAATTCGATATTTCAAAATTTTGTTGTAAAGAACGGTATTAATCACTATCATACTTACTCTGAAATGAAAGCATCTATTGTAGAACGCTTTAATTGAACTTTAAAAAATTTAATGTGGAAAATATTTAGTTCACAAGGAAACTACAAATGGATTAATATATTGCAATCTTTATTAAACACCTATAATTCCACTAAACATGGAAGAACTAAATTACCTCCTGAAAAAATTTCTAAGAAAAACGAAAAATTTGTTTTAAAAAATGTTTACATGCAACCTAAAATTTCTCTAAAAGCTAAATATAAAGTTGGAGACTATGTTAGAATAAGTAAATACAAAAAAACTTTTGAAAAAGGTTATCCAGCGAATTGGTCTACTGAAATTTTTAAAATTATCAAAGTAAACAGTACCTCTCCGATCACATATCAGTTGGTTGATTATAAAAATGATTCAATATTTGGTGGATTTTATGAGGAGAGGCTTATAAAAAGGCAATAAAGTTTTTGTTAAATGGCTTGGGTTTGATGAAAAACATAACACATGGATAAATTCAACAAATATTGTTTAATATCTATAAAATAAAAATTTAATAAGGATCTGAAAAACTTGCTTACATCTGAAAAATAAAATAAAATTAAGAACAGTACAAAACTTATTTGAAATGAAATTTTTTATTGAACAAATTCTTTATATAAAAATAAAACTTGATAACATCTGAAAAATAAAATAAAATCTTAAAATCTGAAAAATAAAATAAAATCCTAACATCTGAAAAATGAAAATAAATTTAGAACAGTACAAAATTTATTTGAAATAAAATTTTTTATTGAACAAATTCTTTATATAAAATTCTTAATATAAAAACATAATTCTTAATATATAATAATTCTTATTCTATAAATGATATAACATAAAAGGTTAAACTATAATATTATTTTGTGGCGAATTGAAAATCACCACGTTCTTTTTTTAAAATTAACTCATTTTCCTCGTTTACGAGGAAATAAGTATTTTTTTCGATTTTCTCTCGGAAATCGTTATCTTCAAATACCGCAACTTTTTGTTGCGGTATAAATATAATATTATTAGGGGTCTCGAAGACCCATTTTTCACCGTAAATAGTGTTAATTTTTTTTATTTTATGTATTTTATAGAGCCTACTTGGCTCCATATCTTTAACCTTTAAAAAAATTTTTAAAGGTTTTTTTTTGTATTAAATAATTCCACCAGTTTTCTTTTTTTGGTGGAATTTGGTGTTGTTTCATGATAGAGAAAATGATGCGCCAGCAAATGTTCAATTTGCTCTGGTGGCTGATAAAATGAGTGTTGTTGTTGCTCATGATAAAGTGGCATTTTCGCCATCTTTTTCTTTTTTGTATTAATTTGCGCCTGTATTGTTACATCATCCAGCACGTAAACTTTATCAAATTCCATCCTGCTTGCCATCCTGCTTGCTTAAAATTAAACTGATATTTTATAAAATCTCGATGTATTTATATACAAATTTCGAGTAATATTATAACAAAATAAAAACTTTAGAACTAGTGACACTTTTGCAAATATTTTCTAAGTGGAAAGGGTAAAATCTATCAAAAATGTAAGTTGATTACAATGTTGCTAATATTTTTTATGTAGAAAAAGGGTAATTTATTAAATTGCCGTTTGATTACAATGTTGTAATACTATTTTCTATTTAAAATACGTATAAGATGAGAATCTAATTATTAATGAAATATAATTTATTATACTGTCATTTGATTACAATTTATATCTTTAAGATAAATTTTAAATTAAATTGTAGTTTGAAAATTACAATATTGCATAGAATTTTCTATTTACATATTAAGATAGGATTAAGATGGGATTCTAGTTAAAACAACTAAAATTTATTAAAGTGTCATTTTAATTTAAGAGAATGAATCTGTCTTGAAAATTTAATATTATTCTGTTATTCAAGCATTCAACATCTGAAATCCGTATAAATTATTTTACAAAGGTTTCTTACCGAAACTATAACGCCTTACATAATAGAAAGCGAGAATTCGACATTTGTTAAAAGGTTTAATATGAACGGACATAAAATAAAATTTGTAATTAAATCCGTACCTGAAAATAGAGAACCAATTAGCTGGATTAAGGATGCTATACATCAAATAATCAGGATTGCTGTAAAAGATGTGAATTCCACTGATAAGATTGGGTTAACATTTTGTGGAGAGAGCTTTGAACATCAAGGTCCTGCGTACCTCAGTTGTAGATCCGCTCATGAACTTAAATTTAGCGACGTTTGGGATATAATTTCTAATGTTTTTCAAAGTAATTCTGAAGGTAGTTATTTATAATGCATTTTTTGTTTCATTTAATAATAAACTATTTTTATTTTATGTCTATAGGCTTAAGAACAGACACTTTTTGTTTAACAGTTACCCGTGTTAGATTACCCTCTGGTAGAGGTAGAAATAATAAATATTCAAATTATAAAGAGGAATGCTTAAAAAGGAAAGGAATAATAACAATAAAAAACAGCGATAATTTATGTCTACCACGTGCACTTGTTGTTTCAATATCTAAAATTGAAAAATTTATTGAATATGAAAAAATTCGAAAAAATATAGGAAAACTTCAAACTTTAATAGCTTTAAAATTATTAAAAACATCAAAAATAACAATTCCATCTGAAGGTTGCGGAATTCGTGAATTGAATCAATTTCAAACATTTTTACATAAACACAAAATTGTTGTATATAAATATGGAGCAAGGGGTGCAGAAGTAATATTTGAAGGATTTAATAATGGAAAAAAATTAACTTGGCTATACCATTATAATCATTATAATGTAATAACTTCGCTCACAGCTGCTTTTTGCACAGCATTTTATTGTGAAGAATGTCATATTCCGTATTCTAAAAAAATGAACAGAGGTGTTCGAAAAGTTGACCTTGCTGTCAAAACTCACCTGCTTGTTCAATTAATGTTAAAAATATTTTATGTATGCAGTGCAATCGCGCATTTCGTGGTCAATCATGTTTTGAAAATCATAAGTCTTCCAGTTCAAAAAATAGAAGCACCTGTGAAGAAATTAGGAAATGCAAATCTTGTTTTAAAGTTCATAAAAGTTGTAGGACTCATATATGTGGTGCATATTTTTGTAAAATTTGCGATAATCATGTTCCTGAAAACCATAAATGCTTCATTCAGCAAGACAAAACAAAAGTAAATTTTGAAAACTGCATTTACGTATTTTATGATTTAGAAACAAGACAAGAAGAAATTAACTCTACAAAAATAAAAGAACATGTTCCAAGTTTACGTATGGCTCAACTGAGATGCTTTAAATGTATAAACATTGATTCTCTATACTTCTGTCAAAAATGTAAATTAAGAGAAAGAATTTCTAAAACGAAAAATGTGATAGAGGATTTCATGGAATTTATTTTAAAATTAAGAAAGGAATTCAAAAAGATTGTCATAATGGGCAGAAGTTTGACCATCTGTTTATTCTGAATTATATACTCAACAAAACTGTACTTGAACCAAAATTAATTATGCGAGGTACAAAAATTATTGTTATGATAATTGATAATATTAAATTTATAGATTCTATGAATTACTTTCCTATGGCCTTGGCAAAATTACCAAAAGCTTTTAATTTATCAATCAATTTGAAAAAGGGTTATTTTCCGCATCTATTTAATAAATTGGAAAATGAAAATTACATTGGCCCACATCCAGCAATTAAATACTATAACTCTAATACAATGAAAGCAGATGAGCGTAATGAATTTTTAATGTGGTATGAACAAAATAGAAACTCAGAATTTAATATGGAGAAAGATATTTTAGTATACTGTATAAATGATGTTGAAATTCTAACTAGAGCATGTCTGGTTTTCAGAAAATTTTTTATAGAAGAATGTAATGTGGAACCATTTGTAGAAGCAACAACAATAGCTTCAGCCCGTAATCTTGTATATAGAAGAAACTTTCTCAAATCAAATACTATAGGAATGATACCAAGAAAAGGATATAGGATGGTAGACAATCAGTCAAAAATTGCCATGCAATGGCTTATTTGGGAAAAAGATTTGAGAAAAATTGATTTGAAATGTGCATTTAATGGAAAAGAAAAACAAATCGGAAATGTTAAAGTCGATGGATTTTGCGAAGAGACTAAAGAAATATTTGAATTTTATGGTTGCTATTATCATGGACATCCAAAATGTTTAACAAACCAAAGGGATATACCATTACATGATAACTCTGGCGATACTTTGAATCTACGATATGAAAAAACATTAATGAGATCAGAGTTTATAAAATCATGTGGATATAAAGTTATTGAGATGTGGGAATGTGAATTCCGGGAGCTAATGAGACACAATAAAAATATGAGATATTTAGAAAATCATTCATTAATTAATTTAGTTCCTTTAAATCCTCGTGATGCATTTTATGGCGAAAGAACGGGAAATACTTACACATATTATAAATGTAAACAAGGAGAAAAAATTAAATACATAGATATCCTTTGCAAAGTTAAAGGATTCTCTCTTAGTTATGAAGCTTCTCTAAAAATCAATTTTAATAGCATAAAGGCAGCAGTTTTAAATTCATTGAATAGTGCAGACATATACGTCATTTCAGAAAATATTCGTCAAAATAAAAATCATGATGTACGATTCCCGAAATAACAAAATATGAACCAAAATCGGAAAAACGAAAATTTAATTAAAATGGTAGTTCTTTACCGTATGGATATAACAGAAAAAAGCATATGTTGATAAGTAAATCAAAATAGTATTCATTCAAATTTGAACATTTTTATTTGTATTGTAAAAATATTTGTTTTGTATATTAATTTAAAATTTTTAAGAAAGTAATAAAGATTTAAACAAAAAAATGCTACATGTAAAAGTAGACATTATTTACATACATATTATACAGTTCTATACTTTCGATTTCTTTTATGATCATTACATTTTTCAGAATCTTAATAAATTATTAATTATTATCTTGTTATTACTAGAATATTGTAATTTTTTAAAATCAGGAACTATACTATCATATTCAACTTTTACATTATATTCTTTTTACATCAATTCCTTGCTTTGACTAGATAACTAGTGATTTATATACTCGTATATTAATTTAACAATAACAAAACAAGTAGAAACTAGAACAACAAGTAGTAACAAGTAGAAAGTAGAGACTAGAAATTTTTGAATTATTTTTTATTCCATACAAAAACAAAAACAAAAAAATAAACATAAAGATAAATGCATATCAAGAGTAAAGAGTATATCTTTAGTTTAATCAGTTCCATATTTTTGATTTGCTGTTTGTTTTCTTTTTATTCATATTTTCTGAACATCCTTAATTAAAAAATAAAAAAAATATCTTACACGACATGCAGTCAGCTAATTAATGACTTTCGTTTTCTCTTTTCTTCTATAAATTCTTCTATCCAGAAGAGATCACATTTTTATGTAGTAATCAAAAAAAAATCTATATCTTACTTTAATTTTTTTTCTTTATGCTAACAAAAAAAAAAAAAAATAACAAAAACACAAAAAAGATTACACTTTTTCTTTTCAATTTTAAAGATGCGCTGTAGATTTAAAAATAAAAAAATTTTTTCTGTTTTTTATTTTCATATAAGAAATTTTCTTACTACTTTTATATGTGCGCCTAGTATTTAAACTTCAGTTATACAATTTTGTTTACTAAGGGCCGACCCTACTTTAAATTGTTTAACACTTGACTTCCTACTATAAAACCATTTGGAACTTATAAGTTAATTTATACTTATAAACAAACAAATTTTTGGCTTATAGTAACCAAGATACATAAAATCAATTGTTCAGTTCATTAACCCTGTCTGACAACTTACACAATATCAACAACCTTGACTTCCTATTATAAAACTATTTGGATCTTATAAGTTAACAACCCACACATACAATTTAACTTAAAACCTCAACCAAAACAATCAAAACAAGTTCTTAACCTACTAACCAAGCATGACCTACATTAAACCCATAAATCAAAATGTAGGTCAACATGTCGTGCGATATGGGTCAAATTTTTTTCCCATCCCAAAGTGCAGGGTTACCTACTATCGAAGGAACATAGAAGAAAGGATTGTAAACAAGAAACAAAGTGTTGTAAATGTAACCGAAATGGCCATATACAAATTGTCCGGAACGAAAAGTGAACACGATATATGTGGGTGAGAATTTAAAAGATATTAAAATTAATGAGTTTCGTTTTCAAGCATTAATAGATACGGGTTGCAGATACATCACTGGTTACAGAAAGTGCTTTTAGGCAGTTAAAAATAGCCACTTGGAAAAAAATTAAAATTAACTTACTAGGCCTCGGCTTAGGTCAGACTAGCACATTAGGGTTCCTTTCAGCAACATTCGAGGTAGACGAAATAATAACAACACAACAATTTCTAGTAGTGTCGGATGATTCATTACGGGTAAAAATATTAATAGGAAAAGACATTATGAAAAGTTTTAGGGTTATATTCGATCAAGGAATTGCATGATTTTATAAAGTGGAAAAAGAAAATTTCATAATGAATATTCAAATAGACGAAAGTTCAGAAGTGGATGCACCTTATCAATACCAACAAAAGGTGAAAGGTTTGGTTGAAGAATATCAGCCAAAACGAATAGAAAATTGTCCGATCAAGATGAAAATAATTTTAGAAAATGAAACACCGATATATCACCAACCTAGGCGTTTACTAATAAAAGAAAAAACTACTGTGATGAAACAAATTGAAGAGTGGACAGATGCGGGAATTATTCGTCCGGTCGATGTCTCCATTCGCAAGCCAAGTAGTGGTTGTAAGAAAGAAGAATGGTACTCCGAAAATATGTGTGGACTATAAGAAATTAAACAGGAAAACTATTAAAGAGCGATTTCCGGTTCCAAATATTGAAGGAATATTGGATGGACTGCAGAAAGCAAAAGTTTTTACTACTTTGGATTTAAAAACTGGTCATTTCAATGTACCAGTAGAGGAGGATAGTAAGAAGTTTACAGCTTTTATCACTCAAGATAGCCAGTTCGAATTCAATTATGTTCCTTTCGGGCTAGCGAATTCACCATCGGTTTTTTTTACGATACATTAAATTAATTTTCAGAGATCTAGTGAAAAAAAATATTTTATCAGGGAATATTCATTAGTAGCGAAACCACTTACAAATTTATTAAGAAAAGATTCAAATTTTTTGATTTGAGCTGCTGAGAAAAAGGCTTTTATTGCTCTTAAACAAGCACTAAATAGCAAACCAGTTTTAGCACTATACAACCAGGATGAAAAAGTAGAAGTTCATACAGACGCTTGCAAAAGTGGAATAGCAGCTATTTTGATGCAAAAAGGCGAAGATAATCAATTACACCCAGTTTACTATTATAGCAGAAAAAATAACCCGGCTGAAGAAAAATAACACAGTTTTGTGTTGGAAACTTTTGCGGTATTTAGAGCATTAGAGAAATTTAGGATCTACTTATTGGGATCAAAGTTCAAAACAGTGACGGATTGCGCTGCAGTTAAGCAAACCATTTATAAAGAAAATTTACCCGCATCAATACAAAGATGGATTATGTACATTCAGGAGTATGATTTCAAGGTCGAACACAGACCTGGGAAAATAATGATTCACGTAGATACGCTTAGTAGAAACCCAACAATTCACATTATTGAGAACGAAACACTTGCCCGAATTAGGAAAGCGCAGGAATCTGATGATTATATTGGCCATAAAAAGAATTTTGATTGATAATGGAAATTATGAAGATTTTATGATCCGAAATGACATATTAATGAAAGACGTCAACGGGTTTGAACTAGTGGTGGTACCAAGAAATATGGAGAGGGAAATTATCGGGAAAAAGTATGAAGAAGGTTATTTTTGTGTACAAAAAAATATAAAATTAATAAATCAAGAATTTTACATTCAGAAATTAAATGAAAAGGTTACAAGTTCTGTAGATAATTGCATTAAATGCATTTTAGCGAATAGAAAACATGGAAAAGCAGAAGGAATGCTATTAAATATCGATAAAGAAGGTTTACCATTGATTACATACCATTAAGATCACATTGGACCTATGGATACAACTTCAAAATTATATAAGTACATTCTGACAATAACGGATGGATTTTCAAAATATACTTGGTTATACCCGACCAAAACTCTAACAACCCAAGAAGTTATTCAGAAACTACAGATACAACAACAATATTTCGGAAATCCTAAAAGAGTAATTACGAACAGAGGAGCTTGTTTCACATCAACTTTGCATCATACTGTGCGGTGGAAAACATCCAACATATTTTAATAATTGCAGGAGTTGCTTGGGGAAACAGTCAAGCTGAACGAACGAAAAGGATAGTTATCGAAGTACTAAGAAGGCCCACAACGGAATCACCTGAGAAATGATATAAATTTGTGCCTCGAGTTTAAACAGGTATCAACAGTAAGTACCACAGAGCTATTCAACGGACACCGTTCGAAGTTTTATTCGGCACAATGATGAGAAAGAAAGATGATCTGAGAATAACTGAGTTATTTAAAGAAGAAACCTTAAATGAGTTTAACAACAATAGAGATGAGATAAGGTAAGAAGTAAAAAATCAAATAGAAAAACTTCAGGAAGAAAATAAAAAAATATATAATTCAAAAAGAAAAACAGTGGTGATTTGGTGGCGATAAGGAAAACTCAGTTTACTAATGAAAAACTGACCCCAAATTTTTTAGGCCCATATGAAATAATATCAGGAATAAAGGACGTGGTGCAAGATACACGGTAAAAAAATTGGAAATGGAGAAGGTCCAAAAAATACAACAACAAGCTGTGACAATATGCTATGTTTATTCTTCACTCCTGCATTATATTGGCCATTAGTTAAAAGTTTTTTTCAATAAATACTTTAGTTTTTTAACAAAAACATCTAAATTTGAACATTCTCTAAAATCCCATGGTAGCTTATTATAAACCCTTATAGCTGAAGTAAAGCAACTATTACGTGATAGCTCAGTTCTTGATTTGGCATGATTTAAATGGTTGAGCCTTCTTGTATTGTAACTCTGAACAGTATTTCTGTTAGTAATTACAATATTTTTTTTGTAAATCCTTTTTTCCAACTAGAAAATTAATTTGGATTTTTACAAAACAATGAGTTCAGATAACTTTAGGTAACCCGTTCGTATGAAAATTTCATTTGTTGGGGTCAGCCAGTTCAATTTGTGCAAACTTTTTATAGCCTTGTTTATTAAAACACCAATTTTATCTTTCAACCATAATGAACAGCTGGACTAATCATATATGTGATATATCTAATATTGGAAATAATATGAGCATGGTATAAACTATCAGCTGCTTTCATAGCTATCACATGTTTTAATTCCATTACTAATTATTTCTTTGATAATTTTATTAGATTCAGTTGGCTTTTTCAGGACGCAATTATTAAGTACCTTCCAAATTTTTCTTTGTTCAGATCCAGCCAGATTTATTTTATTATTAAAATAATTCTGTTTTGCTTTGGTGATTTCATAAGTGACATTTTTTTTATCTTTTTAAATAATTCTTGAATTTTCAAACTATTAGGGTTCTTTTTTAGCTTTTTAAACAGTATATTCCTTTTGTTGATAATACTTAATAATTCGTCTGTCATCCAAAGATTATCATTTCGGACTATTCTATGCTTTATTACTGACGAGTTCTTCTTTGCTTTGTGTAATATATTAATAAGTCCTCTGCCCCATCAATATTATTTATTACAAGAAGATTTCTAGCATATACTTTAAATATTTGATAATTCGTAGTAAAAATTTCTTTTTTATACCCGTACGATAGGATCGGGTGTAATAAAATTACTCCTCCGTCTGTAACACCTCGAAATAAGCGAGCTAGATATACCTTCAAAGGTATGGATCGGATTAGAATCAAATTCTGAGTCGATTAAGCCATGTCCGTCCGTCCGTCCGTCCGTCAGCACGCTAACTCAAAAACTAAGAAAGCTAGAATCTTGAAATTTACACAAAAGATTCTGGGAGCAATTTGTAGGTTCCCTATTTTTTTCGGTTCAGTTCCGACCAAATCTTCGGGTAGCTCCCGAACAACTAACTTTTAGATCTCCACAATTTTTTTGAAATAGAGCCATGAAATATTAACTGCTGATAGATATCATAAAAATATAAATTTTTTTGTAGCCCCACCCATTAAGGAGCTACAGCCCCACAAAGCCCCCAAAATTCTCGATATTTAAATTGTTATAACACAAGTTCTATAAGGTATATCTTCAATCTGAAAATTCCAAACGATAGGAGTTATTATGAGCTTTACACGCATGGATATAATAAATATATACTTGTGCTATACGGTGTCTTAATTTACCGTTATGCGAAACTGAATTATTGCAAAATAATTAAACCCTTCTATCTTCTAAACGATTTAAGTTGGAAACTTGAAATTTTGACAGAATTTAGATCTTTGAAAATAATTTTTTTTGTATCACCCCCCGTTTAGGAGCTGTAAGGGATCAAAAACTAAAAATTTCCTATTTTTAAACACCTGTAACTTGAGCACCTGTTAAAAATTTTTTGAAGTAATACACAAAAATTAAAGCTTTAACATTATACTCTTACTTCTGTTAACAACTTTTTTTTAATAATATAGGGTTACTTTATAATTGACATAAGTGATACTTGATTTTTTCAAATTTTCTAACAAATTTCTTTAACGAATTTTTTGCATTTTGTTTTACTCGATAATTTGAAATTCTTGAGGATATAATGCGTAGTACAAAAAAATGTAAATAAATAAACAACATAACGGTTGCTTGAAGAAATTTTATTTATATAATATTGATATACATACATACTTATATAATATCATGTTTATTTACATATCGTATATGTCACTGATGAATGAATGATAACAGTATAGATGTATATTATATACCGCCGTATTTACATACATATATGCATTTTATTGTACTTATAAGAAATTATTCTATGAATGGAAATATTTTTAAAGAAATATTGCAATGTATGGCGATATACTTATAACAATATAAATATACTATGTGCGCATTAATATAATATAATATTTAAAATTATATTTACTATTTTGTAATTTAATTTACATTTACCGCTTAGTATTAAATGGTACTATAGAATATTTAAAAAAGTTTTGGATTGATAATCGTTATGTGGAAGGTTAGAATCTTCTTTTGAAGAATGTATAAACATATAGTTTGAATATATGTACAACCCATAGTTCTAGAAATTATAAAATTCACCCAAATTTTTTTAAAATACTAAAATATTAAAAAATAATATTGTAAGCAGAGTAACAGGCTGTGAACATACTAACGGTTCGTACGGGTATCTAAGAGTTGACAAAGACAACTGTATTCTTCCTCGTTAAATATTGGTTCTATTTTTTTTACAACTTTGTTTATTTTGACACAGATAGCTTTATGATCAAAATTTACTATATCGTGCAATATGATGTCCAAATCAAAGTTTACAAGATCTGAAAGAACGTGGTCAATAATCGTAGCATAGTTATCAGTTATTCTAGTAGCGAATTCATTGTTTAGCTTGTTTTTGATACTAACTCCGTTAGATTCTAACATTGCTTTATAAGAGCTGGAGAGTTCCGTTTCAGCTAATACATTAATATTAGTATCACGCATCAGAACAATATTTTTATATCCATAACAAACTAAGTATAGATGTGCTACAAATTCATTATTGTTTTCACTTGGTTTCTTGTAGAAAACAGCAAATTTTAAAGCTGGAGTAGTGTTGCTTAGCGAAACAATTATTGTATTGAATTACTCCAACATTTCCAAGACCTTATACTCTAAATTCTGTTTTATATTAATTACAGTGCCACCTCCTTTAGAATGATTATTGGAATTAAAAGAAGCTGAGTATCCAGAAATTTGAAAAAATCTCTCTTCCTCCGAGTATAGCCAAGTTTCACCGATCATAGTGACGTTAATATATTCTCTGGTTTTTACAAACAATTCAATTTCAACCATATTTTTTTTTCAAACTTCATAAACTATATTCAATTTGTGTAGTTTGTTATTTATCATGGTTTACCAATCAAATAATTTGTCCAGTTCTCCCTAGTTTTTTGTAGGTGTTCTCTGTATTTATTATCAATATGTCTCCTAAAATAAGCTAAATCCTGAAGTATTTCTTTTTTAGATACTCTTGTATGCTCATGGTAAATAAAATACAGATGACTTAGTTCTTTGTAATTATTCGGTAATCCTTCTTGATGAATAAGTACTTTCAAACTAGTTTGAGTAATACCATCATAACAAATATCGTCATTGTCATGAAAATATCACAAAAACAACCTAACATTATTGTAGATTCTATGATCTTTAAGGTATAGGTTTTATCACCAGTTTCAACAGCTTTTCTTGTTAATCTAACAATTGGTGGGATCAGAGAATCCACAAAGCTAGAACTTTTATCTGTTTTATCGCCTTTAACATTTACATTAATTATTTTTGGATTGATTGACCCTTTGACCTAGTTTGTGTAGCTGTTACTTGGAACTTCCTTCTTTTAACTGTTGGTTTTTTTAGTACTCACCATATTTGAACCTTTCGTACTGAATTTGCTTCCGTTTTTATTTTCAACTTTGCTATTTTTATTTTTATTAAGGGGCCATAATTTATGTAATAAATTCGGTTTTTTTGTTGATTATAGCTTCTTTATTATGATTTTCCTTAAGTATCGAAGATTGCTCGATGTTAGTATTTTCAATATTATTACAATTTGTATTACTATAATTAACTTCCTTTTCATTCATCTTATTACTGTCATGCTTATTATTATTAGTTCTATTATTACAGTTATCTTTATTTGGAGCCCTACCATTAGTAATTTTTACGACTTGCTCACAACAACTAATCGATATTTTTTCAACCCGTTCCAATTTCTTTAATTGCTAGTAGCCAATTTTCTGTTTCCTTTCATTTAATTTCTCTACATACACAGGGCATAATTTGCTAAATGTTTTATGCTTTATATCTAAACCTAGCTGGAGTTTTTCGTTTGATTTTTTGCAGTTGATGTATTGAATAACTTGCTCTTGCTGATCACAATCCTTTGTTTTATGATTTTTGTGACATTTAAGACATGTTTCTTCATTTGTACAGTCAGCCGATTTATGATTAAAGCCTTTACATTTGTAAAATCTTCTTACACTAATTGTGTCAAAAACTTTGCATCTTTCCCAACCTATACAGAGTTTTCCTGCAGTTAGTATTTTAGGGGAAGATTACCTTATCCACTTCAATTATAGCATTCTGCATTTCTTTGTCGTATTTATTCACTGTATTCAATTTTATTACCTTTAATTCGCTCATTTCCATAAAATTATTTTGTTTTTGTCTTTCAATTATTTCATCACCTTTAAATTTATTATTCATATGAACAATCTCAAACTTAGTTTTAATCTCCACAGGAATTTTTATATCATAATTTTCATCCATTTTATTTTCAAATTCCGTTTTAATTTTTTCACGATTTTCTACCGAATCCGTTTCAATCAATATAATACCGTTATTTCTACTTTCAATGTTTTTAATTTTTAAATTTTTTGGATCAACCTTTAAGTCTTTTTTTGTTAACAGTGTTATTTTTGTTTGTTTTTAGGTTTTATTAATAAAGGCAGATCTTTTTTCATTATAGAAAATGCATTTACACTATTTTTTTTCGTTATTACAATATCAGCAAATGACACTGTTTGACCTATATTTCAATTAGTTTCATTTCCAATATTTTTTAAATTATTGCACATCATTTTTTTTACACATTTTACCGTAGTGTGGTTGATTTTACCGCAAACTCCATGCACCGAATACCGTTTTCGTTGCTTATTTTTGCCTTACACGTTTCGCAGTCCGACATTCTTATTATCGCCCGTCACAAATATATACCGGCAATTTTTATAAATTGCACAATTACGATTAAAAAAATATTTAATATAATACACTTTAATTATTCACTCAGTATATAAAAAAAACTCAACCTTTCTTTCTAATAATGAAATGGATGTTCATGAAATGAACAAATGTTCTTTCATGAACAAATAATGTTCTTTCATGAACAAATAATGTTCTTTCAATGAATGAAATGAATGAACTGAATGAAATTTTAACTTTTTATTAAAATTTGGGTACTTTAATATTGGTTGATCCGTAATAATATCTTTTAATTTTTCGAAAGCATCAATATAATTAGAATCTTTTGTTTTTATTTTTGTATTTTTCTTTAAATATTTGACCATTGGGTAGGCAACTTTTGCATAATGTCCTATAAACATTCTGTAATACTCGGTCAATCTTAAAAACGATTTGATTTGCTTTTAGGTATTAGGAAGTTTGAGATTTTAAATCATTTTTATTTGGATTAGGTTTTATTCTTTCTGGAGTTAAAACATGCCCTAAATAATCGGTTTCTTTGCAAAGAAAATTGCATTTATCTATCTGTATTTTTAACACTACTTTCTCTAAGGTTTTAAAAATTTTAGTTATATTAGTAAATGTTCTTCCAAAGATGTGCTGAAAATCAGTATGTCATCTAGATAGATTACACAAATTTTATTAATGAACTCTCTTAGTACTGAAATGAAATGTGGCGAGAGCGTTTTTCAATCCAAATATCATTCTGATATACTCAAAATGGCCAAAAAGAGCCTAAAATCTTCAGGCCTAACTAAAATTTGGTGGAAACGTTTAGGTCGCTAGGTCGAGAGTTGTGAAATATTGTGGTTTTCCCAATTTGTCTAATATTTTTGTTTCTCGTTACAATCCAAAGAGGGCTATTGTAAGAGAAATGCTTTTTGTGATAATTCTCTGGTCTAAAATTTCGATTATTTGACATTCAATTTCTTGTTCAAGGATTTTTGGTAACCGATAAATTTTAGAATAAATTGGGTCATTTGTAGTTGTTGTAGTTGTTTATTTGTATCATGCTGAATTTTATGGGTGAAAGACAAGGTATCCCCATCTTTAAAACATACATTTTTGAATTTTTTCAAAATTTCCAACAATTTCCTTTATCGTTGTCTACATTGGTGAAATCTATTTTGTTTAAAAAATTTTCACAACTAGGCTCTAAGGTATTTATGTTAAAAATATCAAATGGTTAAGTATTGTCAATAAAAAGGATTTTTGTTTTTAATTTCTATATATTTTTAGTCTAGATTAATTATATCTTGAAAAGCCACTAAAATGTTTTGTCCTACAATTGATTCATTTAGCTCTATTACCTTCCATGAAATTCTTCTTGGTTCAAATATTCTATTAAAATATTTATATGAAACAATATTTTTAGTTCAGATAATCTATTAAAATTTTTTATATCAAAAATTAAATTTCTGGCATTGTTTTTCATAAAAAGTTTCCTTCACTGCTTTTGTCACGGCTTATAGTGTTATTAATTTTTAAATTAAAGATAAGAAATTTATTTTAATTTATAAGTATTGTTTCCAAAAACACTTAAAAAGATTGTTTATTAGAGTTTATAGTTTTATTTTCTTAATTATTTATATATATTTTTTTGGTAAAGTTTTTAAATTATATTCCATTGGTAAATTAGACTTTAAAGAAACAAAATGCTCACTTATTTTCATTATTGGTAATCACTTTTTAAAATTACAATTTAAAATCATTTTTATTTTCAAAAAATCTGCGGATTTAATTAATGCAATTTTAATTTTGTTATTATTTTATTTTATATATTTTATCTTCAGATAAAAAGTTTTTCCATTCGTTCAATTCAATCTTCTGATTAAATTCCATTAGAAAGTTCTCTTCACACTCCTTTCAACTGTATATAACAAGTATGGTACGAGTTGGCAAATAGTCCCGCCATAGGACACAAATTCGAAATTGAGACAACAATTTAATAAAAATGCATTTTCATACTACATTCCTCATACATTTATTGTGGCCTTTTCGTTTTCTTTGAAATATGTTGGAGCTATTTTTTATATAAAGTTGTTAAAATTTAATGCTTTTGAATAGAACCTCTATGCGTTAATATACTCGAACTTTAGTATGTATTAAATTTTTAGAGTTGTATTCAAAATTAAGTAAGGTTCCAATAATTTAGTAGCGAAAGCTTAGGGGCGGCAGCCCTCATTTTTTCTTACAAATATTCTTTTTCACAAAAATTTCAACATTTTTACAAAACTTACTAATTTCTATATGAAATGTCAAAATTTAATGCTTTTGAATGGAACTTCTATGCGTTGACATAGTTTAGTATTGATTTTGGAATTGGATTCAAAATCATTTATTTACTCAATTTCTCAAAATGAGCTTATAAAGCTCGTACAGAGTATGTAGCAGCCTCTTTCGAAAGTATTATTTTTCACAAAAATCTCACATTTTTTAAAAATATTTACAATATGAATTGTCAAAATTTAATGCTTATGAATTGAACCTCTGGAAAATAGGTCATTATTATACATATTAAGCTTCATGACTTATTAATGACTTTATTAAAAGTATTTTAAAAGTTTTAGTTTTTATTTTTAAAATTATCTTAGAAAAATGTATTTTTTTTTTAGATCATAAAGCCAACTTTAAGATATATATAAGTTTTTTGTTACTGATTAGTTGTCTATTAGAATCAAAAGGTACTCTTTGTCATTTTTTGAAAAATTTTAACTATTAACGCCATTTGAAAGAATTAACATATATCTTTGATATCTTTAAATAATATCTTGCAAAAATGGCTCTTTTCCCTCTTATTTTTCAATTTGAAAAAGTATATAAATTTCAAAATGATATCTTTCCCAAAAAATATTATTTTCAAAAAGTACGCTTTTCCATTTTTAAATATTAAGTGGCAAAACTGTACCTTTTCCATAGTAACGATGTGTTTACAGAAGCAAAATGTACCAGAAAGTTTTGGCGCGAATTTATTGACATAATATTAAGTAAATTCAATTTCATGTTTTATTCTTGTTATAAAGTTTTTGTTAAAAGAAGTTAAGAATCTTATTTATTTTAAACGAAGGTAAGAAAATTAAAAAGTGTTAATAAATATTTCGTTATAAATATTGCAAAATATAATTTTAATGTTTTAGTAAAAAATGGAAACAAAATTGTTAGAATTAGCTGGTAATAATAGAAAATCTAGAAAACGGAAGATTAATAACACTAAATGGAAGCAGGAGATAGAAAAACAGAATAGGTTAAATAAAAATTATTTCAGTTTAAATTTATATTTTTAATTTTATGAATAACACTTACAGATATAAGCAAAAAGAACTTCCATCGATGCCGAAATGTATCCACAAGGCCAAAAAATTAAAATGAGATAAATTAAAAATTAAAGACACGTTAGAGTTTTCCAAATGTTTTTACTCATCAAAAAACAAATTGGATCAAGATGTATTTATATTGGCGAATTCTAAAATTCATATTCCAAAAAGAACAGATAGGCGAAATGGAGGTCCAATAAAATCTTATCGAGCGGAGCATTTCGTTCGTTCATTTAAAGGTGGTGGTGACAGAAAACTGAAAAAATTTAATGTAAAACGCCAAGCAATATTTTCTTTTATAAAAAAATTTAAACCAGTTGAAATTCATTACTGCCGATCTAAAACTGCTTCGAGGCAATATCTTCCAAGTGATTTGTCTATAAATAAACTTTGCAGGATGTACCTTGCTAATCATACGTTGCACATACATGTTAAAAACAACAATTTTCGAAATGTCTTTAACAATTCCTTTAATATAGGATTTAAAGAGCCTTCTGTAGATCGCTGTTCGATATGTATAATGTACGAACACCTTTTAAAAATTGAAAAAGCTGTCGAAAACAAAAATGAAATAATTATAAAAACAAGAGTTTATAAATTGCGAGCTAAAGCTTTTTTTGAATTAGGTCGTGAAATAAAACCGAATATGGAAACCTTTTCATTTGACTTCCAAAAGAATATGGCCTTGCAAAAGTGCCAGATCAGATAGCTTATTTTAGTAGACAGCTTTCCTTTTATATTTTTTGTGTAGTTAAAGGATCTTCCAAATCATCATTGCATCCTGACAATGTTTTCTTTTACGTATGGACCGAGGATTCTCGGCCGAAAGGTTGCAATGAAATTATTTCAGCCATTCATCATCGCTTAAAATCTTCAGCTTTTGGATGCAATGTTAATACAATACGATTGATCTGCGATGGTTGTGGTTCCCAAATGCTTTCATTCTGGCTACTCAATGAAGCCCCACAACATATTAAACATATTCAAATTGTATATCCTGTTCCTGGTCATTCTTTTATTCCGCCAGACAGGGTATTTGCTCGCCTAGAAAAACTTGTTCAGGCAAAGGAGGAAATTATAACTCCGGACGAATACATTGATATGTACAAAGAATGTGGCAGTATTGTAAAGTTAGAATCATTAGAATGCCCAGTACATTATTGGAAAGAAGACTTCAAAAATACTTTTAAACCACCTGGACAATGGCATTTTCCTTTTAATTCTTGATTTATTAAAAGGACAAAGGACGGTTTTTTATTAAAAGGACAAAAAATAATGTTTCAATAAGACGAGAGACCGCATATAAGTCAGATTTAGGCCAGGCCATGTCAATTCTGAAAAAAGGAAAGAAAGTTCAAAATATGAACCCAAATATTTTAAATTATCGCCCTGGAATTAAAAGGGAAAAATTGGTTGACATTAATAAATTATTAACCAAACATTTTGGTGAAAATTGGCGTTCATTAAATGAATTACAGTTTTATGTTAATCTCATAGATCTCCAACCAGAAATTAACGAAAATGTATATCCAGAAGAAGAAAATTGTGATCCATTGGAGGATGATATTGATTTTCATATATAAATTATTTTTTAAGTATTTTGATTTTCATTTGATTTTTATTTTACTAGTATTAAGTATTATTTTATGTGATAAAATGTGAATAATTTTTTACTTATTTAAAAAAACTTATTTTTATGTTATAGAAATGTGAATTCCTTTTTATGTTATTGTTTTTTTTATTTTTATTAATTGAAAACGTTTTTTATTTTTATTACTTTATTTTTTTATTTTTATTTAATAAATTTTTGATATAGAAATTAATTAATATATAACTTAAGAATTAATTATTTAAAAATTAATAATAAAATTTATATTTCCAATTTCAAAAAGTACTATAATTTTTTATTCTAGTTGAAAAAGGTTTCTTTTCCATACCTTAGTTGCAAAGGGTTCCTTTTCCAAATTTTTCTCGCCTCTAACTTTATAAAATCAACAAATTGTTTTAAATAATTATTATATTTTGTATTTGTGTTCTTCTATTTTACAAGTTAGAGCTATTAGCTTTTTGAAATTGTCTCCCGTTTGACCACAAATCTTTTTTCGTGCTTTGTCAAAAATCACTTAACTTGACAAAAGTTACCTTTTGATTCTAATAGACACTGTTCACCTTTATGTCTTTACCTTTTTTTAAAAAATTTTTTATTTTCATTCATTTAAATGTATAATATTGAAATGCATTCATTTAAATAAAAAAAAATTTTAAATAAATAATAATAATATTCAACTTAAATAATTGGTGTTTTCCGTTTTTTATTTTGATTTATTAAATTAAAGAAAATTTTTAAAAAAGGTAAAGCCATAAAGGAGAACTAATCAAGAACAAAAAACTTTACATATATAAACTTTTAAAAGTTGTCAAATTAGTTTTGTTTCGAATTGCACCTGGTAGAGCATTGAAGAATTGGAGACCTTTATAAATAGTAAATTTTAAATGAAATACACAATTATAAAAGATACAAATTAAAAACTAAGGGAAATATAACGAAATATAGAAAAATCATTTTCAAACATACATAAATACATACATATTGAACGTTTGATATGAAAAATGAAAAAACTATAAATGAAAATTACTTTTACAACAATTTATTTTTTTTTTAAATCTTACGACCTGTGCAAGATTTGAACCCATACTTCCTTGGTTGACACGCCACAAGTCTATATACCTTAAGTAAATATCCGCAGAACCACCAATGCCTTAAGTAAATATCCGCAGAACCACCCAGGAGTGAGACCCCAAGTAAATATTGCGAATTAAGTATCTCAACAATCTCAAAAAATTAATTCGTGACGTATTCCACACGTAAAATCGTGAAACACATGTAACGTAAAATAAAATTAAACCCACACATGAAATATAGTACAAACATTTGCACAAATTATGCATTACTGTATTCCTATTATATTTTTACTTTATTTGAATAAACATGAAAAATAAAGTAAATGTTTTTTAAATAATTCTGTATTATTATTTATTTAAAATTTTGATTTTGCCGTAAAAAGGGAAACAGCCAAGTGGAATGCATGCATTATGTATTTAAAACATATAACAAATCTTGGAAATTTCGTATTCAACTAGGCATAAAAAACCCTTGAACATTTCTACAATTTATATGTACATAGTAATAACAAAAAAATAAAAATTATTTTTATAATAAAATAAAACAATTCATTAACAAAATAAACCTAAATTAAAAGAAAATTAATCATTAAAAATTATCTTTGAACAAAATCTATATAAGTAGATAATTATGTACTTAGTACTTATACCCTACACTAAAAGTAAAAGGTATATTAACTTTGACATGCACTTTGTAAACATCAAAAGGAAGCGAGTTAGATATGGACATGTATATATATTCTGAATCAGGATCCCTCCGGAGTCGATTTAACGATGTCCGTCCGTCCGTTCTCACGATAACTCAAAAACTAGTCAAGCAATCTTGATGAAATTTATATAGTAGATTACTAATTACGAAATGAATGGTAAGTTTGAATCTGGACAAAATCGGTCCATTCGTTAGGATTCTGGAAGCTTCCGAATAATTCCGGAGCAAACGAGATTATCTCAAAAACCAACAAAGATGGAACCTTTAAATTTGGTACAATGGTGTTCTTTCATGTTTCATTAAAGTCTCTGAAATTTGAGAGCATTTGGCCCATAGATTCGGAAGCTTCCGAACGAGCCGCAGAGCAAACCAGTATATCTCCAAAACCAACATGGATAGATCCTTTAAATTTGGTACACTGGTGTTCTTCCATGTTTTCTTTATGTCTTTCAAATTTGAAAGGATTTAGTCCATGAGTTTGAATTTTGAAAGTTTCCGAACGAGCACCATATTAAACGAGATTATCTCCAAAACCCAAAAAGATAGAACCTTTGAATTTAGTACCATGGTGTTCTTTCGTGTTTTATTTATGTTTCTGAAATTTGGGAGGATTTGGTCCGTGGGTTCGGATCTTGGAAGCTTCTCAAACGACGCGACGCCAGAGCAAATGAGTATATCTACATAAGTAACAAAAATAGAACCTTTAATTTTAGTACCAGGGTGTTCTGTAATATTTCCTTTTCTGTAAAATTGGAAACTGACATTTAAGAGAATTTGAATCATGGGTTCGTATTTGGGAAACTTACAAACGCGCACAAGAGCAAAGGAGCATATCTCCAAAACCAACAAATGTAGAATCTTTAAATTTAGTACAATGATGTTCTGGCATGTTTTCTTCATGTCCCTGAAATGGAATTGATGAATTGGAGTGGTAGTTCGGGTACCTGTCACTCGCCTTCGAAGGCCTACAAGCATATATTCGGAATTAATAAAGATTGAAACTTGAAATTTTCTACAAGGGTGTCAAGCATATCCCAAGAGGATACCACTTTTACATTCCTGAAATTCGACTTGACTAAGACAGAAAAGGGAAGAAATTCAAGCAAATTCAAGCAGCAGCCAAAAAAGTTATGGATTTTTAATTTAATTCGAATTCAGGTGTAGTATTGTAGTCAGTTGCTTCGACTTACTGTTACATTTACTTGTTTTATTTAAATATTTTCAATTTATTTACATTTTTCGACTCTTATTCCCAGGAGCAAAAAAAAATTATAAATCAAACAAAAATTATTATTTTTTTATTAAATTGTATTTCTGTAAAATTGCTACTTTATCTACAAATTTATTATGTTTATCTGTTAACCATTTACAATTCTTTTTATTAAAATTAAAAGCAAATAACCTAGAATTTGTAGCCTATACGATTGGCAAAAATTGCTGTCTGAGTACCAATCAGGGTATATATTTTTTGTAATTTCCACTAATTTATTTTTAAAATAATTTTTATTAAAAGTTTTTTCAAAATAATCAATTTGCATATTACAAACATTGAAAAAAGTATTCTTTGGATATTTAAGACCTTTTTTTACATTTCCGTAAGTCTTTCGATAAATTAATTGTTCTCGATCAACGAGGGGTAAATTTTTATTCTTTATCAAATGTCCTTTACAAAATTGACATTTAATCTTATTATTTATTTTGTGAATTACATACCCAATAAAATAACTTATTGAATTTGCAGCAATTTCATTATTTTCATTTTCCAATAAATCGCCATCAGTAGTATCTTCATTGTATTTTGTATTTTCTTGCTCATCGCAATCGTGCTTATCATCAAAATTCAAGTTTTTAATAATTTCATGCACCCGTTTACGTTCAACAACCAAATTTTCTTCACACAAAGCATTTTCATATTTTGAAACACAGTCAGGATCTACAGTTTTCATATTCATAAAACATTTTAACTACCAAATTCTTTTACGGATGGATACCGATTGTATCCTTCTTTTCAACGAATAATAGCAAAAAAAATTTCTAATATGTCTCGATTTAATTCTCTTGTTAAAATATAATCTACATTTTTATAATCATAAAATATTTCTTCTGATTATTCAATTAGAGCATTCATATTTTGTATTAATCCTTCAAATACGTATATTGTTTTTTTTTCTCCTTTAAAATTTTTCGTTATTAATTCAACACTTTCAGTGTACAATCTCATTTCTACCAAAAATTTTTTTTGCTCTTGGTAATTTTTTCTACTAATTGAACTTTTAAAAATACTGGGTCCAAATTTATTCTGCGAATTAAATATATCAACATTTTTTCACAGTATTCTGCAGTTGGTGCAATATATTCACTTGTGGAATTTGAGAACTTTCCTAAAGTAGTAAGTACGTATAGCTACTGAAACAGAAATGCTTAATATGGGAGAGGTACGAATGCTCGCTTCTCAAAATCTCGTTTTATCAAAATCTCGTTTTTCAAAATCTCGTTTCTTAAAATCTCGTTTTATCAAAATCTTGTTTTATCAAAATCTCGTTTTTTAAAATCTCGTTTTTTCAAAAATCTCGGTAAATCTCTTTTTTTTTCAGAAAATACAGAAAACAAAAAAAATTGTAATTTTTAATTTTTATCGAAGAATATTTTATTTTTTTCATCCAAATTAAACAAATTTTATAAAATAAAAACATTTTCTGAAAAGGGTTTCAATAATTTGTTTAGCGGGGGTTTGGGGGCGGTAGCCCCCACTATTTTAAGTTAATTGTTATTAAAATATATATATTAAAATATAAATATAAAGGGATTTTAGAGTTGGATTTAAAATCAGGATTGCTCCCTTTTCCAGAATATTTATATATGTGTATGTGCGAGATTTTGAAGTAGGAGAGATTTTAGAGTTGGTTACAAAATCAGGGTTTCAATAATTTGTTTAGCGGGGGTTTGGGGGCAGCAGCCCCCACTATTTTAAGTTAATTGTTGTTAAAATATATATATAAAAAAAATAATTTAAAGGGATTTTAGAGTTGGATTTAAAATCAGGACTGTTCCCTTTTCCAGAGTATTTATAAATAAGTATGCATATATAAATATATGTGTATATCTAATATCATATATATATACATATATATTACCATATTATTTGTATGTACTATTTTGAATGAAATGTTGAATCTTTTTTGTTAAATTTTTTTTCTACAATTTTTACAATCAATATTTTTTCAATAAATCGACAAACATTTGAAATAAAAAAATGAAAATGTAAGATAAAATTGTTAAAAATAAAGATTACCTATGATAAAAAAAAAAAAACGAGATTTTAAGAAACGAGATTTTGATAAAACGAGATTTTAAGAAACGAGATTTTAAAAAACGAGATTTTGATAAAACGAGATTTCGTACCCAACCCGCTTAATATTTGTGTTGCATATGACACTCGCATCTTTCCAAAATTGTTTGGCTGAATATGATTAATAGTCAATTTTGGCAACATTCTAGTTACACAATTTCCTTTTTCTCTCTGGTCTAATTTATATAACTCTTCTATTACCGACCAGCTTGTATTCCCAGATTTTGTTTTGAATTTGTTATCCATCAATATTTTAATTTTATCAAATTTATAAAACGGAGATTTAAGGAATATTCTCAAACAAAACTCACGTTCGCTTTTATGCCATATTGATTTTTTTTTTCTATTTTTTAGGATAATGTTTGAGAATATTTTAGAATTTTCTGAAGAAGCTTTTAAAACATTTATTTTGTTTACATTTTTTTTATTTTCATTTAATTTACAGTTAGTTTTAAAATAAGCTCTACTTCTATTGTTTCTTAAAATATTCCTTTTTTTATTTTTAAGTAGTAGTTTAAATTTTATATACTTATTTTTCCACAATTGTAAGGACCCGTTTATATTTTTCATAATGATTACAATTTTCCGCAATGATTACAATTTAAATTTTCGCTCAAAATTTTCGGTCCATGATAAGTTTTAATATCTTTTTTATATTTTTTTGAACCATGATTTGCATTACTAATATCTCCTTCATTTTGTTCTGGAAAATCTGAACTTAGTTTCACCTTTAGTTTTACTGTTTCCTATTTTCCTGTTTTTGTGGAGCTATATGTTTTTATTGAAAACTCTTTAGCTTCACAATTTAATAACCGGGTTGGTTTCAACCATCTTCGTAGTCTTGTAAAATCATCAGTGCCATTGCTATTCCTAAAGAAATCTGACGAGAAATGTTTTCTACATATATAATTTTGTTTCTTCCGTATGTCTAGACATCTTATAATATGCGCCCAATCGTACAATTTTTGAGTTCCAAATTTTGGAAAAGTAGCAACATATTGATTTATAGAACTACACATACAACCAGGAACAATACACTTTTTTATTCTGTTCATAATAATTCACTTTTTTAACACTTTATCAGATATAGTTTACTTTAATACGTTTTATAGTAAATTTTTTTTTATAAAATTATAAGTATTTATAATAAAATATTGGCGCGCTAGAAAATTCAAATACATACAAAACATTTTTCATTTTAGTTTACTTCAATTCAAACGACGAATTATCGTTCAGTTAATCGTTCAAAATAACAAATTTGTATATACTTTTTAGCCTATTTTCTTTTTATAAACATACTATACTATTTTCTGCTATTACAATTTGTCTGTATATCATTTTTTTTTAATGCGTTTCTCTGCCACATAAATGTGGACAGGAAATTACACAGCCTTTCCCGTTCATGCGTGTCTGTAAATATCGTAAGGGGGAATAACTCTTACGACGTGTGTGGGATTCGAACTCACACTCCCTCGGTGTTTACAGCGTATTTTATACGCTCTTACCCACTAGGCCACCGAAGCCCCCCTGTATATCATTTTTTACACATCTATAGAAAAACTAATAATTTGTCATAGAAAGTTAAAAATAAAATTATTTAAATGAAAAAAAATCCATACAAAATTTTAAAAAACAACAACAAAACATATTTTTGTTTGCCTTTAATTTGATTTGGTTTTTAAAAATTAAACTGGTATACTCAATATTAATAATATAACAATATTATAACTATAAATAAACTTATATATAACAGGTTTGATAATGTGATAAAACATTTAATAAATATTGATTATTTTTGTTCCTGCTAGATGTAGACAGGGACAATAATTTTTGTATGTGAGTGAATGTCTGTTTGCTGTTACTTAGTTAAATAAGATTTCATTTGTTGAATTCTAACAAACACACACTAAATAGATATGCAAGCAATATGCAAAAGCAAAAAATATACCACTACAACCTACAACCTGTATACAATATAGTAAAACTGCAATTTATTAACACTTTTATTAGAATACATACATACAACGAATAAAGTAAAAATCGAAAAAAATATATTATTTATAACATAATTCATTACGTGATGACTTAAATTTTTATGAAAAATGTGTGAATTTTTTAAGTAGGTGGTGTACATTTTAAATATAAGTATCTAGTTAAGAAAACGAAAATTAGCCAAATTTTTTCAAATTCTATGATAATTTATCTTTAAATTTTTGTGCAAATATACAAGGATTGTTTTTAGTAATATTTTTTTCTATTTAATTATGAAATTTAAAATAATTTACATTTGTAAAATAAACAGTTAAAAATGTGTATAAATTTTGTTTTAGTTCATCATAACATTAAACTTTTGTAGAAGAAGTCGATTTTCAATTGAGTTATATGAATTATCGAATTTCTCAACATCTATAAAATGTACATTTGGCCGAAAATGGATATAACGCACATATTTGGGCTGGAGCACCCCAAACAGCGCTGGGTTATCTCGACAAAGTGCAAAACAGAGCTATTCGCCTTATTGGCGACCCCAGTGTTACCTCAACGCTCACTCTACTTTGCCATCGCCGTACTGTTGGGTCATTGACCCTCTGTTATAGATACCTTGTAGGCGTGAACACCTGTTCTAAAGAAATAAAACAATTGATGCCTCCACTCAAAGTTTTCAAACGTGAAACGAGGAGTGCAACAGATGCCCACCCATACACTGTCGAACTGGCAAGATGGCGCAATACAGCATTCGGAAATTGGTTTGTCATGCGCACGTCGCGTTTATGGAACCTTATGGCACATGTGTTCCCAAAAGTTGGTAATTCATTTGTGTACGATATATCGAAATTCAAGAAGAACACTAACATCTTTCTTCAAAATAACTATCCAAATTTTTCCCTTCATCCTCCATAATCCCAATTTTCCTATATTCAAACACCCAAGTAATCCTTCCCCCATCCTTTTCGCCAAAACCAAGCTGTACATTATATGATTATGTATTAAAGGTCCAATCCTATAGTTTGGTTTTAAAGAGGATGGTTTTGGTTGGTTAGAGTCCAACACTACTCAGAGGAACCTCGTGCAGTTCTTTTGAGTGACTTTTGCTGTTTTCCACCGTACCTCGTAAAAAAAAAAAATAAAAAATATAACTCAATTGAAAATTTCATATATGAATTGAATTTCATTTCATATGAATTATATATCAATGAGTTATTGAATTATATTTATTTTATTCTTCATATATTCTTCACCGTAAAAATGGTTCGATCCTTAATTTATTGATCTGCAATGATTCCCTTTGACTTCCTTGTCTTGCGGGTTATGTATAAACCTCCTAATGTAATGTCAACTAATCTAACTTCAGATTCACCACCTGAAGTTGTAATAGAAGCTAAAACAACACCAATTAAAAAAAGTATATTTTGATTTCCTTTTATTTTTTAACTTAAAATTCAAAAATTTATATTCATATGGAAAATTCGGAAAAATATGTAAAAATACTGAATCTAGATTATTCTTATTTTAAATTACAAAAACCTTGAACTTTTCAAGTTCAATGTTGTTTTAAATTACTAATTTTATATTAACAACTTAATTAATACAAAATGCTTACTTTTAGTTTTTTAAGTTTAGTTTAAGTACTGACAAAAAAAAACGGTAAAAGATATAAAAAAGTTGGTGATCACTGTCAAATCAATCAATACATAATAAAATAATTGAATAAAGCTTTTTTTTTTTAAAAACGTTTTTAATTTTTTTTTTTAATAATAATAAAAAAAAATAAAGTTTTTTTTTTTTGATAAAAAGCATATTTGGCGCAGTCGGTAGGATCTCTGTCAGAAGAAAATAATATTAAAAAAACATTTTTTTTAATGTGGGCAACAAAGTAAGCCAAAGTAAAATTTAGCGGTTTATGTAGAAACGAACACAATAAAAAAAAAGTATATATAAATATATAAATAAATATATATAAATCAAAATTGATCGTCAAATACACAGAAGAAATTTATTCGATCAATATAGTAATATTATGGCAGAACGAGTAAATGCTAATCGTATTGAACAGTGGTTAGTACCATTAACTCACCTATTAGTGCAAAATAACCAACCACAAAATTGGAGATTAAAAATTGAAAATTTCAATATATTCCAATTTTCATTGGTGAGCCAGGTACTTTACCATCTTTCATCGATTCAGTGACCAGAGTATTAGCTGATATTAACGGTGTTAATAACAATTCAAATTCGAATTTTAAAAAAAATAATAATAATTTCCAATTCCGAGCAAACGATAATATTTATCAAAATAGAAATAGGCCTTCTTAGTTTCACCGATATTATAATAGATATAGTGACAGACAAGAAAGTAGGCAAACTAGACCAATAGAAGTTGATCCAAGTAAAAACAATGAAACTAATACAATTGGAGAATATTTTTTTATAAACTAGCCTCGGATCAAAATAAAATTTTTACCATTTTAACAATAGAAGAAAAAAAATATTCAGCTTTGTTAGATACACGCTCAACAATAAGCATTTTAAACGAAAATAAAGTTTGTAGTTCTAAGTTTACTGTAATAAATTCAACTCCCATATCTATCAATACAATTTAAAGAGAGGTATGCAAAACCTAATAAAACTGTTGCTACCTTATGTCCAACAGAATTTAAATATCCTAAAAATGCAAGAATGAAATGGATTGCTATGAAATTAAACAAGTCATATGACTTATTATTAGGTATGGATTGGATAATAAAAAATGTAAAAGATATCAACGGAGAAAACCAACAAATTAATATGACCAATGGAGTGAGTCTTCCATTCTTATCTAAAACCATTCAAGAAGAAGTTAATGTATTAGAAGTAACTGAAATTCAAAATCTTCAATTGGATCATTTAAATGAAAAAGAAAAACATATACATAATTAAAAGATTAGTTTCGAAATTTAGTAAACTTTTATATAAAGAAGGTGATATTTTGACCAGCACAAATACAGTGTACATGAAATTAAAACCACAACAAGTGAACAAATTAATACAAAACTTAATCGATATCCACCTAAACATGAAACTGAAGTGATAAATCAAATGGAAGAAAAGGAAAAACAGGGCATAATTAGAAAAAGTAAAAGTTGATATAGTTCTCCAATTATTGTAGTATCTAAAAATAAAGATAATTCAGCAGTACAAAAATTTAGAATAGTGGTGGATTATAGAAGATTAAAACAGGTTACAATGGGAAAAGCCCAATATTTCAGCACTTTAGATTTATTATGTGTTATGCCAAAAAGGTTGCCATCAGATATTAGTAAATGAAAAAGATATTGAAAAAACTACTTTTGTTACTCCAGCAGATCTATATGAATATGTACGTATGCCATTTGGATTTACAATGCACCAGCAACGTTCCAGAGATTGATGAACGAAATTCTTTAAGAATATATTAATCAAATTTGTTTCGTATATCTTGATGATATATTAATTTTTTCGACAACATTAGAAGAACACGAGAATTCATTAGCAAAAATATTTAAGAGATTATAAGAGCACAATCTGAAAATTGAAATGGATAAATGTAGTTTTCTTAAAAGAAATACAGAATTTCTAGGACATATTTTGACAAAGGATGGGATAAAACCTAACTCTGAAAAAATAAAGAATATTCAAGAGTTACAAATCCCAAGAACCGAAAAACAATTAAAAGATTTCTTAGGAGCAACTGGATTTTATAGAAAATTCATCAAGCACTATTCTAAGGTTGCATATCCTATGATTAAATATTTAAAAAAAGGTAACAAAATTAATATAAATGATACTGTGGATAGCATCATTTGAAAACTTCTTCTTCAATTTGTTATGTTTCGAGGACGCTAAACAGCCATGAAAAAAATTATTGTACTACAAATAAAGAGTTTTTGGCAATTGACGAAAATAATGAGTATATTGTAGAAATAGAAAATAAAATTTTAACTTATCAAGATGATTTTATGCTAAAAGATTTAAAACCTAGTAAAAACTGTATTTTGAATAACAAATGTAAATTTAGATATAATAATAAAACTAAAATTGAAATTTTAGATGATGAAACTTTATTAATAAAAATGCTAAGAAAATCGTATTAACACAAAATTGTGCCGATAGAAATTTAACACTGAATAAAAACTATTTTATTAATTTTTATAATTGTCAAATTCAAATAGAGAATGAAATATTTTATAACCAAAAGAAAATTATTCAAGATAAATATTTTTACCCTAGTAATAATTTTAATTATACCTATGTAGCACCAATTAATTTTGACGATATTGTTTTAAAAAACTTTGAAAATATTAAAGAAATAAACGAATTAAATATGATATTTTATTATATTAGCCGTTTCAAATGGAATAAATATATCTATTATTGTAGTATTAGTAATAAGTATTATTTCTATAATATTATATTTAAGAAACAAAGGAACAAAAATAAAAATTGTAAATAAAGAAATTCCGGAAATTTCAACTCTAACCGAGGAGGGGTTATGTATAAACCTCCTAATGTAATATCAACGAATTCAACTTCAGATTCACCACCTGAAGTTGTAATAGAAGCTAAAACAACACCAACTAAAAAAAGTATTTTTTGATTTCCTTTTATTTTTTTTAATCGCGAAACTTAATGCTCATCTATCCGGCATGGTATTGGAACACTTTTTGGAGCACTCGGAGGAACCTCTCATATCGTTGGACTGTGCGTACGAGTTGAGAGGTTGTAGGGTTGTCAAATGCGAAGGTCGGGTGTCTCTGGATTTCCTCAGCAAATTCGTCGCTAAGGCTAGAGATAAATGGGTTGGCTTGAAGCTTATCCCGGCTCGAGAAATTCCAAAGAGACCTAGGGCGCGCATTTGGTTACCAAATATCAGCGTGGACAATGGAAAGGTTCTTCAATATCTTAAGCTGCAGAATCCAAAAATCCAGATGGAAAACTGGAGGATTATAAAGGCTGAGGAGCCTCAAAACAGTAAGTCCTTTCTGCTTATGATAAATGAGAAGTGGCTAGTGGAACTTGAGAAGGCTGATTATAGGATGAGGTTCGGCATAAGGTATGCCAAACTAAAAATTT
Source organism: Poecilobothrus nobilitatus (assembly GCA_947095535.1). Classification (NCBI taxonomy): domain Eukaryota; kingdom Metazoa; phylum Arthropoda; class Insecta; order Diptera; family Dolichopodidae; genus Poecilobothrus; species Poecilobothrus nobilitatus. The sequence goes on from OX352773.1 coordinate 107,807,020, forward strand.
TCACGGCTCCAGCGGACGAAGAGGATCCAGAGGAGGATCCAACTTCTAAGCTGATAGAGGGTCTCACGATCGACAGAGATCCTCTTAAAGAGAATCCGTCACCAGGTGGGTTAGGGGTAATGATGCCAAAGGTAGTGCAGATTAAGCTCAAGCACTCGAGAAGTGCCTCGGATAATCTGCTGGTTTTCCTCAGCGAGAACATAAACATCAGCCTCATCCAAGAACCTTGGGTCAGAGGTACTGAGATCAAGGGCCTACATCATAAAGATTACAATCTTTTTCACAAAAAAGATACAGGTAAACCTAGAGCTTGTATTTTAGTAAAAAAACAATTCAATGCTTTTCTTCACCCCGATTTTAGCTCATCCGATTTGACTGTTGCCAAGTTAGAAGGGCTTGGTGGAGATAGTCTCTACATCTCCTCTGCATATATGGCTCATGACGATCCGTCACACCAGAGGAAGTTCGTAAACTTGGTAGAGCGACGAGGCAAGACAACCTACTCATCGGATGTGATGCCAATGCTAGGTATTTCTTATGGGGTAGTTCGGAGAACAACGAACGAGGTGAGTCGCTATTTGATTTTCGTATAAACACTAACCCTAAAATTTGTAATAGTGGTAACATACCCACCTTAATTTTCCCAAGTTCGGACATATATAACGGATGGGAAGAGGTAATAGACATTACCTTAGCTACTAACAATAATATCCTTGGAGTTGTAAACGGGTCTGTGTCTAATCAGAACTCCTACTCAGATCACAATATATAGTTTTTTATGTGAATTTTCAGATAAATATTCCCAAATTCTACAGAAATCCTAAAAGAACTGACTGGGTAAAATGCAGCCGAATTATACAGTCAAAACTAAATAATGTACCCAACATCAAAATTGCAACGATCGAAGAACTAGATACAAAGATTGAAACTTTTGAAAAGACAATGAGTGCAGTCTTTAAAGGCTCGTGTCCAATTAGTCGCAGAAAGAAAACCTATCCCCGTTGGTGGAGCGAAGACTTAGTCTGCCTCAAAAGTCTGACTAGGTCTATTTTCAACATTTGCTGGCAACATAAATACTGGCAACCTTACAAAGATTGCCTAAAAGTATATAAGAAAGCCATGAAAGAAGCCAAGCGGCATACTTGGATGGAATTTTGTCAATCTATCGAAACTACGAAAGATTCAGCTTGAATCTGTAAAATTCTGTCCAATGATAGATCCTGTTCGTTCTTAATCAAAAGACTAATTCTTCAGCTGAATCTCTAGAACTGTTAGTTAATAATATAATAGAGCTTTAGGCAAGGTTCACAACTGGGCCACAAGTTGTGGCCTAGGTGTCAACTCAGAGAAGAATGAAATGGTACTCTTCACGACAAGATCCAAAATACCTACTTTTGTCCTACAAAACTCAATAATTATACTCTAAAACTGACTACCAGCGCTAAATATCTAGGCGTTATTCTAGACTCGAAGCTCTCCTGGAAATCTAACATTGCGCATAGAGTTAAGAAGGCTTGCGTTGCTCTAAATATCTAGGCGTTATTCTAGACTCGAAGCTCTCCTGGAAATCTAACATTGCGCATAGAGTTGCTCTCTATGCTTGTAATAAAACCATTGGCAAGAAATGGGGTATGCAGACAAAGATGGCACTTTGGACGTACACAACCGTGATTCGCCCAATCCTTACCTATGGATCACTGGTGTGGTGGCCAGCGATGAGTCGGAATTACATTATAACAAAACTAAATAGAATACACAGATCGGCATCAGTGGGCATTACACGACCACCACGATCATGTCCTACTGATGCTTTGAATACTATTTTATTTCTTTTACCCCCGGATCTATACATTAAATATGTCGCAACATGTAGTGCAGTACGAATAAGAGAATCTGGGTGGTTTGCTACTAAATCATATGGCTACGGTAATATTCTGGAGATATTGCCAAGGGCCCTGCCCTATTGGACCAGTCCTGAACGACTACACTGTTCCCAAACTAAACTTCGGGAACAATTTAGCCTTAGAATTTCCGTCTAGAGCGGAATGGAGGGGCGGAGATGTGACAAAGAACTTCGATGTCACTATCTTCACCGACGAATCCAGGATGAAGGAAGGAGTCGGTGCTGGTATTTTCTCAGAGAAACTCAACATTTCAAAATACTACAGCCTCCCCGACACAACTAGCATCTTCCAGGCGGAGATACTAGCAGTTAGACCTCAACCTTGTTACAACCTCAAAGCTTGTTAGACCTCAACTTACAACCTCAAAGCTTGTTAGACAGTGCCAAGAGGAACTTGCCCTAACAAGCGAAAAGGTAAACATAACCTTCTTGTGAAAAAAAGGAAATGGAAAAGCTGATGAACTAGCAAAGCACGGAGCTACTCAGACCAATAACTCTCCGGAAATAGTCAGTTGTCCAATTATTACCGTTAAGGAACGGATCCTTTCTTTGTATATAGCGAAATCACAAAATAGGTGGAGTAATCTGAGTAATTGCACCATACCTAGAACACTGTGGTCCACATACAACAAAAGGAGATCAAATGAGTTGATATCCAAATCTCGCACAGACATAGCCAGACTAGTGGCAATCATCACAGGTCACTGGCCAGTAGGTACGCATGCAGCCAAATTAGGAATCCCCCACAAAACCTCTTGAAGGAGTTGCAAAGAAGCAATCGAAAGTGAAAATCTAGAGCACTTTCTTTGCAGATGTCCGGCCCTAGCTAGAGCCAGACTTGTCTCACTCAGTAAACCGTTCTTCCACAACCTCAGCGAGCTTTCCAAAATACAAAATCAAAGAACTGATTTTGTATCTGAACCGCTCGAGTTGAATATAGAACTGCAAACAATCTAAAAACAGAGGTCACGCGAGTGGAGTGGTATCAAGATGGCGCAATCTAGTGCTAATTGAGGCTTTCACGCAGGATCGTGGAGGTCACCACGCTACCTTCCTACGTACTTATGTGGTCATACAATCATATCACCCGGCACACTTCAATAACTTCAAAGTTATATATTTTAATTATTAAATTCAATATCAAATCACAATTTTTTACTAATTAACTCTGTTTAAGTAAATTATATTAAATTAACTAATTAAATTATTAATAATAATTTTTAGTAAATACTTTGTATCTGAATATTTTTGGCAATAATTTAAATATAACATTTTGTGAACTTTAAACATTCAAGTTTCCCACATTAATGTAATTTCCTGTTTATTAACTAAAATTTGATTATCATTGCATTTTGTAACATATAAAAGACCTGTAAAATAAAATAATTAATTAATTAAGTTTGGAGAACCTAATAAAGATTTAGTTAATAAATTGTTTTTTTTGGTTAATGTCGGAACAACATAATATTTAACTGGCGCAGCCGGTAGGATCAGGTGATAATCCTGTACAAGTTATATTAGCATTCGATACGCATAAAAAACCCACAGTTTACCGTTTAAAATACGTATTGTAAATACTTAAAACGACTTAACAACGGTTCATCGTTCATATTGAAAAAATATAATAATAAACATATATATTATTAACTTAAAAAGACAGTTAATCGTTTATAATAAAAATTAAAGTGTAAAAACATTTAAAAATACTCAAAAATATACTAAAAATAAATATAATAGTCAATATAAACTATTAAATATTAAATTTATTATAAATAAATAAATTATTAATTAAATAAATTATTATATTTTTTTATTTTCTTTTTTTATTTTTAATTTTTAATTTCTCTAAAAGAGCCTTGGGGCTCCTACAGAGTTTCTATAGGTTTTCTTATAATATAATTAATTTATTTAAGTGCAATTTTCAATGATTTAAGTAAGTTTAAGTAGTAAAACAATAAATATATCTACATGTGTAATGCTAATATTTACTTTATTATATGGCAATGGCTACTTTGAATGAGAATTTTAAGCTTAGACATAATAATGTTATTCAGAATGTATAATTTTAATAGTTACTTATGTACGAATTTTTACAATATTTTTTAAATGAATGATAATTTAATGTCTTAATGTTCTTTGGTAGACTGTTATATTCTTTTACACTACTATTAAATATTGACTCCAGGCCCTGCATGTTGTGGCTGACAACTGTCCTAATGTGGTGAGCACAGCGGGTGTTGTATTAATGAACTTCGTTATTGGTTCTAACTTCAATGTTAGACTTGATGTTGTTTGTATTCATGTTATAGATGTGTAGTGTTTGTGTATATTAGATCTTTAATTTTAAGGATTTCATATTGTTTATGCAATGAATTTGTTGAAGTACGAATTGGCAGGTTATAAAGATTTTTTATGTTCTGTTTTGATTTTTTTGAAGATTTTTTATATTGATATTGAATGTATTTCTCCATACTCCGATACCATAGGAATTATACTATGGAAAAGACTATAATATACCGATTATTGTAAACAATGTGGGAGTCTTCTTCCTAGTTTTTTTAGTAATCCGGCTACCCTGCGAAGTTTAGGTAGCAGATCAGTAACTTGTGAGTTCCAGTTCAAATCTTCGTCGACTGTAACACCTAGGTATTTATATTTGCTAACTCTTTGAATTGTGTCATTGTTATACTTAACATTGATGTTATTGTTTTTTCATTTAATTATGACTAATTTTGTCTTATTTACTTTAACTGTAAGTTTATGTCTTGACATCCGAGAATGTATGAGTAACATGTCATTATTCATTGAGGTCGTCAGCAAATAGAAATTGAACACCCTTCAATTGTAAATTTTCTATACTACTAACATAGCATGAGAAGAGTGAAGAACCCAATGAACTGCCTCGTACAACCCCATATTCGATATTTTGATTTTTACTTTTTATTCCTTCTGATTCGACATATTAGTATCTGTTTTTGAAGTAATTTTCAAATCATTTGTGTTCGCTGCCCATTATCCCATGGCCATGTAAGATTTTCAGTAGTGTTTTCCTGTATCTGCTGCTGCTGCTTTTGCTAGATCGAAAAATATGAGACCAACCTTTTTATTTTTGCTAACATTAGTTTAGGTGCGAGATACAACATCAAATAGCGCTGCCCTCGTATTCGATTTATTCGAAAAACCATATTGAGACTTGCAGAGTAGCTGGTTGTGTTGCAAATACTTAATTAATTGTTGGTTAATATGTGTCTCAAGTACTTTACTGAAAATTGAAGGAATAGATATGGGTATAAAGTTGTTTAAGTCAAATTTATCTCCACAATTTTTATAAATTGGAATTACATAGAATGGAATCTAGCAATTTTTAAATTGTCCGGGACTTAACTTTTAGCTATTGATTTATTTATTAATAACGTTATTGGTTCAACTACCTGAAATTTGCATGCTTTGATTATTTCTGCGCTAATTCCATCTGCGTCTACACTTTTTGATAATTTTATTTTCTCTATGATGTTTATTGTTGGGTATAATTCAATTTAGTTTTTTGTTTATTTTAGGTATAATTCAACGTTTGACATTCTAATAATCTCATGTTCGATTATATAAAACATAAATGTAATGTTGCCATTGCGTATTAATGTAAAATCAATATTGAAAACAGTGTTGGCAACTGTAACAAATAATAATTAACTTAATCTACAAACTATTTTCCTTCTTTTCAATTTAAATTACAATATTATATAAAATAAATAATTAAATAACTGAAAAAAATAAAAATAATGCAAAATAAAAATAAAATATGAAGCATACTAAAAATATAAATTAAGTAATGGAAATAAAAATAAAATAAAATTTTCACCTTAAAAAAGAGACGTCAACTTGTACAGACGCTTAAATTAACTTTAAATTAAAGCAATTAAAAAATAGAAAAATAAAAAGAAGAAAGAAGAAAATAAATAACATAATATAAATTTAACAATTAAAAGAAAATAAAATAATAATAAAAAAGAAAAAAATTTAAAAAAAAAACTCTATATATACATTCAAAAAGATTTCTATAGATAAATACAAATTTATCCTTACTCATCACAAAAGAAAAAAAAAAGAAGAAATTTTTTGATGGGAAATTATTTTACCTTTAAACTCAAAAATTTGAACGAGGAAACTGTAAAAGGAAAAATTTTAAAATGGCTAAGCAATATCTTATGCAAAAAAAACATTTACGCTAATAGCAAAGGAATATTATGTAGTGGAACATGTGGTGCAACTTTCCATATTCCATATACAATCTTATAAAAAATGGTAGATTAATGTGGAAATGCGAAATATATCCAACAGCAAATGAGTCGTTTATAGTAACTGAGGATGAGGGTAATGTTATTAGCAACGGCTCAACAACAAGCGAGTCCAACAACAAAAAATGTCCAACTACTAATGGGTTGGTTATAGCAACTAAAGATGAAAATCATGTCAATAGTGGCAGTCAAAATTATACGGGAATAGTCATGGAAACTCTACTATTAAAGATCTGGAGTCTTTCAATCCAGTCTGTTGCACTTTAGACAGAATTGCTCTTTATCTTAAAAATTTGGGTTCTGTTGTTATGAATATCCAATTATCACAACACTTTATAAATTTATTTGGTCAAAATTGAAGTATACATCATCATAATTTAGGCAATGCTTTCTGCGCCAGAAGTGTTTTAATTTTAATAAATTTGTACATTCTCTACCAAACCATGGCATACCAAATTTTCCTTTTTTTTCTTGGACAATTTTTCTTTTGGTTGATAGTTTTATAAAATTTTGAAGATTTTTTATAAAATTTTCTACCTGCACTGGCAGTATTTTTTGTTGGGTTATCGATAATGTAGTTTTTATTTGACATTTCAGTTGGTTGATAATATATTTACTTTTTTGATAGTGTATCTATTATTTAATATTTTTTTAATTTTTTGTTTATTAATTTCTACAAATAAGAGGTGATGATCGGTAAAATCTGTTTTAATATGATTAATATAAAGATTTTATTTTAGGTCATTGCAGAGTACATGATCCATGCAGCTACCCGAGGTAGATCTGGTGATGTCTAAATAAAAACCATAGCTTTCCACAATATTTTTGTAGTCTTTTATAGTATTATTTGTGTTATCACGAATATTAAAGTTAAAATCATCCAAGATAATAGTGTTTTTGTTTGCTACCATATCTAAATATGATTCTAATATTTTTAGGAATGTGTTTATTCAATCTCTACTATTATTTGGTGATCTACAAATTGTGAATACAAAAAAGTGTTGTTTTTTGTTTTTAATTTGAACTGTGATTATGTTATTGAAGTTATTTCAATATGATTTCTGCAATTCGTAGCTTAAAGAATTGTGAATGAAGGATAAGACACCCCCAACGCGTCAGTTGTTGCGGCATGACAACAATTTAAAGTAGTTGGCAATATTGACCAAATCAATTTCGTCATCTTTAAACTAAGTTTCTGCAATGGCTATTATATGAATGGAATTTTTTACAGTGTCAAAAATATAAGTTATTTCATTCATTTTATGTCTTAAACTTCGTACATTGTCGTATAGAATTTTTAGCGTAATATCATTTTCAAACTTGAGATTTTTAAAACAATTTATGTGTCTTGTTGTGGTGTTAATTGGTAAAGTATTGTAATCTATTTCATTATTCTTCGAAATTGAATTTTAGAAGATTATTTTCTTGTAATAATTGGTACGTTTTTCTGACATCCTTACAAATACTTTACCGCCCTTTACCAACGTTTCAAAATCTTACAGACTCCCCGACACAGCTAGCATCTTTCAGGCGGAGATACTAGCAGTTAGAGAGGCTGCTCGGATTCTGAACGAAAATAACACACAAAGGAAAACGGTTTCCATCTGTATGGACAGTCAATCCGCGATTAAGGCGATTAACGCGGACATTACAATCTCAAAGCTTATTAGACAGTGCCAAGAGGAACTTGCCCTCACAAGCAAAAGGCTAAACATAACCTCCTTGTGGGTGCCGGGGCAAATTAATATTGAAGGAAATGAAAAAGCTGACGAACCAGCAAAGAAAGGAGTCACTCAGAACACTAACTTTCCTGAAAGAGTCAGTTGTCCAATCTGTACCGTAAAGGAACGGATTCTCTCTTTGTATATAGCGATTTCGCAAAATAGGTGGAGTAATCTGATTAATTGCACCATATCTAGAACATTGTGGGCCACATAAAATAAAAAGGATCAAACGAGAAGATATCCAAATCTCGCATAGACATCGCCCGACTAGTGGCAATCATCACAGGTCACTGGTCAGTAGGTACGCATGCAGCCGTACTAGGAACCCCCACAACACCTCTTGAAGGAGTTGCAAAGAAGCAAACGCAAAGTAAAAATTTAGAGCACTTTCTTTGCAGATGTCCGGCCCTAGCTAGAGCCAGATTTCTCTCACTAGGTAAACCGTTCTACTCCAACCTCAGCGAGCTATCCGAATACAGAATCAAAGAACTGACTTCATATCTGAATTGCTCGGGTGGGATATAAAATCGCAAACAATCTAAAAACACAGGTCACGTGAGTGCAGTGGTATCAAAATGGCGCAATCTAGTGGTAATTGAGGCCTTCACGTAGCATCGTGAAGGTTACCACCCTACCTACCTACCTACGTTATCCACGCATATTTTAATTTCTGATCTCTTTTTACATCCCTTGATTTTTGAAAAGCAAACTAAAATATCGAGTAAGTTTTCATTAATGAAAACTCTATTTGGATTTTTATTTTCGGGTGACGTTGAGAATATCTTACGACAATTTATTTCTTTGTTTTTTTTTCGTTCAAAATTTTTTCTTTAATTAGTTGACTATTAAATTTTATTATTGATTTTTTGTGCTCACCTGGATACTTTTTGTTGTTTTCATTTAAGTAACCTTCCTTTATATCACTTTGTCGTAGGCCAACTCCAACTTCGATAGCAATTTTTGTAGCTATAATTATGGGGTTTTCCTCTTCTACACCTTCAAGTCCAGATATTTAAATGTGTTTCCTATATTTCTTCTGCTTGATTAGTTCGATTTCTATTTTGTTGTTTTTAATTTGTTTTTTTAGTATTTCATTTTCATTTTTTAATTGGGTATTATCATCTATCAAGAGTTCCAATGTTGCTTTGATTTCATCCATAGTTTTGTTGGGATGCTTGGTTTTTCAGGATTTCATCCAAGGATTGAGGGATTGTTGATCTTATTTTGCCTTAAATTACCATTTTTACTTAAATTTATTGTGCGGTCGTTTGTTCTATTGAGGCCTATTGATTTGCGTTTATTTTTGCTTGTAAATCTTGTACTATCCTTTCATATCTCTCTATCTTCTATTAAAATAGAAAATAAATAAGTGAAAATAATATTATAAATTAAAAGTGGAATCAATAAATTTAATCAATAAACTTAGAATTGTTAACTAGAAAAAAATAACATTATAAAAGTGAAATCAATCAATAACTTAGAATTGTTAACTTTTAAATATCTTTAATAAAACCAAAATATTTTTTTTTTTTTAAAAGAAAGAAGTTTTAAAAACGGTTTAAGAAAATTTAACATAGACTAAGTGAAACAAATGAAATAAAGTGAAGTGGTAAAGGATTAGTGTGCTCCAGTACTTTACACTTGATCAGTGTTAATTGCAACTATAGTGCTCCAGATCACGGTCACCTAAGTCGAAATTGAATATCCTTTTTTCATATACTTATACAACTTATAAATAATTGAATTATTGAAATATAATTTTAAAATAAATTTTTATAATCTATATAACTTAAATCTGATAAAACTTTATGATTGTTGTATTAATTTTTATATAATTTGTCTGATAAAATTTTGTGATTGTTTTATTAATTTTTATCTGGTATAATCTGTCAGATAGAAAAACAAACTTCTGATTGTTGTATTAAATCTGATATATAATATAAAATTTTTATGACTAATATTGGTTAATATCACCTGTAATAATTCCGATCTATGAAATCTGCTGGACAAAGCGTAAACTCGTTCCATACCAATTTAGAAGAGAATTATCTAACTTCTTTTCACATAATAAAATCGCGAATATTAGTTTTTCAAGTTCAGAAGACTGCATAAACTCGTTTTCTGAAATGGCTCCACAGCCTAATGACGTTGATTCCATCTTGAATTTGCTAAGAATCCCGGATGCCGTTAAGAATCTCCCAAGATTTGACGGAAACCCTCGTCTTCTTTTCTATTTTATAGAAAATGTTGAAGAAATACTTTCTTTGGCAGAAGACATTGACGGTACTTCTTATGGCAAGATTCTTCTCAAAGCCATAAGAAATATAATCGAAGACCAAGCAAACGAAATATTGAATATTTACGGCACACCTTTAGAATGGAAACAAATTAAAAAAAATTTGATCCTGCACTACTTCAGCAAAAGAAACGAAATGTCATTGATCAGAGATCTACATAATTTAAAACATGAAAGTAGAACAATTGATAATTTCTTTAGTTACGTTATCGAAATTCAAGCCACTATGACTAATCAAATTCAAATCCATGAAAAGGATAGCCAAGTAATTCAGCCCAAAAAAGCACTGTTTCCGAAATATGTCTTAACGTTTTTCTATCCGGATTAAGAGAACCCTTAGGATCTACAATCCGTGCAATGAGAGCTGAGACATTACCAGTACCTTTCTCCTACTGTGTTCAAGAGCAAAATATCTTTTATAACAAACAGAGAAATCCGATGTCTCAACCAAAACCTATTAAAATTACAAAACCGAATGTTAAACGAACAATTCAAAACCATTATAATAGATTAATTCGGCAATCAAGTATGTTTGCAAACATACCAAACACGTTTACAAACGGACTAAATTCACAACCAAATTTTCACAACCATTATAAGAAACCAAATATTCCTCGTAATAATTTCAATAATAATAATTTTAACTATAAATCAAAATATAATCCAATTTCAAATCAATCTCGAACTTTCAATAATCAAATTAGCGGACAATCAAATTTCCAATACCAATAAACTGATAACTATAACAGATTTAGAAACCAAAATATGGTACTACAAGGACCATCCACCAATCCATTTCAAAGAAATAAACCATTTCCGAAATATGAAAGTGAGGAGTTATTTAATCTAAATAACGAACTTACAGATGGTAATTCCTACAATAACGTACTTACAGATGACAATAGCGAATATACAAATTTAGACAACTACCACTATTCAGACAATACTGAAAACATTTTTGAAAGTATAGATCAAAATATGGACGATATAAATCAGAACACCATAGTAGATGACTCAAATTTTTATCGGATTTCAATGGGATACTTACACATAAATCGCCACAGATACATGCTCCCTTATATAAATATTACTCTAAGTCTAAGTCCCATCATTTTTTTTAAATCCCGAACTATTTAATCCTAAATTTTTAAAACAGAAACAGAAATAGTAACCGCTTTTAATACCTTTAAATAATTTAAACAGCCTTGTAAACTAAAATTTCTCGTTTTTAAATTTCATGGATATTTTGACGGACTCTTAGGCTTAGACATTCTTATAGAACTAGAAGCTAGAACTAGAAGAAATTGATTTAACAAATAGAAAAATAATTACAAAAAATGCTGAATAGCCATTACATTTTAAACCAAATTTTATGTCACAAAATATATGGTTACTTCCAAATCTAAAATAATAGCAAAACTACCAGTAGATAATCAAGAGGGTGAAATTTATATCAACAATATCAAAATAACTCCCAAATTATTTATAATTAAAACGGAATCTATAATAAACTATACCGAAATTAATAATTAACAAATTACTTGTAACTTAGACCAAAATGTTTCACGAAAAGAAATATATGACCTAATTTGAACAAAACATTTAAATGACGAAGAACGCAATTCACTCCTTCAAATGTGTAGAGAATATAATAATATATTTTTTAGAGAAGGAGATAAACTTACATTCTTAGACCAAATAAAACATAAAGTACATACCACTGATGACGAAGCCATCTTTACCAAATCTTATCGCTATCCTCATGTACATAAAGAAGAAATCCAAAAACAGATTGGAGATATGTTAAAGCAAAATATTATCCAACATAGTTACTCCCCTTGGAGTTCTCTTAGTAAGGATAGTATCGAAAAAACTAGATGCTACAGGAAAACAAAAGTGGCGTTTAGTTATAAATTATCGGAAATTAAACGAAAAGACGGTAAATGATAAATACCCCATACCAAATATAAATGAAATTTTAGGCAAACAGCGGATTTCATTAAATTGAGATGGATCCTAGATATGTCGCTAGGTTAGGTTAGGTTAAGGTGGCTGCTAAAAAGGGCACACTCAGACCGTATTTGATCCATTGTGATACCACGTAGAAGCTTTTCTATCCCACTCGTTAAAACCAATTTGAGCCTTTTGCAAAGCGAAGAATACTCTTCACATTTTTACCTGCTACATCACTAAGGTTGTTGAAGAGATATTGCCCCAAATGTCTATTCCTTCTTAACGACAAGGCCGGGCATGTGCAAAGAAGATGGAGAGTAGTTTCCTCCTCTTCTTCATCCTTGCGGGCTATACAATAGTCGTTTGGGGATAAGCCAAATCTTCTGACATGCTTCCTTATTAGATGGTGACCGGTGATTATACCCATTGTCATTCCAATGTCTGCCCTTTTGAGAGAAAGCAGATCATTGGATCGTATTAAATTCATATCATATCGTTTTGGGCCATATCAATCTTGTGATATTGCACGAGGTCACGTTTGACCATTTGTAATTTACCATATCCGTTATTTCCTTTTGAAGTAACGTTTTGCTAGTGGATAGAGGTACCCCTAGTCTTGCCCATCCGGCAGGACTTGTAAGCTTGTACCAATTCTTCAGTTTTTTCATTTCCCGGAATACACCGATTACCTGGTACCCAGCAAAGCTGAATGCTAAACTGCCTGTCCATCTCGTTAAGAAGCTTTCGGCAGTTTATTACAGTCTTCGACGTTGCGCATGTTGATTCCAGAGATTTTAACGCAGTCTGACTATATGACAGAATACGTACTTGCTTTACATTCAAAACACTTCTATTCAGTATAATCAAGGCTTCTTGAATTGCCATAATTTCCGCTTGGAAAACGCTATAATGGTCTGGTAATCGCAAATTATGACTGATACTCAGATTATCTGAGAAGACCCCGCATCCTACACTTCTGTTCATTTTTGTGTCATCCGTGTAGAATTGTACTCCTTCGAAGGTCATCATTGTCTTCAAGTTCCAACTATCATGGCTTGGTATGCCTGTCACATAAGATTTCCCGAAGAACAAAGTGGGGACGTGTAGTCCACCAAGACGGGAATGGACTTGAATTGGTTTATGATATCCGGGTGACCTTCTCGTGAATTGATCCACTGGGATGTAGCTTTTAATCTCGCAGCTGTGTTTGCGGCTGCAAATTAGCTATAATATTTTACAGGCATCAGATTAAGCATGATGTCTAATGCCGCAGAAGGGGTTGTTATTAAAGAGCCACTAATACATAGTGTGAACCCTAGCGATTGCCTTGCGGTTGACCTCTTTATTGATTGTCTTCCACCATACTAGGACTCTGTACATAAGGATGCGTCTTACTACAGATGTGTATAGCCAGTAAGTCATGTATGGCTGAAGCCCCCATTTCCTACCAATGGCTTTTTTGCACAAGTAGAGTGCTATTCAGGCCTTCTTTACTCTTTCTGAGATGTTAGCTCAAGCTTAACTTCCTGTCTAGAGTTAGACCCAGAAATTTCGCGGTTCGCTAAAGGCAAGAATGGAGCCATTTAATGAAGGCGGCCTTATTTTAGGAATTTTATATTTCCTTGTAAAGAGGACCAGTTCGGTTTTCTGTGGATTTACTGACAGTCCACAGTATGTAGTCCATGTTCTGATTTTGTTTAGTGCAAGTTGCAAAATATCCCTGAGACTGTCCGGGAACTTGCCACTGACAACGACAGCAACATCATCCGCTTAAGCGATTGTTGTGCAGCCCGCCTCTTCCAGGATTTTAAGTAGTTTATTTACCACCATATTCCAAAGAAGGGGAGATAGCACCCCTCGTTGCGGAGTCCCTCTCTTCACAAACGTTTTTGCAAAAGCGTTGTCTAAGTTGGCACCGATGGCCCTACTATTTAGCATATTAGCTATCAGTGCTCTTAGTTGCGGTTTTAGTCCTAGTCTTATGAGTGCGTCTACAATTTCTGCCTGATTGACTTTATTAAACGCTCCCTCAATGTCTATAAATCCTGCAAGAGTATACTCTTTGCAATTTAAATATCTTTCAATCGAGCTAGTCAAGGTGTGAAGTACAGTATCCACTAACTTCCTTTTACAGTAAGCATGTTGAGAGGCTGACAACAGATTTTTATCTAAGTTGCAGCGGATATGGATGTCGATCAATCTTTCTAAAGTTTTTAGAAGGAAGGATGACAGGCTTATAGGCCGAAAGTCCCTCGCATAGAAGTGACTACTTTTGCCGGTCTTGGGTATGAACACTACTCTCACCTGTTTTCATTTATCCAGGATAAGCCCTAAATTAAGACAACCACAGAAAATGCTTTTTAGCCAAGCCAGGGTTGTAGATGAAGTTTGCTGAATCTCAGGGGGTATAATACCATCCGGTCCGCTTGACTTGAATGGTTTGAAACTATTTATAGCCCATTGTATAATACCATCCGGTCCGCTTGACTTGAATGGTTTGAAACTATTTATAGCCCATTGTAGTTTGTTTCCTGTAACCACCACCTCTGAGATAGTAGGGGGGGATTCAGAAGCCAAGCCACCTCTGAGCTATTATAATACCATCCGGTCCGCTTGACTTGAATGGTTTGAAACTATTTATAGCCCATTGTAGTTTGTTTCCTGTAACCACCACCTCTGAGATAGTAGGGGGGGATTCAGAAGCCAAGCCACCTCTGAGCTATTATTTGTGCACCCAGGAAAATGGGTTTTTAAAAGTAATTCCAACGACTCCTCGCTTGCTGTGCCATCCTTTCGTTTAAGAAGACTGGGGACAATGGGGTTTGTCGTTATGATTTTCCTAAGTCTAGATGCCTCGGAGACGTTTTTATACCTCCGCAGAATAGTATCCAGATGTCTCTTTTCGTCTTTTTAAGGGCTTTTTTGTACTGACTAAGCTAAGACTAAGCTCCAGTCTTGTACCTCATTCGTTTTTTGGCATTATTAAAAGCGTAACTACTATCTTTCCTTCGAGCTTTGATTTCATTATTCCACCAAGGTGGTTTAGGTTTTCCCCTAGGCTTACTGATGGGACACGAATGCTCTAAGGACTTATTGCAGGCCTTAGTAAAAACGTTTACTAGGCTATTTAGATGCTGAATATTTTTAGGAATTCCAGGTGTTAAAGAGGGAAGCGTTGGCTTTAAGGGCTCTTTATATTTGTTCCAGTCAGTTCTCTTAGGATTTCGGTAGATTGACTTTATTGGAGGACTTTCGTAAACACTGAACTCAAGGTATCTGTGATCTGAAAAAAAATGATTATCAGAAACTTTCTATAAATGAAGTCCGAGACTAAGATTATGTCTAGAAATTCTTGCCTATTACTTGTAACAAAGGTAGATTCACTGCCAATGTTACAGATAAGAAGGTTAGTACTTAAAATTTAATCAAAAAGTGCTTCACCTCTTTCGTTGGTATCCGAACTACTCCAGATGTCATGGTGAGCATTGGCGTCGCATTATAATGACCCCAATGGAAGTGAATCCTACCAGTCGTGAAGAAGATATGCCGCAATAACCCAGAGCCTTGAGTTTTTTAACTTTAGGCTCGCCGCGACCTGGTCAGCATCACTGTAATTATACATAAAAGTTAAATTTAATGTATTTTTAGCAAGTATGCACGCTTCAGTTTGCATACCACTTTATTATACAACAACGTGTAACCTGGTATCTTGACCGTCTGTTCTCCTGAAGCGGATTTCAAGTGCGGCGGAAACCGCTTTGGAGTGATGGCGATTAATTTGGAGTAGCTTCATTACCTGAGCCATCCTTAATTTCCACCACCATTGCGTTAGCTTCATCCTCAAAGTCCATTGAGAAGCTTTTAGCATCATCAAAGCTGTCAGAATCAGATCTAAGTAGATCGTCTTCATCGTCAGCCTCGATGACTTCATTCACTCTCTTCGGAGCCGAGGAGGATGCTACGTCAACGACATTGGATGGGTCAGAGTCTGCCTCTTGGGCTTGACTTGGACCTTCATCGATGCTCCTTGTGGCTTCCACTTCATCCTTCTTATACACCTTCAGTGTTACCGTCGTGAAGCCGTAACTAATGACCCCTTTGATTTTCGCTAGGGGTTGTAGGGAGTCCTTATTGACAATGACCAGCGCCTGTGAGGATTCTCCCACTACTTCCCCTAGTTTGGTAATCTTCCAATTGTGAGTTGGAAGTTTGGGATTTGACACTTTCACCATTTTGATAATCGTGTCTGCTTCGGCACGTTCCCTAGGCAGCCATACCCCAGCTCTTGGCCTGCTAGGGATTTCCTCCCTGTTTACGGCTTTGAGCATGGCCTCCGCCACAGAATTTCCACCTTAC
Organism: Poecilobothrus nobilitatus; assembly: GCA_947095535.1. NCBI lineage: Eukaryota > Metazoa > Arthropoda > Insecta > Diptera > Dolichopodidae > Poecilobothrus > Poecilobothrus nobilitatus. Next base: position 107,823,547 of record OX352773.1, read on the forward strand.
CTATCGCCTGCTTGTAGAGATCTACCGATCTATGATCAGCGGAAGCTGTCAATTTGACGTGGCCCTGATGCCAGCCAGCGTCTATACAGGAGGGTAGTGGTCCCGGATTTTGTTCCAACACCAAACTTCTTCCAGTTACTGGGAGAAATACCCCCATCCTCTAACCCCTCATCAATAATTGCTAAAATTAAACTATACTTATCTGACTCATGGCGCAGTGGTTAAGTCGCCAACCTGTCAATCGCAGGGCCTTGGGTTCAAACCTTGGTCAGGTCATATAAACAAAAATATGTAGTACTTTTAAATCGTAATAATGTATATCGTATAATTAATAGTAATAATAATAATAACAATAATAATATTAATAATAATAGTAATAATAATAATAATAGTAATAACAATAATAATAATAGTAATAACAATAATAATAATAATAGTAATAGTAATAATAATAATAGTTGCTACAATGGAGCTATTTTCGGTTATATTATGCAAGTAAGGTGTTATATACTGCTGCATGTTGTAATCCACTGATGGTCCTGAATCTAAAATCTAATCTAAATCTAAATAATAAATCTGAATCGAAAATAATAATATTAATAAGAATGCTAACACAAATAATAACAGCAGCTACAGTGACAGTGGGGGTTGCCTTCAATAAAATTATCTCATGTAGTAATTATCTCATGTCATATACTACTACATTTTAGAACTCATGTAACGGCTATTGTCACTGTTAGCAAAATAGTAATAATAATAGACGGATTCATTGTTTCCTTAAAATCCCACTCCCAATTCAATATTTCCGTATACATTTTCCTATCGTTTCCTATCCCTACTCCCTAGCCAATATACTGCTCCCGCAGGTAAGGGTTTCATCCCATTATATTGGCTAAAGGGGGAGGTGAGTTTAGTCAGCAAAGAATCTGACACTACTAAGGGGGAAATTCTCGGTGTCTTTAGAAGATTCCCATCTCCCTTAGGAAGAAAAACAAATCCTTGGCAATTTCATTGAACGGCTTGGTTACCTGGTTGCTCCCTAGCAAACTAGCCTTTTTGGACCTACCTTCTGACTCTTGTGACCGCTACCTCTCGGACATAAGGCCCTTCGATGAACCTAAGATTTGTCCTTCTTGGGGCTTAACCTGGCCTTTTACTGTTTTGGCCCAAGCTAAGGAGTTCTTTTGGGCCTCAGATAACTGACCAATATTGAGAGAGGTCAACCTCTCAATTATTTTATAGGCCGACGTTTATCGAAGAAGACTTGTTTCGACGGGCGCATTTTGCGTACCGTCTTTGATTGTTCGCGACTTTCCTTAGCACTTCTAGTGCCCGGTTTGGTAGCTTAACTTGCCGACTTTTGGGAAGTGCCGGCTAACTCTCTTTTCGAATCTTTTGTTTTTAATTTTGTTCCATAATTGAACCCACGAGTGCGAAGAAAAGGAAGGTCCGACCTATGCAGAAATTCGTATACATAGGGTAAGGCTAATTAATTCGGAGGGTCGCCAGGTACTCCGAACACTCCGTTCGCGACTGGACTATTCTTAAAACTGGCCCCCCATCCAGGCTGATCATCGGCACGGGTCGTATAACACCTTGAATCCGGCCCAGGTTTACCCTAATCCGATGTTTTCGATAAAAACCGAGGTGTCAGTAATACGATACATAAAGACAGACCCAATTTACCCTTCCTTTAGTACCTAACCACCTAGCAGATGATTAATTCCGGTCGGCACCCACGAGGAGGATTTGGATTGAGAATTTTTGCCGACTTAGAGAGAGAGAGGTGTCGCTAAAACAGCATTCTCTGTTGATGGAGGACATTATGAGTATATCCGAATGCCTTTCGGATTAAAAAATGCTTTATCAACTTTTCAGATGGTTATGGATAATATCTTAAGAGTTTTAGTGGGAAAAGTATGTCTTGCTTACCTGGATGATATCATCATCTTCTGCAAGAACACATAGAAAATCTACGAAAAGTGTTTGAATAAATGCGAATTTATGAGCAAAGAAATAGCGTTCCTGAAAAAGGTAGAACTAACCGAAAATTATGTTAAAACCTTTAAAATGTGTGAAGATCTGCTTATAAACGACCCTATTCTCCAATATCCGGATTTTTCAAGACCATTTGTCTTAACAACGGATGCCAGCAATTACGCTGTTGGCGCCGTACTCTCACAGGAACCAATTGGAAATGACAAACCCATATGTTATGCGAGTAGGACATTAACCACATCAGAAACAAATTATTCCCCTATTGAGAAGGAATTATTGGCTATCGTGTGGACCGTAAAATATTGCCGTCCATATCTTTTTGGAAACCAATTTACCATTGTAAGTGATCACAAATCGCTTATTTGGCTTATGATTCAAGATTAGTTGGCTCTTTTAGATTCTAAAAGAGCCAAATTCAAATCAATCAATACCGTTATCAATATTCACTAATCCGAGCCGGGAAAATCACAAAGCGTTCCTGAACAAACCACAGCTGAAAATATATTAAACAATATACCTATTGCTACAACACCATTAAACGAATTCAGTATTTAATTAATTTTTGAAAAATCTAATAGAACCTCTCCATTCTCTATAGAGACATTATTTAACAAAATGAGACAAGCAATAAGATTACTAAAACTATTCAGAAGAAAATATAACTGGTATCTTAAAAACTAGAATTCCTACTAATAAATTAACAGCGGTTTATACAAGTGACGAAATTTTTAATTTAATTCAGGACTCTTACTCCAAATATTTCGCAGACCAGCAAACTATCAAACTAATACGATGTATAGAACTTCTAGAAGACATTCTCCAAGATGACGAACAAGGCAGACGAATTAACGAATATCATGAGAAGAGTAATCATATAGGAATTAATGAAACTCTATTACATCTAAAGAAAAAACTATATTTTCCACTAATGAAGGACAAAATAACAAAAATACTTAACAATTGCGAAACTTTTCAACAGTTAAAATATGACAGAAACCCACCTAAACCTAAATACGAATTACCTGAATAACACAAAACCCAATGGACACACTTCATATATACAATAAGAATATTTTAACGATTATTGATAAATTTTCCAAATTTACCGGAGCTTATACCGTGAAAGACAGAAATAGTTTAATCATGATAAAATCTCTCAAACACTTTTTTAACCCACACGGCATACCTCGCAAAATAGTTTCAGATCAAGGTTCAGAATTCACTTCTATAATCTTTCTTTTGTAACCAATTCAATATAATACACCATATAACCTCCTTTCAACAAACAAGCAGCAATTGCCCTGTCAAACGTTTACATTAAACCTTAACCGAAATCTACAGGATATTTTTAAGTAAACAAAGCAACAAAAGCCATCAAGAAATCTTGGACGAAACCCTAATTACCTATAATAACGCTATACACACCACAACAAAACAACCCCATACGAACTATTTTATGGTAGAACTAATTTCTTTTTAAAAATATTATTATTTTAATGTATTCTGGAAATTTGAAACGAAATAGAAATAAATCAAAAATTTAACATAGAAAAGGGTACAGTTAATCACCTATACTCCTCCGGGCAACGTTATTGTTCATACTGCTCCAAGCGGTGTACCCGGGCAACTAAGTTCATATTGGGCAAGATAGCCCAGAACGAAGCCATTGGTATTTTTAACGAAAGGGATCCAGAAGACAAGAAGAAATATAGCGAGATTGTGCGGCTGTATGAATCGCACCATTCTGAAAAAGATTCGGCTAAAAGGAATAGGTCGTAGGATGGGACCAGTTATGGTGCAGAAATAACTAAGGTGCCTAGGATAAATCTACATAGCAGTTCGAAAATTGTAACACATAAAAATTTCAATGATATTGTGAAAGACAGTTTATGTGTTTCAGTTGTCAACGAGTGAGCCAGTAACAGGAAAGTTTCCAATGATCTGTGGATCAAGCTTGAGGCGAAACTTTCCGAGATCGTCAACGAGTTTATCCAAGGAGGTGCAGAAGAAACACTTCCTTGCTTTGATTCATCTGACGTAGTCAAGGGCTACAGGCTTATCAGATGGGAGGATCAGCTCTCCTTGGATTTTGGATTTTCTTTACCAAAAGCATTGCTAAGATTGGCAATGCTTGGGAGGAAGCCAAAATTGGAATAATCCCAGCTAGCGAAATCTCTAGGAGACCTAGAGCCCGTATCTGGTTGCCTAGGATGGAGATAAGCGGGGAAAAGCTCCGCGAGGGTCTCCACTTACATAAATCGACGGTTCCAATGGGAACTGGTAGGTGATAACGAAGGAGAAATCGTCAGATGAACTGCTGAAAAACAGTATATCGTTTCTCCTTCTTATCAGTGAGGAAAGTCTGGCTCCTTTGGAGAAGCTAGAAAATAAGCTGATGTTTGGTATACGGCATACGAAACTAAAATTATTCAAGCCAAGGATTCCAGACAGACGATCTACCGATCATTAGTCGGGTGGCCAGCGCTGGAGAAGGAGTATATCTGAACCAAACTTGGTAAGGTACAGAGAGGTGCATGTATAAGCATTACGGGTGCGTTAACATCGACGCCAAGTAATGCACTAGATGCACTTCTTTATCTCCTCCCCCTTCCCTTCTTTATCTTCACCTCCAGAGAAAATGGGCACTTGGGACAAACCTCGACAGCTTGGCATCTGCCAGATTCCACAAACTACACTATTTCAAGTCTGGAAATTGTTAAGAATTTCAAAGTAAAGATTTCATCAAGAAGAGAATGGAGACAAGGAAACCCTTTGGGTGAAGTAGACATCACACTCTTCACTGATGGGTCAAAAATGAACTGCCGTGTCAGTGCTGGTGTCTATTCAGAAAAACTCAAAATATAACATGCTTTCAGACTTCCCAATTAATCCAGTTTATGTCAAGCTGAAATGCTAGGAATCTGGAAAACATGCCAAATACTTAGGAGCAATACTTCTCTGGGGGGAAGCATTGCCATTGTCACTGATAGCCAAGCAGCAATCGCGGTTGTCAGAAAAGCGGTAACATCCAAGCTTGTCAGAAAATGCTCTGACGAGCTTAAGAATATAAGCTATCAACACAATGTTACATTACTGTGGGTTCCGGAATATAGGAACATCACAGGAAATGAACATGCTGATGAATTAGCGAGGAGGGGCTGCAATCTGAATGCAGAACAGATTGATCCACCCCTAAACAGCGTTAAAAGAGATATCTTTCTACACTTTTTATCCCTAGCGAAAAGAGAAGGATTCGTAAATATGTTCGTCAGACATAATAAGGAAAGATTAACCTCATGCCGTACGACCAAGAAAATATGGCCGTCGTACGACAACAAAAGAACGGACAACCTATTTAAGCTATCTCGGCGGGACATATCCAGAGCAATAGGTCTATTCACGGAACACTGGCCAATTGCCAAACATGTGGCCAGATTAAGTATTCCATTCAACACATCATGCCGCAGTTGTGGTGAACAGAATGAGAAAGAAACCATTGTACACTTCACGTGCAAATGCCCAGAGCTGGCCAGGGCCAGAAAAGCAGCTCTGCGTAGCCATGAATTTAACGATCTCAGCCATCTGGTGACTAAGCAACCTGCAGAAATGGTAAGGTTCCTGAATGCGACGGAATGGATCTGGAATTAAATGCGTTATAGCCTAAACATAAGCTTTGTGGTCACGGAAGTGGTAGCAAAACGGTGCTGTAAACCAAACGCGCCATGTAAACCAGCCAACCAACCAACATGGAAAATTAAATGAATATCGTGACGACCCCGAAAATATAGAAATTAACCAAACAATCTATAGGAAAAAGCGGAAGAGAAATAAGTTAACCTGTAGATTTATCAATTAATATAAGACAAAAACTAACAACGAAATTTCGATAATAACTCTTAATAATAGGATAATTCATAAAATCAGATTAAAACGCAAACGTAAATTTCAGGGTGATAACAGTGACAGGACAAAAACTGGAAATACGAGACCTAAAGAACCATCAGGCACTAACAATGAAAATGGGGACCGCCCGGACAATAATAACATACCAGAACCTACCTCACATACTGAAACCGGACAGAGGTGCGAGATACAACATCAAATAGGTGCGAGATACAACATCAAATAGCGCTGCCCTCGTATTCGATTTATTCGAAAAACCATATTGAGACTTGCAGAGTAGCTGGTTGTGTTGCAAATACTTAATTAATTGTTGGTTAATATGTGTCTCAAGTACTTTACTGAAAATTGAAGGAATAGATATGGGTATAAAGTTGTTTAAGTCAAATTTATCTCCACAATTTTTATAAATTGGAATTACATAGAATGGAATCTAGCAATTTTTAAATTGTCCGGGACTTAACTTTTAGCTATTGATTTATTTATTAATAACGTTATTGGTTCAACTACCTGAAATTTGCATGCTTTGATTATTTCTGCGCTAATTCCATCTGCGTCTACACTTTTTGATAATTTTATTTTCTCTATGATGTTTATTGTTGGGTATAATTCAATTTAGTTTTTTGTTTATTTTAGGTATAATTCAACGTTTGACATTCTAATAATCTCATGTTCGATTATATAAAACATAAATGTAATGTTGCCATTGCGTATTAATGTAAAATCAATATTGAAAACAGTGTTGGCAACTGTAACAAATAATAATTAACTTAATCTACAAACTATTTTCCTTCTTTTCAATTTAAATTACAATATTATATAAAATAAATAATTAAATAACTGAAAAAAATAAAAATAATGCAAAATAAAAATAAAATATGAAGCATACTAAAAATATAAATTAAGTAATGGAAATAAAAATAAAATAAAATTTTCACCTTAAAAAAGAGACGTCAACTTGTACAGACGCTTAAATTAACTTTAAATTAAAGCAATTAAAAAATAGAAAAATAAAAAGAAGAAAGAAGAAAATAAATAACATAATATAAATTTAACAATTAAAAGAAAATAAAATAATAATAAAAAAGAAAAAAATTTAAAAAAAAAACTCTATATATACATTCAAAAAGATTTCTATAGATAAATACAAATTTATCCTTACTCATCACAAAAGAAAAAAAAAAGAAGAAATTTTTTGATGGGAAATTATTTTACCTTTAAACTCAAAAATTTGAACGAGGAAACTGTAAAAGGAAAAATTTTAAAATGGCTAAGCAATATCTTATGCAAAAAAAACATTTACGCTAATAGCAAAGGAATATTATGTAGTGGAACATGTGGTGCAACTTTCCATATTCCATATACAATCTTATAAAAAATGGTAGATTAATGTGGAAATGCGAAATATATCCAACAGCAAATGAGTCGTTTATAGTAACTGAGGATGAGGGTAATGTTATTAGCAACGGCTCAACAACAAGCGAGTCCAACAACAAAAAATGTCCAACTACTAATGGGTTGGTTATAGCAACTAAAGATGAAAATCATGTCAATAGTGGCAGTCAAAATTATACGGGAATAGTCATGGAAACTCTACTATTAAAGATCTGGAGTCTTTCAATCCAGTCTGTTGCACTTTAGACAGAATTGCTCTTTATCTTAAAAATTTGGGTTCTGTTGTTATGAATATCCAATTATCACAACACTTTATAAATTTATTTGGTCAAAATTGAAGTATACATCATCATAATTTAGGCAATGCTTTCTGCGCCAGAAGTGTTTTAATTTTAATAAATTTGTACATTCTCTACCAAACCATGGCATACCAAATTTTCCTTTTTTTTCTTGGACAATTTTTCTTTTGGTTGATAGTTTTATAAAATTTTGAAGATTTTTTATAAAATTTTCTACCTGCACTGGCAGTATTTTTTGTTGGGTTATCGATAATGTAGTTTTTATTTGACATTTCAGTTGGTTGATAATATATTTACTTTTTTGATAGTGTATCTATTATTTAATATTTTTTTAATTTTTTGTTTATTAATTTCTACAAATAAGAGGTGATGATCGGTAAAATCTGTTTTAATATGATTAATATAAAGATTTTATTTTAGGTCATTGCAGAGTACATGATCCATGCAGCTACCCGAGGTAGATCTGGTGATGTCTAAATAAAAACCATAGCTTTCCACAATATTTTTGTAGTCTTTTATAGTATTATTTGTGTTATCACGAATATTAAAGTTAAAATCATCCAAGATAATAGTGTTTTTGTTTGCTACCATATCTAAATATGATTCTAATATTTTTAGGAATGTGTTTATTCAATCTCTACTATTATTTGGTGATCTACAAATTGTGAATACAAAAAAGTGTTGTTTTTTGTTTTTAATTTGAACTGTGATTATGTTATTGAAGTTATTTCAATATGATTTCTGCAATTCGTAGCTTAAAGAATTGTGAATGAAGGATAAGACACCCCCAACGCGTCAGTTGTTGCGGCATGACAACAATTTAAAGTAGTTGGCAATATTGACCAAATCAATTTCGTCATCTTTAAACTAAGTTTCTGCAATGGCTATTATATGAATGGAATTTTTTACAGTGTCAAAAATATAAGTTATTTCATTCATTTTATGTCTTAAACTTCGTACATTGTCGTATAGAATTTTTAGCGTAATATCATTTTCAAACTTGAGATTTTTAAAACAATTTATGTGTCTTGTTGTGGTGTTAATTGGTAAAGTATTGTAATCTATTTCATTATTCTTCGAAATTGAATTTTAGAAGATTATTTTCTTGTAATAATTGGTACGTTTTTCTGACATCCTTACAAATACTTTACCGCCCTTTACCAACGTTTCAAAATCTTACAGACTCCCCGACACAGCTAGCATCTTTCAGGCGGAGATACTAGCAGTTAGAGAGGCTGCTCGGATTCTGAACGAAAATAACACACAAAGGAAAACGGTTTCCATCTGTATGGACAGTCAATCCGCGATTAAGGCGATTAACGCGGACATTACAATCTCAAAGCTTATTAGACAGTGCCAAGAGGAACTTGCCCTCACAAGCAAAAGGCTAAACATAACCTCCTTGTGGGTGCCGGGGCAAATTAATATTGAAGGAAATGAAAAAGCTGACGAACCAGCAAAGAAAGGAGTCACTCAGAACACTAACTTTCCTGAAAGAGTCAGTTGTCCAATCTGTACCGTAAAGGAACGGATTCTCTCTTTGTATATAGCGATTTCGCAAAATAGGTGGAGTAATCTGATTAATTGCACCATATCTAGAACATTGTGGGCCACATAAAATAAAAAGGATCAAACGAGAAGATATCCAAATCTCGCATAGACATCGCCCGACTAGTGGCAATCATCACAGGTCACTGGTCAGTAGGTACGCATGCAGCCGTACTAGGAACCCCCACAACACCTCTTGAAGGAGTTGCAAAGAAGCAAACGCAAAGTAAAAATTTAGAGCACTTTCTTTGCAGATGTCCGGCCCTAGCTAGAGCCAGATTTCTCTCACTAGGTAAACCGTTCTACTCCAACCTCAGCGAGCTATCCGAATACAGAATCAAAGAACTGACTTCATATCTGAATTGCTCGGGTGGGATATAAAATCGCAAACAATCTAAAAACACAGGTCACGTGAGTGCAGTGGTATCAAAATGGCGCAATCTAGTGGTAATTGAGGCCTTCACGTAGCATCGTGAAGGTTACCACCCTACCTACCTACCTACGTTATCCACGCATATTTTAATTTCTGATCTCTTTTTACATCCCTTGATTTTTGAAAAGCAAACTAAAATATCGAGTAAGTTTTCATTAATGAAAACTCTATTTGGATTTTTATTTTCGGGTGACGTTGAGAATATCTTACGACAATTTATTTCTTTGTTTTTTTTTCGTTCAAAATTTTTTCTTTAATTAGTTGACTATTAAATTTTATTATTGATTTTTTGTGCTCACCTGGATACTTTTTGTTGTTTTCATTTAAGTAACCTTCCTTTATATCACTTTGTCGTAGGCCAACTCCAACTTCGATAGCAATTTTTGTAGCTATAATTATGGGGTTTTCCTCTTCTACACCTTCAAGTCCAGATATTTAAATGTGTTTCCTATATTTCTTCTGCTTGATTAGTTCGATTTCTATTTTGTTGTTTTTAATTTGTTTTTTTAGTATTTCATTTTCATTTTTTAATTGGGTATTATCATCTATCAAGAGTTCCAATGTTGCTTTGATTTCATCCATAGTTTTGTTGGGATGCTTGGTTTTTCAGGATTTCATCCAAGGATTGAGGGATTGTTGATCTTATTTTGCCTTAAATTACCATTTTTACTTAAATTTATTGTGCGGTCGTTTGTTCTATTGAGGCCTATTGATTTGCGTTTATTTTTGCTTGTAAATCTTGTACTATCCTTTCATATCTCTCTATCTTCTATTAAAATAGAAAATAAATAAGTGAAAATAATATTATAAATTAAAAGTGGAATCAATAAATTTAATCAATAAACTTAGAATTGTTAACTAGAAAAAAATAACATTATAAAAGTGAAATCAATCAATAACTTAGAATTGTTAACTTTTAAATATCTTTAATAAAACCAAAATATTTTTTTTTTTTTAAAAGAAAGAAGTTTTAAAAACGGTTTAAGAAAATTTAACATAGACTAAGTGAAACAAATGAAATAAAGTGAAGTGGTAAAGGATTAGTGTGCTCCAGTACTTTACACTTGATCAGTGTTAATTGCAACTATAGTGCTCCAGATCACGGTCACCTAAGTCGAAATTGAATATCCTTTTTTCATATACTTATACAACTTATAAATAATTGAATTATTGAAATATAATTTTAAAATAAATTTTTATAATCTATATAACTTAAATCTGATAAAACTTTATGATTGTTGTATTAATTTTTATATAATTTGTCTGATAAAATTTTGTGATTGTTTTATTAATTTTTATCTGGTATAATCTGTCAGATAGAAAAACAAACTTCTGATTGTTGTATTAAATCTGATATATAATATAAAATTTTTATGACTAATATTGGTTAATATCACCTGTAATAATTCCGATCTATGAAATCTGCTGGACAAAGCGTAAACTCGTTCCATACCAATTTAGAAGAGAATTATCTAACTTCTTTTCACATAATAAAATCGCGAATATTAGTTTTTCAAGTTCAGAAGACTGCATAAACTCGTTTTCTGAAATGGCTCCACAGCCTAATGACGTTGATTCCATCTTGAATTTGCTAAGAATCCCGGATGCCGTTAAGAATCTCCCAAGATTTGACGGAAACCCTCGTCTTCTTTTCTATTTTATAGAAAATGTTGAAGAAATACTTTCTTTGGCAGAAGACATTGACGGTACTTCTTATGGCAAGATTCTTCTCAAAGCCATAAGAAATATAATCGAAGACCAAGCAAACGAAATATTGAATATTTACGGCACACCTTTAGAATGGAAACAAATTAAAAAAAATTTGATCCTGCACTACTTCAGCAAAAGAAACGAAATGTCATTGATCAGAGATCTACATAATTTAAAACATGAAAGTAGAACAATTGATAATTTCTTTAGTTACGTTATCGAAATTCAAGCCACTATGACTAATCAAATTCAAATCCATGAAAAGGATAGCCAAGTAATTCAGCCCAAAAAAGCACTGTTTCCGAAATATGTCTTAACGTTTTTCTATCCGGATTAAGAGAACCCTTAGGATCTACAATCCGTGCAATGAGAGCTGAGACATTACCAGTACCTTTCTCCTACTGTGTTCAAGAGCAAAATATCTTTTATAACAAACAGAGAAATCCGATGTCTCAACCAAAACCTATTAAAATTACAAAACCGAATGTTAAACGAACAATTCAAAACCATTATAATAGATTAATTCGGCAATCAAGTATGTTTGCAAACATACCAAACACGTTTACAAACGGACTAAATTCACAACCAAATTTTCACAACCATTATAAGAAACCAAATATTCCTCGTAATAATTTCAATAATAATAATTTTAACTATAAATCAAAATATAATCCAATTTCAAATCAATCTCGAACTTTCAATAATCAAATTAGCGGACAATCAAATTTCCAATACCAATAAACTGATAACTATAACAGATTTAGAAACCAAAATATGGTACTACAAGGACCATCCACCAATCCATTTCAAAGAAATAAACCATTTCCGAAATATGAAAGTGAGGAGTTATTTAATCTAAATAACGAACTTACAGATGGTAATTCCTACAATAACGTACTTACAGATGACAATAGCGAATATACAAATTTAGACAACTACCACTATTCAGACAATACTGAAAACATTTTTGAAAGTATAGATCAAAATATGGACGATATAAATCAGAACACCATAGTAGATGACTCAAATTTTTATCGGATTTCAATGGGATACTTACACATAAATCGCCACAGATACATGCTCCCTTATATAAATATTACTCTAAGTCTAAGTCCCATCATTTTTTTTAAATCCCGAACTATTTAATCCTAAATTTTTAAAACAGAAACAGAAATAGTAACCGCTTTTAATACCTTTAAATAATTTAAACAGCCTTGTAAACTAAAATTTCTCGTTTTTAAATTTCATGGATATTTTGACGGACTCTTAGGCTTAGACATTCTTATAGAACTAGAAGCTAGAACTAGAAGAAATTGATTTAACAAATAGAAAAATAATTACAAAAAATGCTGAATAGCCATTACATTTTAAACCAAATTTTATGTCACAAAATATATGGTTACTTCCAAATCTAAAATAATAGCAAAACTACCAGTAGATAATCAAGAGGGTGAAATTTATATCAACAATATCAAAATAACTCCCAAATTATTTATAATTAAAACGGAATCTATAATAAACTATACCGAAATTAATAATTAACAAATTACTTGTAACTTAGACCAAAATGTTTCACGAAAAGAAATATATGACCTAATTTGAACAAAACATTTAAATGACGAAGAACGCAATTCACTCCTTCATGTGTAGAGAATATAATAATATATTTTTTAGAGAAGGAGATAAACTTACATTCTTAGACCAAATAAAACATAAAGTACATACCACTGATGACGAAGCCATCTTTACCAAATCTTATCGCTATCCTCATGTACATAAAGAAGAAATCCAAAAACAGATTGGAGATATGTTAAAGCAAAATATTATCCAACATAGTTACTCCCCTTGGAGTTCTCTTAGTAAGGATAGTATCGAAAAAACTAGATGCTACAGGAAAACAAAAGTGGCGTTTAGTTATAAATTATCGGAAATTAAACGAAAAGACGGTAAATGATAAATACCCCATACCAAATATAAATGAAATTTTAGGCAAACAGCGGATTTCATTAAATTGAGATGGATCCTAGATATGTCGCTAGGTTAGGTTAGGTTAAGGTGGCTGCTAAAAAGGGCACACTCAGACCGTATTTGATCCATTGTGATACCACGTAGAAGCTTTTCTATCCCACTCGTTAAAACCAATTTGAGCCTTTTGCAAAGCGAAGAATACTCTTCACATTTTTACCTGCTACATCACTAAGGTTGTTGAAGAGATATTGCCCCAAATGTCTATTCCTTCTTAACGACAAGGCCGGGCATGTGCAAAGAAGATGGAGAGTAGTTTCCTCCTCTTCTTCATCCTTGCGGGCTATACAATAGTCGTTTGGGGATAAGCCAAATCTTCTGACATGCTTCCTTATTAGATGGTGACCGGTGATTATACCCATTGTCATTCCAATGTCTGCCCTTTTGAGAGAAAGCAGATCATTGGATCGTATTAAATTCATATCATATCGTTTTGGGCCATATCAATCTTGTGATATTGCACGAGGTCACGTTTGACCATTTGTAATTTACCATATCCGTTATTTCCTTTTGAAGTAACGTTTTGCTAGTGGATAGAGGTACCCCTAGTCTTGCCCATCCGGCAGGACTTGTAAGCTTGTACCAATTCTTCAGTTTTTTCATTTCCCGGAATACACCGATTACCTGGTACCCAGCAAAGCTGAATGCTAAACTGCCTGTCCATCTCGTTAAGAAGCTTTCGGCAGTTTATTACAGTCTTCGACGTTGCGCATGTTGATTCCAGAGATTTTAACGCAGTCTGACTATATGACAGAATACGTACTTGCTTTACATTCAAAACACTTCTATTCAGTATAATCAAGGCTTCTTGAATTGCCATAATTTCCGCTTGGAAAACGCTATAATGGTCTGGTAATCGCAAATTATGACTGATACTCAGATTATCTGAGAAGACCCCGCATCCTACACTTCTGTTCATTTTTGTGTCATCCGTGTAGAATTGTACTCCTTCGAAGGTCATCATTGTCTTCAAGTTCCAACTATCATGGCTTGGTATGCCTGTCACATAAGATTTCCCGAAGAACAAAGTGGGGACGTGTAGTCCACCAAGACGGGAATGGACTTGAATTGGTTTATGATATCCGGGTGACCTTCTCGTGAATTGATCCACTGGGATGTAGCTTTTAATCTCGCAGCTGTGTTTGCGGCTGCAAATTAGCTATAATATTTTACAGGCATCAGATTAAGCATGATGTCTAATGCCGCAGAAGGGGTTGTTATTAAAGAGCCACTAATACATAGTGTGAACCCTAGCGATTGCCTTGCGGTTGACCTCTTTATTGATTGTCTTCCACCATACTAGGACTCTGTACATAAGGATGCGTCTTACTACAGATGTGTATAGCCAGTAAGTCATGTATGGCTGAAGCCCCCATTTCCTACCAATGGCTTTTTTGCACAAGTAGAGTGCTATTCAGGCCTTCTTTACTCTTTCTGAGATGTTAGCTCAAGCTTAACTTCCTGTCTAGAGTTAGACCCAGAAATTTCGCGGTTCGCTAAAGGCAAGAATGGAGCCATTTAATGAAGGCGGCCTTATTTTAGGAATTTTATATTTCCTTGTAAAGAGGACCAGTTCGGTTTTCTGTGGATTTACTGACAGTCCACAGTATGTAGTCCATGTTCTGATTTTGTTTAGTGCAAGTTGCAAAATATCCCTGAGACTGTCCGGGAACTTGCCACTGACAACGACAGCAACATCATCCGCTTAAGCGATTGTTGTGCAGCCCGCCTCTTCCAGGATTTTAAGTAGTTTATTTACCACCATATTCCAAAGAAGGGGAGATAGCACCCCTCGTTGCGGAGTCCCTCTCTTCACAAACGTTTTTGCAAAAGCGTTGTCTAAGTTGGCACCGATGGCCCTACTATTTAGCATATTAGCTATCAGTGCTCTTAGTTGCGGTTTTAGTCCTAGTCTTATGAGTGCGTCTACAATTTCTGCCTGATTGACTTTATTAAACGCTCCCTCAATGTCTATAAATCCTGCAAGAGTATACTCTTTGCAATTTAAATATCTTTCAATCGAGCTAGTCAAGGTGTGAAGTACAGTATCCACTAACTTCCTTTTACAGTAAGCATGTTGAGAGGCTGACAACAGATTTTTATCTAAGTTGCAGCGGATATGGATGTCGATCAATCTTTCTAAAGTTTTTAGAAGGAAGGATGACAGGCTTATAGGCCGAAAGTCCCTCGCATAGAAGTGACTACTTTTGCCGGTCTTGGGTATGAACACTACTCTCACCTGTTTTCATTTATCCAGGATAAGCCCTAAATTAAGACAACCACAGAAAATGCTTTTTAGCCAAGCCAGGGTTGTAGATGAAGTTTGCTGAATCTCAGGGGGTATAATACCATCCGGTCCGCTTGACTTGAATGGTTTGAAACTATTTATAGCCCATTGTATAATACCATCCGGTCCGCTTGACTTGAATGGTTTGAAACTATTTATAGCCCATTGTAGTTTGTTTCCTGTAACCACCACCTCTGAGATAGTAGGGGGGGATTCAGAAGCCAAGCCACCTCTGAGCTATTATAATACCATCCGGTCCGCTTGACTTGAATGGTTTGAAACTATTTATAGCCCATTGTAGTTTGTTTCCTGTAACCACCACCTCTGAGATAGTAGGGGGGGATTCAGAAGCCAAGCCACCTCTGAGCTATTATTTGTGCACCCAGGAAAATGGGTTTTTAAAAGTAATTCCAACGACTCCTCGCTTGCTGTGCCATCCTTTCGTTTAAGAAGACTGGGGACAATGGGGTTTGTCGTTATGATTTTCCTAAGTCTAGATGCCTCGGAGACGTTTTTATACCTCCGCAGAATAGTATCCAGATGTCTCTTTTCGTCTTTTTAAGGGCTTTTTTGTACTGACTAAGCTAAGACTAAGCTCCAGTCTTGTACCTCATTCGTTTTTTGGCATTATTAAAAGCGTAACTACTATCTTTCCTTCGAGCTTTGATTTCATTATTCCACCAAGGTGGTTTAGGTTTTCCCCTAGGCTTACTGATGGGACACGAATGCTCTAAGGACTTATTGCAGGCCTTAGTAAAAACGTTTACTAGGCTATTTAGATGCTGAATATTTTTAGGAATTCCAGGTGTTAAAGAGGGAAGCGTTGGCTTTAAGGGCTCTTTATATTTGTTCCAGTCAGTTCTCTTAGGATTTCGGTAGATTGACTTTATTGGAGGACTTTCGTAAACACTGAACTCAAGGTATCTGTGATCTGAAAAAAAATGATTATCAGAAACTTTCTATAAATGAAGTCCGAGACTAAGATTATGTCTAGAAATTCTTGCCTATTACTTGTAACAAAGGTAGATTCACTGCCAATGTTACAGATAAGAAGGTTAGTACTTAAAATTTAATCAAAAAGTGCTTCACCTCTTTCGTTGGTATCCGAACTACTCCAGATGTCATGGTGAGCATTGGCGTCGCATTATAATGACCCCAATGGAAGTGAATCCTACCAGTCGTGAAGAAGATATGCCGCAATAACCCAGAGCCTTGAGTTTTTTAACTTTAGGCTCGCCGCGACCTGGTCAGCATCACTGTAATTATACATAAAAGTTAAATTTAATGTATTTTTAGCAAGTATGCACGCTTCAGTTTGCATACCACTTTATTATACAACAACGTGTAACCTGGTATCTTGACCGTCTGTTCTCCTGAAGCGGATTTCAAGTGCGGCGGAAACCGCTTTGGAGTGATGGCGATTAATTTGGAGTAGCTTCATTACCTGAGCCATCCTTAATTTCCACCACCATTGCGTTAGCTTCATCCTCAAAGTCCATTGAGAAGCTTTTAGCATCATCAAAGCTGTCAGAATCAGATCTAAGTAGATCGTCTTCATCGTCAGCCTCGATGACTTCATTCACTCTCTTCGGAGCCGAGGAGGATGCTACGTCAACGACATTGGATGGGTCAGAGTCTGCCTCTTGGGCTTGACTTGGACCTTCATCGATGCTCCTTGTGGCTTCCACTTCATCCTTCTTATACACCTTCAGTGTTACCGTCGTGAAGCCGTAACTAATGACCCCTTTGATTTTCGCTAGGGGTTGTAGGGAGTCCTTATTGACAATGACCAGCGCCTGTGAGGATTCTCCCACTACTTCCCCTAGTTTGGTAATCTTCCAATTGTGAGTTGGAAGTTTGGGATTTGACACTTTCACCATTTTGATAATCGTGTCTGCTTCGGCACGTTCCCTAGGCAGCCATACCCCAGCTCTTGGCCTGCTAGGGATTTCCTTCCTGTTTACGGCTTTGAGCATGGCCTCCGCCACAGAATTTCCACCTTACCTATCGCCTGCTTGTAGAGATCTACCGATCTATGATCAGCGGAAGCTGTCAATTTGACGTGGCCCTGATGCCAGCCAGCGTCTATACAGGAGGGTAGTGGTCCCGGATTTTGTTCCAACACCAAACTTCTTCCAGTTACTGGGAGAAATACCCCCATCCTCTAACCCCTCATCAATAATTGCTAAAATTAAACTATACTTATCTGACTCATGGCGCAGTGGTTAAGTCGCCAACCTGTCAATCGCAGGGCCTTGGGTTCAAACCTTGGTCAGGTCATATAAACAAAAATATGTAGTACTTTTAAATCGTAATAATGTATATCGTATAATTAATAGTAATAATAATAATAACAATAATAATATTAATAATAATAGTAATAATAATAATAATAGTAATAACAATAATAATAATAGTAATAACAATAATAATAATAATAGTAATAGTAATAATAATAATAGTTGCTACAATGGAGCTATTTTCGGTTATATTATGCAAGTAAGGTGTTATATACTGCTGCATGTTGTAATCCACTGATGGTCCTGAATCTAAAATCTAATCTAAATCTAAATAATAAATCTGAATCGAAAATAATAATATTAATAAGAATGCTAACACAAATAATAACAGCAGCTACAGTGACAGTGGGGGTTGCCTTCAATAAAATTATCTCATGTAGTAATTATCTCATGTCATATACTACTACATTTTAGAACTCATGTAACGGCTATTGTCACTGTTAGCAAAATAGTAATAATAATAGACGGATTCATTGTTTCCTTAAAATCCCACTCCCAATTCAATATTTCCGTATACATTTTCCTATCGTTTCCTATCCCTACTCCCTAGCCAATATACTGCTCCCGCAGGTAAGGGTTTCATCCCATTATATTGGCTAAAGGGGGAGGTGAGTTTAGTCAGCAAAGAATCTGACACTACTAAGGGGGAAATTCTCGGTGTCTTTAGAAGATTCCCATCTCCCTTAGGAAGAAAAACAAATCCTTGGCAATTTCATTGAACGGCTTGGTTACCTGGTTGCTCCCTAGCAAACTAGCCTTTTTGGACCTACCTTCTGACTCTTGTGACCGCTACCTCTCGGACATAAGGCCCTTCGATGAACCTAAGATTTGTCCTTCTTGGGGCTTAACCTGGCCTTTTACTGTTTTGGCCCAAGCTAAGGAGTTCTTTTGGGCCTCAGATAACTGACCAATATTGAGAGAGGTCAACCTCTCAATTATTTTATAGGCCGACGTTTATCGAAGAAGACTTGTTTCGACGGGCGCATTTTGCGTACCGTCTTTGATTGTTCGCGACTTTCCTTAGCACTTCTAGTGCCCGGTTTGGTAGCTTAACTTGCCGACTTTTGGGAAGTGCCGGCTAACTCTCTTTTCGAATCTTTTGTTTTTAATTTTGTTCCATAATTGAACCCACGAGTGCGAAGAAAAGGAAGGTCCGACCTATGCAGAAATTCGTATACATAGGGTAAGGCTAATTAATTCGGAGGGTCGCCAGGTACTCCGAACACTCCGTTCGCGACTGGACTATTCTTAAAACTGGCCCCCCATCCAGGCTGATCATCGGCACGGGTCGTATAACACCTTGAATCCGGCCCAGGTTTACCCTAATCCGATGTTTTCGATAAAAACCGAGGTGTCAGTAATACGATACATAAAGACAGACCCAATTTACCCTTCCTTTAGTACCTAACCACCTAGCAGATGATTAATTCCGGTCGGCACCCACGAGGAGGATTTGGATTGAGAATTTTTGCCGACTTAGAGAGAGAGAGGTGTCGCTAAAACAGCATTCTCTGTTGATGGAGGACATTATGAGTATATCCGAATGCCTTTCGGATTAAAAAATGCTTTATCAACTTTTCAGATGGTTATGGATAATATCTTAAGAGTTTTAGTGGGAAAAGTATGTCTTGCTTACCTGGATGATATCATCATCTTCTGCAAGAACACATAGAAAATCTACGAAAAGTGTTTGAATAAATGCGAATTTATGAGCAAAGAAATAGCGTTCCTGAAAAAGGTAGAACTAACCGAAAATTATGTTAAAACCTTTAAAATGTGTGAAGATCTGCTTATAAACGACCCTATTCTCCAATATCCGGATTTTTCAAGACCATTTGTCTTAACAACGGATGCCAGCAATTACGCTGTTGGCGCCGTACTCTCACAGGAACCAATTGGAAATGACAAACCCATATGTTATGCGAGTAGGACATTAACCACATCAGAAACAAATTATTCCCCTATTGAGAAGGAATTATTGGCTATCGTGTGGACCGTAAAATATTGCCGTCCATATCTTTTTGGAAACCAATTTACCATTGTAAGTGATCACAAATCGCTTATTTGGCTTATGATTCAAGATTAGTTGGCTCTTTTAGATTCTAAAAGAGCCAAATTCAAATCAATCAATACCGTTATCAATATTCACTAATCCGAGCCGGGAAAATCACAAAGCGTTCCTGAACAAACCACAGCTGAAAATATATTAAACAATATACCTATTGCTACAACACCATTAAACGAATTCAGTATTTAATTAATTTTTGAAAAATCTAATAGAACCTCTCCATTCTCTATAGAGACATTATTTAACAAAATGAGACAAGCAATAAGATTACTAAAACTATTCAGAAGAAAATATAACTGGTATCTTAAAAACTAGAATTCCTACTAATAAATTAACAGCGGTTTATACAAGTGACGAAATTTTTAATTTAATTCAGGACTCTTACTCCAAATATTTCGCAGACCAGCAAACTATCAAACTAATACGATGTATAGAACTTCTAGAAGACATTCTCCAAGATGACGAACAAGGCAGACGAATTAACGAATATCATGAGAAGAGTAATCATATAGGAATTAATGAAACTCTATTACATCTAAAGAAAAAACTATATTTTCCACTAATGAAGGACAAAATAACAAAAATACTTAACAATTGCGAAACTTTTCAACAGTTAAAATATGACAGAAACCCACCTAAACCTAAATACGAATTACCTGAATAACACAAAACCCAATGGACACACTTCATATATACAATAAGAATATTTTAACGATTATTGATAAATTTTCCAAATTTACCGGAGCTTATACCGTGAAAGACAGAAATAGTTTAATCATGATAAAATCTCTCAAACACTTTTTTAACCCACACGGCATACCTCGCAAAATAGTTTCAGATCAAGGTTCAGAATTCACTTCTATAATCTTTCTTTTGTAACCAATTCAATATAATACACCATATAACCTCCTTTCAACAAACAAGCAGCAATTGCCCTGTCAAACGTTTACATTAAACCTTAACCGAAATCTACAGGATATTTTTAAGTAAACAAAGCAACAAAAGCCATCAAGAAATCTTGGACGAAACCCTAATTACCTATAATAACGCTATACACACCACAACAAAACAACCCCATACGAACTATTTTATGGTAGAACTAATTTCTTTTTAAAAATATTATTATTTTAATGTATTCTGGAAATTTGAAACGAAATAGAAATAAATCAAAAATTTAACATAGAAAAGGGTACAGTTAATCACCTATACTCCTCCGGGCAACGTTATTGTTCATACTGCTCCAAGCGGTGTACCCGGGCAACTAAGTTCATATTGGGCAAGATAGCCCAGAACGAAGCCATTGGTATTTTTAACGAAAGGGATCCAGAAGACAAGAAGAAATATAGCGAGATTGTGCGGCTGTATGAATCGCACCATTCTGAAAAAGATTCGGCTAAAAGGAATAGGTCGTAGGATGGGACCAGTTATGGTGCAGAAATAACTAAGGTGCCTAGGATAAATCTACATAGCAGTTCGAAAATTGTAACACATAAAAATTTCAATGATATTGTGAAAGACAGTTTATGTGTTTCAGTTGTCAACGAGTGAGCCAGTAACAGGAAAGTTTCCAATGATCTGTGGATCAAGCTTGAGGCGAAACTTTCCGAGATCGTCAACGAGTTTATCCAAGGAGGTGCAGAAGAAACACTTCCTTGCTTTGATTCATCTGACGTAGTCAAGGGCTACAGGCTTATCAGATGGGAGGATCAGCTCTCCTTGGATTTTGGATTTTCTTTACCAAAAGCATTGCTAAGATTGGCAATGCTTGGGAGGAAGCCAAAATTGGAATAATCCCAGCTAGCGAAATCTCTAGGAGACCTAGAGCCCGTATCTGGTTGCCTAGGATGGAGATAAGCGGGGAAAAGCTCCGCGAGGGTCTCCACTTACATAAATCGACGGTTCCAATGGGAACTGGTAGGTGATAACGAAGGAGAAATCGTCAGATGAACTGCTGAAAAACAGTATATCGTTTCTCCTTCTTATCAGTGAGGAAAGTCTGGCTCCTTTGGAGAAGCTAGAAAATAAGCTGATGTTTGGTATACGGCATACGAAACTAAAATTATTCAAGCCAAGGAGTCCAGACAGACGATCTACCGATCATTAGTCGGGTGGCCAGCGCTGGAGAAGGAGTATATCTGAACCAAACTTGGTAAGGTACAGAGAGGTGCATGTATAAGCATTACGGGTGCGTTAACATCGACGCCAAGTAATGCACTAGATGCACTTCTTTATCTCCTCCCCCTTCCCTTCTTTATCTTCACCTCCAGAGAAAATGGGCACTTGGGACAAACCTCGACAGCTTGGCATCTGCCAGATTCCACAAACTACACTATTTCAAGTCTGGAAATTGTTAAGAATTTCAAAGTAAAGATTTCATCAAGAAGAGAATGGAGACAAGGAAACCCTTTGGGTGAAGTAGACATCACACTCTTCACTGATGGGTCAAAAATGAACTGCCGTGTCAGTGCTGGTGTCTATTCAGAAAAACTCAAAATATAACATGCTTTCAGACTTCCCAATTAATCCAGTTTATGTCAAGCTGAAATGCTAGGAATCTGGAAAACATGCCAAATACTTAGGAGCAATACTTCTCTGGGGGGAAGCATTGCCATTGTCACTGATAGCCAAGCAGCAATCGCGGTTGTCAGAAAAGCGGTAACATCCAAGCTTGTCAGAAAATGCTCTGACGAGCTTAAGAATATAAGCTATCAACACAATGTTACATTACTGTGGGTTCCGGAATATAGGAACATCACAGGAAATGAACATGCTGATGAATTAGCGAGGAGGGGCTGCAATCTGAATGCAGAACAGATTGATCCACCCCTAAACAGCGTTAAAAGAGATATCTTTCTACACTTTTTATCCCTAGCGAAAAGAGAAGGATTCGTAAATATGTTCGTCAGACATAATAAGGAAAGATTAACCTCATGCCGTACGACCAAGAAAATATGGCCGTCGTACGACAACAAAAGAACGGACAACCTATTTAAGCTATCTCGGCGGGACATATCCAGAGCAATAGGTCTATTCACGGAACACTGGCCAATTGCCAAACATGTGGCCAGATTAAGTATTCCATTCAACACATCATGCCGCAGTTGTGGTGAACAGAATGAGAAAGAAACCATTGTACACTTCACGTGCAAATGCCCAGAGCTGGCCAGGGCCAGAAAAGCAGCTCTGCGTAGCCATGAATTTAACGATCTCAGCCATCTGGTGACTAAGCAACCTGCAGAAATGGTAAGGTTCCTGAATGCGACGGAATGGATCTGGAATTAAATGCGTTATAGCCTAAACATAAGCTTTGTGGTCACGGAAGTGGTAGCAAAACGGTGCTGTAAACCAAACGCGCCATGTAAACCAGCCAACCAACCAACATGGAAAATTAAATGAATATCGTGACGACCCCGAAAATATAGAAATTAACCAAACAATCTATAGGAAAAAGCGGAAGAGAAATAAGTTAACCTGTAGATTTATCAATTAATATAAGACAAAAACTAACAACGAAATTTCGATAATAACTCTTAATAATAGGATAATTCATAAAATCAGATTAAAACGCAAACGTAAATTTCAGGGTGATAACAGTGACAGGACAAAAACTGGAAATACGAGACCTAAAGAACCATCAGGCACTAACAATGAAAATGGGGACCGCCCGGACAATAATAACATACCAGAACCTACCTCACATACTGAAACCGGACAAATATGAAAAAACAATACGGGAAATAGTTTCCAAAGTTACGACGAACTACAAGACTCGCCAAAAATTACGAAACTTAAAATTATTGAACTAAGACATATACTTAACGCAATAAAATCGAATATTAGAAAGAAAAGAGGACTGATAAACGGACTTGGGACAATTATAAAAACCATAACTGGTAACATAGATGCCACGAACGCCCAACAAAAAAACGAACAACTTAACCTTGTATTAACAGACCAAGAAAACGAAAATGCAAAACTTTCTAACATTAACAACCACATGATGGAACGTTTCGAAAATATTACAAATCATATAAACCAAGAACAGGAAACAATTCAAAACTATTTAAATGACCAACAAAATAATATAATAACAGGTAAAAGTATGATAAAACAAGCACAATAAGTCAAATAAATTATAACATTATGATCTTTTAAATAACCATTTAATTAATTTGGGTGAAGCTTAGCTTAACTTAGCCTTATAAGCCAAACTAAATATCATATCAAAGCAATTTTTAAATTCTCTAGAGCTAACTAATTTACGAAAACTTTGCAAATCAGTCATATTATATCTGACGAACATATTTACGAATTCTTAAGATTACAAGAAAATTTCAATGATTCAAATATTATATTTAACATCCGCATTCCTATATATTCTAACCATAACTACAACCTTTAATCCCACTACCCACAAAAAATAATAAACTAACAATTCCAAAACCTTATGTTATTCATAATTCCTATAAAATTCAATATTTCGACAAACCATGTACTAAAATCCAAGGCATATATATTTGTGAAGAATCATCTTTTCAACAAAATAACAGTTCCTGCTTAAATAACCTACTACAAAATAAACCAGCAAAATGTAACTTTACTGAAGTTTTACAAGTACCAGATATTTTACAATCAGAACCTAATTTCATCCTACTTATAAATGTACCGGAGATATTAATTAAGTCCAACTGTGGCATAAACAACTTCAGAACCAACAATACCCAACTCATACATTTTCAAAATTGTACAGTCGAAATTAATAACATAATATATCGAGAAAACGTGAATTTATTTTTGGATACCATCCATATATTCCCAATGGAATTTTCAAATATCAACTCTACCATAGTTACAGAAAATAAACAACTACAAAAATTAAAGTTATATTAAAATAACTACACCGAAGCAACTCAATCACTATAAATAAAAACTATTAAATTGGATTTCGAGATAGGAATAGTAGCAATAGTAACCAATTTAATACTGATCACTATAATTTTCTCTACAGTTAAAGCAAAACCAAAAAATAAGATAGTAGTACCTATTTCATATACAGATTCTATTAGCAACAGTAACAACCAAGTCAACAAAGGCTTCCTCTGGCCTTCACTTCATTCTAAAGAGGGAGGAGTTGTGATCATACAATCATATCACCTGGCACATTTCAATAACTTCAAAGTTATACATATGTATATGTATTTTAATTATTAAATTTTTAATTAATTTTAATGTATTTTTAATTATTAAATTAACAATTTTTTAATAATTAACTCTGTTTAAGTAAATTATATTAAATCAACTAATTAAATAATTATTAATAAAATGCTTAGTAAACACTTTGTATCTGAATTTATTTGGCAATAATTTAAATATAATTTTTTTTTAAATTCAAGTTTCAATTAATGTAATATCCTGTATATTAACTGAAATTTGATTACCATTATTGCATTATGTAACATTTTTATATGTAAAATTTACCTGTAAAATAAAATAATTAATTAATTAAACTTTATTATTAACAAAAGCTTTATTAAGAACCTAATAAAACTTTTGTTAATAATAAATAAATTGTTTTTTTTTGTTAATGCCGGAACAACATATTTAACTCGCATGTGCTTCTTTTTTTAATTCTTTAGCTTATTTTTAGTTTTTCTAATTGTAAAATTTTCGACTTTCAATACAAAACTTTAATTTAATACAATTAATTAAATATTTAAATAAATGATATAATTATTTTTATTTTTCGATAAAAAACAATTAAAACTAGTTTTTTTATATTTTCAATATAAAAATGTCAATATTTTTTATTATGTAAATTTGAATTATCTGGCTAGCTAAAAATTTTTTGTACAACCCTTTCTTTTTTATCATTTAATATCATTTTATTGAATTTACAATAGAAATATATCACGGGAAGTAGGTAATGGGCTCCTTTGGGCTGGGAAAAAAAAGGTTTGGGCGTATCAGGAAGGTTCGTGCCATTAAGGTAATTTATGGTTTATGATAAGGTGTAGGTTAAAATTAATTATAAGTGAATGTAAAATGCATGTTTATTTTCTGATTAACTTGGTTGTTGGGTAGTGGGAGTATGTTAAGAGGTTAAGGCAACTTGTTGGGTGCA
This sequence comes from Poecilobothrus nobilitatus, assembly GCA_947095535.1. NCBI lineage: Eukaryota > Metazoa > Arthropoda > Insecta > Diptera > Dolichopodidae > Poecilobothrus > Poecilobothrus nobilitatus. The sequence goes on from OX352773.1 coordinate 107,849,631, forward strand.
ATGACCCCTTTTCCATGTTTTTATTAATGTTTAGGGTCAATGTCCCCTTCCCATTCCCAAAAGGGGAATCTAGTTTAAATACTTTTTTGTGTTTATTGTAACAGGCAGTAATGAAAACAAGAAAATTTTTTATGAAAAAAGTACTTGCATTTTATTTTATTCATATTTAAATTTCAACAAGCATAAAGAAAAAATAATTATAGGTATGTTTAATAATGCGTCATGTAGGTATTGATTGAAAGAGAAAACGTTTTATATAACTTATTTGTTAAATAATTACTACAAATTTTGAAGTTAAATGCAAAATACCTTTTTTTTTTTTTATTTTAAATAAAATTTTGATAATGAAAAAATTCGAATGACGTATCATATTAAGTTTAACAAAGTATTGAAGTTCGCCAAATTTAAGTTAAATGCAAAATACAATTTTTTTTTTTATTTTTTTAATTTTGTGTTTTACTTTTACTTTTAAAATGAGTGACCGATGCAAATAATTAAAACCTGTTAATCTAAACGAAAACAGAAGAAAATAACTAATAAAACAAATTGAATAAATATTTTTTAAAAACTAAAAAAAATGTAAATAACATGAACATAAAATGAAACAAGTTTCTTATGAACAGTTAATAATATTTTTTATTTATTGGAATAATTTTAAGTTTTTAACAAATTTGTCCTTCTTAATATAATTTATTTTCATGCAAGAGTTTAATTCTGCCGTTCAAATGTGTTTTAATTACAACCAATAGTATACAGTGAATTTTTATTTATTACAACTCCGTTTTCTAGTGATGTTTGTTTATTTAAAATTTACATATCTTTTCTTTCAAAATAATAGGTATTTCAAAAAACAGCCTTGAAAAGTTACATTGCACGGTATATCTTACATTGGAAAGTAAATTTCTTCTTGTAACTTTGCCACTTTTTTTCACAAAGGTTAATGTACCTGTTAACATAATATTCTTTTACATATTGTTCTGCAATTTTGTTGTACATAGTTATGAAGAAAATCAATTATGTCGTTGAATACCTCAGCTTCGTCTTTGTTGATACTTAGACATTGACCTACAATAACCAACTTGCAAACATAGTTTTCTATTCTTAATTGCTTGTTTACACCATAATTTATTGTACAGATTATAGAATTTATTCCATTCTATTCAGAAAGTGATTTTTTTCCAATACGATGAAATATCACTGTAGGTTCAAATGAATTTACATCGAAACCAACTGAAATTTTTAGAGTGTGACTTTTATTTAGAAAATATGTATAACTCAATAATAAAGAAACTACGTTACTACATTGTGCCTCCAACATTGTAAATCAACTAGTTCTTTAATAGATTATTTAAAATGTTTTATTGCTTTTGGATTGCAAGATTGCAGGAAGTTATATTTTCCAAACAATTTTTGATTTTGATTATTTATAATTGTTTTTAGAATTAATTTATCGTTTTTTATATGATCCTACTGAATTTATCCGAGAAATTTTTCATACTAAGACCGTTACATCTATACCATGAGCAAACGCAACAATATTGTCCATACACATCTGAAAAATTGCTTTGTAATTGTTTGTTATTATAAATAACACATTTATGTCCTAAAATTTTTAAAATTTCAGCTTTACATGGTTTTCTACCATAAGAATCAAAATATTCTGCACAACCATTTTTCGCAAAAACCCCTTTAAAAAATTTATTGGTAATTCTATTATATTTTAAAATTTCCAATATATTTAATCAATTCATTAAATTCATGAATTCATTGGGTTTTTGGATTTTATAACCTGTATGTTCAGTCATACAAAATATTAATGTATTTGGTAATTGTCTAATAAAAACTTTATCCAAGAGAATACTTTAAGTATTATGAGAAATTGTAAATGTTTTTACCTCAACCCTTTTGTAAAAATATTTAGCCGTAGTTTTTTCTAAAACAGCATTATGTGCTAATAATATGCTTGGATTTATAGTGACGTCTCATTAATAGATTTGCTTCCAAAATTTTTAATTGAGACTCATCATCTGAAACCATATAAAAACCTGGTTTTTCAAGAGTTAAAATGACACTAACATCTACATTATTAATCAACAGAATTGGTTGATTAAACATATCCACATGTAATTTTCCAATAAGTTCTACTACGTTGCTATTATTAAAGATTTTTGACGTTCCTAAGAACCTTTATTTTCAGCGTTTCCTATATTTGGTTTATCTAAGTTCCAACCCGCGCATTCTAAATGTGTTGTTGCTGCATCACTTTCATAATTCAATAAAGATTCTATATATGTTCTATAATGATATCAGGTCATCATAACCTAATGAAACAAATTCAATGGTGGACGTATTATCTAGAGATGCAATAGGATTATAAGAAACTTCTTCGGATCGTAAAATACTAGATTGAATAGGTGGTACTCTAAAAATATCTAGCTCTGATTTCATACACTCAGTCATTTTAATCAAAAATATCTTTCACTTTTTTCTTACTTTCCTTGCTTTTAACTTTAGGTCATTTTGCGGCAGAATAATTTAAATTTTTTTTAAAAAGTCTTTTATAGCTTTTCTTTTTCTTATTCCAGAACCATACATTTCATTGAGTTTTTGAACAGCTCTGCGCCTTACATTTTTAATAATTTCTTTTCCGCGATCTTGAAAAACTTCTTTTACATTTCCTCCAGATGCTAAATCAGAAAGTACATTTATACCATTAATTGCTTCTTTTTTAAATAAATTTGCTCCGGATACAATAATTGGTTTTAAATATCTAAAACGACCTCCAAAGAAATTTCCCAGCCCACCACCTCTTTGATATCGAACGGTTGAATATAATAAGGAGCCGATGTCCTCAAAACCTTTCCCTGATTGAACTAAATTATATTTATAGTACATCCGTTGTATGATGAATAATATAATCTTATTAATGTATAGTTTATTTATATACTTTCTTGAAATGCAATAGAATTTTTGTAAGAACTCTACTATCTGAGAATGTTATTTTATAGCCATATTTATCACATAAAAGAACGGAAATACTATCAAAGGATTTTTCTACATCGCAATACTGAATATTTTTAAACTCTTTCACCGTATCATTCAAAGAATTTGATATATTAACTATTCTTAGAGCCCTTACTTCTTTACTACCAATACTTTAGGGTTCAATTATATCCGTATATATAAAAAACATGTCAGGTTTAACAATTTGAAATAATGATAAACTTTCAAAATATTTACTATAAGGTTCAATCATACGAGTTTTATACTTTTTATTTCAATTTTTTGTTTACCAACGCATACAATATTATAATTTAAATTTGAAGGTAAATCTTCAGCTTTATTTGGTTGAATATAATTTGTATCATTTATAAAATTAAAAATTTCCCACATTAAATGCCGCTCTACCTCTTTTCTTGAATTCCTCAACAATGGTTTTAGATTTAGAAATAATGTTGGTAATAAGAAAACTTTCCAATCACATATCATTTGCTCTTTATTGTATGGAATGTACGAAGTTCCTACAATTTAATTTGTTTATCTACCCTTAATAAATATTTTAGTACTTTGTTCCCATTTCTCTCCGTATACATTTGGAATAAAGTCATTTATATATATTTCAGAAACACCTACTTGCCAATTAGAATTACACATACGTTGATTCATTTTATTAGTGAAACTGGACAACGTATTTTCAGGGTAATAATTCATAGATGAATCACTAAGTAAAGTAACATAAAAATCATCATTAACTTGTATATTGTCCATGTGCTAGTTGATTTAGTTTTACGAATTGGAAAATTAAGCTGTGTTTGCGTATTGCCTGTTTTAGTTGATCGTAAAACACGTTTTGAAGGACTTTTCAAGTTTTCACTATTTATAGTTTTTTCTTTTTTCGATGGTGGACTGGGACTGTTTAAAGGAACCGTTATAATATCTCCTGTGTCTGTTTCAAATAATTGAAAGTTTTGATTTCTAGAAGACTTTCTTTTTCTAAGACGTTCACCAGCTGACATGGCAGACACTGCTTTTGTTAAAATATTTTCTTGAATTTCGTCATCAAACACTTCTTCTTCATAAGGTTTCCTTTCATAAATTTCCTCCCGGTGTTTGTATATTCGACAAAATCCGTTTCAGTCTCTTCATCTTTAAATAATGGTTTTGGGCGTGTCTGAATTCCTTTTAATTCCATTACTTTAATTTTTTTTTCTTTTTTGTTTGTAGGTTTTATTCTGTTTCTGTTTTGGACTTTAAATAGATATTGCCGTATGAAATACCACTTTTGAACGTCATTTAAATTTTTATTAAGCTTAATTTTTTGTATATTTGTATTCAATTTATTTAGTTCAAGGCCAGAATTTTGTTTAAGTTTTTCGTAAATTTCAGGTTTTAATATTATCATTTTATTAAAAGAACTATTATTCATTTTAAAAACTTTCCAATTATTCCTGATAGTATTACAATTAAAAGAGTTTTTTTTTTTTTTTACGAGGGTTGGTGGAAAACTCGAAAGTCACCAAGAGGAACTGCACGTGCTTCCTCAAGGTAGTGTTGGACTTTAACCAACCAATACCACCCCCTTTTAAAACCAAACTTTAGGATGGAAGCTTCGATACAAATGTACAGTTTGGTTTTGGGGATAGGGGTGTGGGAAGGATAACTGGGGAAATTGGAATTGAAAAATTTGGATTATGGGGGATAAGAAGAAAAATTTGGAGGGACATTTTGAAGAAAGATGTTAATATTCTTCCTAAACTTAAGTAAATCGTACACATATGAATTACCAACTTTAGGAAACACATGCGATGGTATATGGTTCTACAAACGGGATGTGCGCATGACAAACGAATTTCCATAAGCTGTATTTCGCCATCTTGATAACTCAACATGGTAGGGATGAGCATCTTTTGACCTCCTTGTTTCTCGTTGGAAAACTTTGAGTGGAGGCAATTGTTTTATTTCTTTGGAAGAAGTGTTAATCCCTACGAGATACCTATAAAACAAGGTCATGAGCCAAACTGTGCGACGATGGCTTAGTGGAGTGAGCATTGAAGTTACACTGGGGTCGTTGATGAGATGAATAGCTCTGTTCTGCACATTATCTAAATAACCCAGTGCTGTTTGAGGACCTGCAGCCCAAATGGGTGCATTATACTCCATTTTCGGTCTAATATACGTTTTAATATAGATATTGAGAAGATTAGATGCGGAAAAGTAAGTTTTACAGCAATACAAAAAACCCAAACATTTAGCTGTATCCTTAGCTATACCAAAAATGTGATTTGACCAAGTCAATTTCTGGTTTAACCCGATGCCCAACATGTTTAAATCCGTTGAATGCTGCAAGACTTCTCTCTGAAATAGTTGGTTAGGAACAGTAGTGGCACTTTTCGGCGAGATCAGACAGCATTGTGTTTTTTTGGTGTTGAAATCAACTCTGTTGACTTCACCCCATTTTTAAATTTTTACGTTATTTAGCTCACCAATAGTGAAATTTTTTGCTGTTGTATTAATCTGCTGATTAATGTTACAGTGGCTATGAAACTCATAGGAAGTTACAAGGGTGCTGTCGTCTGGGAAACTATGGATCGGATTGGAGGTGAATGAGAGTAGGTCATTGATAAATATTAAGAAGAGAGTTGGAGATAAAACTGATCCCTGGGGGACACCAGCATTTTGAATTTGTCAGATGAATATCTATCGACCATTACACAAATCGTACGATTCGAAAGGAAATCTCCAATCCATTTCAGAAAGACCCTATCTAGACGCTTTGCATTCTAAATGCATCTAAATCTTTGCATTTTACCAATAGAGTATCGTGCTAAACTCGATCGAAAGCCTTAGAAATATTAAGAGCTGCAACATCAGACTCACCAGAATGATGAAGATTGATGCTTAGCTTCTCAAAAAGGTAAGTCATGAGATCACCGGTTGAACGACGGGCTCTGATCTCGTATTGACGATCATAAAGCAAACCTTTGTGGTCCAGGCATTTTAGAAGCTTTTGGTTCACTATTTTCTCCATTACCTTGGAGAGGACCGAAGTTATAGCAATAGGACGGTAGTTGGAGGGATCGCTTTTATTACCTTTTTTGGGAATTGGGAAAACATTTAGGTGAAAATCCACCTCTTGGAACTATAACCTTTCATTTGTTGTTAAGAGATTTTTTGCGACAAATCAGCGATCTGAGCTCCTTTTTATACTTTTTTAGCTTACCAATTGTTATTTTGCTCAAATTATAGTTACCTTTTAAAATATTTAACGAAATTTCAAAAAACGTTTTAATTACTTCAGGATCACAATGTTTAATAATTATGTTCTTAAACTTGGGTTTAGAATTTTTTAATAGATGCAATATTTGTCGGCTGACTTTCAAACGTTTCATATATTTCTTGCTAAGGTTGTCTAAATCTTTTCTTGTGCAAGAACAAATTTGATCTTTTAAAATATTGCTTCGTAGCCTGAATATATTATTTATATCCTGGGTAAGATCTATGAATATATAACCTTATAGTTTTTATGTAACTTCATTATATACATTTCTAAATTCTTCAGCTTGACATGGATAACCATCATTGTAAATGAATGAAAAAGTATACTAAAAAATATTGTTGAATTAACATTAGTTAACATTAAGTAACATATATATACAAAATTTTCTTCCTTTTTTGTTTTCTTTTTAAGAATGAATAAAAACGCAAAAATCAAAATTCGATTATCATTCTTAAACTATTCTTTTATGACGGGACAAGTTTTAATAATTTAATGATTTACAATATATATTCATTTAAATACATTTAAGTTTTACCTACATACCTACATTTAAGTTTTACGATTATTATGAACAATAAAAACAAAATTAAACAAGTGCGTTTTAAAGAGTAGTTAAAAATTTATTTTATGTATAAACATAATTTTAGATGTGCTGTGAAGAATTGTCTAAACAGTTACATGTATTTGTTAAAACAAAACATACTATAGAGTAAAAATTTTAACCTACATTTAAGTTTTACGATTATTATGAACAGTAAAAACAAAATTAAACAAGTGCGTTTAAGAAAGAGGAGTTAAAAGTTTATATTATGTACATTTGGAATTTTGCTTACAGATCTGCTCGAAAAGGAATATATCAACAATACACATGTGACAGCAGCCGATTTCAGAGACGAATAAAAAACACAGAACCTATTATATCCGCTATTTTAACAAATCAACATCGAAAAAAAATATTCAATGTTCGATTTTTATAATTTTTCAGATTTATTTAGAGAACTTCTCATATCGTTTATTTAACATATCATTCTCATTGTCATATAATGATTCATCACGTCTATCCCGTAACCAAACGGGATGTCCGTGAAAATAACATCCATGGAATTTGAAAAATTTGATTAGTGGTTGCACAATATCCGTCTATTTTAACTTCCGCAATAACTACTTCTTTTCCTTTAGCCACATGTTGAATATTTATACTTCGATTTTCCTCTTCAAAAACTAACCATTTAATAGCTTCTTTTGATTGGTTGTCAGAATAGCGATATCCGTTTTTAGAATCAGACCAATAGTGTCTTGTTTTCAAAAATTACGTCGAAAAACTAGATTACAAGCTGAAGCGTTAGTTATTGTTTCTAAGAATGGCTCAACGTTCAAGAAATAACTTTCTAAATGTTAAACATGATTGAGTTAATACTTGTACATCACTAATACAATAATTAATAATGTCGCGTTGCATATCAAATGTATTACCCTTGCTTTCTTCATACCATTTTATGAATGAATTAAGCTTTTCCATCTGCATTGAGCCTGGATTGTAATATTCAATAGCAGGTAATGGTCCAACATATTCTTAATTTTTAGTTGTATTAAATAAATGTGGAAAATAACACTTTTTAAAAATAGGTGTTAGACCAAATGATTTTGGAAGTTTTGATAGGCTCATTGGAAAGTAATTAATAGAATCTATTAATTTGACGTTATCTATCAACATCATAATTATTTTAGTACCTCGCATAATCAATTTTATTTTTATATCGTTTGTTCCAATAAATAATTTAATATAAATTGATGGTCAAAAGATTAGAACCACACTTTTAAATTTTATGACCTTTATTATTCCAGCTTTGAAATTGCAGGAACTAAAACGCGAGGAAGACACATGTTATCTTTGCTTTTAATTTGCACGATACCTTTTACGCTTTTTGCACTCTTCTTCGTAAATTGTATATTGTTTTTCTTTTCCAGACGAAAATCTAACACATATACACATACTTCCATACAAAATATATCTGTACCTGTAAAAAATTAAGATTATGTAATAAGAGAAAAAAAACTAAAGTAATATTAAAATGTACTTACCTTCGGAATTGCTTTGAAATATTTTTGATATTATATCCGAAATATCACTAAATTTTAACTCGTAAGCCGATTTAAAATTTAACCATTCAGGGCCTCGATGTTCAAAGCTTTCCCCGCCAAATATTATTCCAATCTTGTCTGTTGGAATGACTTCTTTTGTTACATATTTTATAACCTGATGTATCAATTCACCAATCAATTGGATCAACATTATCCGGTACGGCCTTTATTGTAAATTTGGTTTTACGCCCGTATATATTAAATTGTTTTATAGATATCAAACTTTCAATTTCGATTATATGACAAATTTCGGTGACAAATTTGCCGAAATTAAATCAAAACATTTATTAAGAATGATTTTTTTAGCCAGTTTTTTTTTTTTCTATGAGTGCACGAGTACTATTAATATACTAATATAGTAATTTTTATAAAAAAAATAAAAATCTCTTTAGTTTATTGTTTCAGGCTTATTAAATCACTAAAGACCAAACGACTTCTATGTTTATAATTCTATACGAATTTTTACAAATTTTACGAAGAATCGATTCGTAACACATAAATTAAGTATTCGATTTTCTGTTGTTGCTTTTTCCAATTTTAAAATACGTATAAAAAACTTAAACAAAACATGTATTATTAAACGTACCTATAGCAAGACCTAAATAAACAGGCCAAGAACCGAGACTCGCGTCATTTATAAGGCCATGAAGTGCAGAGAGTAAAAGCTTAATAAGGGGCCAGTTTTTAACAAATTTACACGTAGTCTTATGGAAAAAAATAGGGGGCCGATTAATCTTGAAATAATACAAAAACCATTTAATTTATTCAATTTGGTCCAAAGAAAAAATTAAAGTCGCATCTTTTTTACATAATTCATTAAAGAAAAATATTTTAAAATATAATATTTTCATTCATAAATATACATTTAAAAAATTGTCTTCCTTTAAATTTTTTATTTTAAAAGCTTCTTAAAATGTGAGTCTCGTGAAAGTCGATGACAGTGTTTTTATAGTACACTAAAAAGTTTTAATGACAATTTTGATTTTAAATTAACTTAGTAAAAATTTTTATTAAATTTTAAAAATAAAAAATTATTAACTGAAATATAAGTTATTGTGAAATAAGCAATAATTAAATAATATTTATATAAGTAATAATTTATAATATCTAAAAATTTTTCCCATTCCCACACCACCTTTGAGGTAGGGAATATGGAGCGTTTTTTTTAAAGTGGTGTCCCCAATAGGCCTAATCCACTGAATTCTAAAAAAAAACAGTGCAATATTTATGAATAACTAATAAGTAGAAACAAAAATATTAATAAAAAAACAATAAATAAAAAAAATATCACGAAATTCAAAATTAACAAAATATCACGAAATTAAAAATTAAAAAATGTCACAAAAAATTGTATAACCCTTCTTAATTTTGAAATATTTTTAATTTGCGATTTTGTCTATTAGATTTTAATATGTCATTTTCCCGTTTTGTGTAATTATTTAATAAAATATTTGCAAATGTTTTACTTATTTGGAAAAAAATTATGCAGCTATTTAGATTCCAAATCAATGTCATTGTTCAAATTACTTTAGTCAATTTAAGTTACGATTTAAAATTTACCATTTTTAGTTATAAATAAAAATTTCTTTAACAATTAAACGTTATGCAATAGTTTTCGCTGACGCTGCATTTTTATGCATAAAAATTAAATGTTTGAATGAAATACAATATTGTATTAAGTAAATTAACTTATTTCATTGGAATACTTCCAAAGTCGTCTGGAACGCGTTCACAGCATATGGAGACGCTGTGTTGAGAAGCATCCAGAAGTACTGGGGGGAAAAGCCCACAATAGTACCTTACTCAAGGAATATCAAGAAAGCTATGAAGAAGCAGAAGAACTTTCCTTAGACTTAATAACCAAATTTAAGGGGTTCATTAATGGATATAAGGAACAGAAAGTAAAACCGACAGCAAGACCATCCACGCCAGCTGGAGAAGAGTCTCAATCCACAAGAATTGTTATCAAGGATAACTTTCAATTAGAAAGAATAAAGATTCCTAGATTTGATGGCAACATATGAAATGGACTACATTCTATGAATTATTTAAGGCAATGGTTCATGAAAATAACGAGATTTGCAATGTCCAAAAAATGCAATATCTCAAATATGTACTTACTGACGAAGCAAGCAATCTAATAAAACATTTGTCCGTAAGTGAAGAAAATTATAAAACAGCTTGGGAGTTGTTAATAAACCGATTTGCAAATAAAAGAGTTATTCTATCATCACATTTGCATGCAATTACATTTGCTCCATTTACTAAAGCGGAAAATGCTAACAGCTATGAGGGGTTACTTGATGTTACAACCGAATCATTAGCAGGAATTAAAGGATTAGGGCAATCTACGGAATCGTGGGGATCTATAGTGGTCCACATTCTATCCCAAAAATTAGATATAGAAGCCAGGAAAAAATGGGAAGAGGGCCTAGGTTCTAGTAGAGAGTTTCCAACGTTAGCTCAATTAACAATATTTTTAGAACAACGATTTAGATCTATAGAAGCTATGAGCAGTATGAAGACATTAAATAAAACTCATGTACATGCTGTCAACATTGAAGGAAGATCACATTGTATTATGTGCAACGATACGCATCGACTTTTTAAATGTAAGAAATTTCAGTATCTAAACGTTCAACAAAAACTATCTTTAGTGGAAAAACATAAACTATGTTTTAATTGCTTACAATATGGTCATGTCTCAAAGGGCTGTTTTTCAAAATCTCGCTGTTTAAAATGTAAATCTGCACATCATACATCTTTGCACATTGAAAATACAAAACAGAACGAAATTTTAACAGCCACTAATGCAGAAAGGGGAAACGACATCTTGTTAGCAACAGCATTAATTCAAGTAGAAAATAAGTATGGTGATTATGTTTCGTTTAGAGCTCTAATTGACCAAGGTTCTCAAAGATCATTTATAACTGAAGCTGCTGTGCAATGTTTGAAACTTCCTCGTAGTTATGACAGAAGCATCATTAGCGGAATTGGGTCAACTGAAAGGGTTGTGTCAAGGGGTGTGGCTAACCTAAAAATAAAGGAAAAATGGACTCGTAATCATCACCTCATTCAAGCATTAATAATACCACAAATTACATGCGATTTACCACATAAAAATCTATCACCAAATTCAACAAGAATCAATCTGGATGATTTAGCAGATCCAACTTTTAACATAAAGGGCACAATTGACATTTTGTTGGGTGCTGATACATTGGGCAATATTATAAAAAATGGAGTAAAAGACACACACAATCAAGATATCTAACTGCGCAAAAAACAGCATTGGGTTGGATATTGTCAGGGCTGGTACCAATCGAATCAAATTATAAGATTTTTAGTTTAATTTCAACTGAAGATGTGGATCAATCTCTGAGAAAATTCTGGGAACAAGAAGAAATGGAATACCGTATTGAACCCCCAGTTCAGGATTTACTAGCAGAAGAGATTTATAAACAAGATGTCCAACGCTTACCATCAGCACATATCAAGTAAGTTTACCGTTTAAATTGATGCTAGGTGGAGAGTTAGAAGGTACTCGTTCAAGAGCATTGCAGAGACTATATCAATTAGAGCGCAGGTTTAAATTAAATTCTGAGTTAAAGGATGATTATAACAAGGTTATAGATGAATATATTCAGTTAGAGCATATTGAAGAAGTACCACCAAATCAAATCAACAAGGTCAATTACTATCTTCCACATCATGCTGTATTGAAGGCTAGCAGTACAACAACCAAAACTAGAGTAGTTTTTGATGCATCTGCCACATCACCATCTGGAAAATCGCTGAACGATTTTTTATTAACTGGCCCAGCTCCGATAAAAACAGTGTCAATTCCACGCTTGGAATTATGTGGAGCTCAACTTGTACTACAACTTATGGAGCAAGTATCTAAGGCATTCAAATGGACAGATATAAACAAATTTTTTTGGACAGACTCGACAATTGTCTTATCATGGCTTAGCCAACATCCAAATAAATGGAAAACTTATGTAGCAAATAGAGTTAGTTATATTTTATCTAACTCAAAACATTCACAATGGCGCCACGTTCAAAGTAAGGATAATCCAGTTGATATAGCATCTCGAGGCATGAGTGCGAGTCAATTAGGACAACAGCAACTGTGGTGGAAAGCACCGGAGTGGCTAAGTCACACTAAAGCCTTTTGGCCACATACAAAAGACATGACGGCTCATACTAATTTTGAAGCAAAAACTGTAACTTTAAGCACTGTTGTCAATCTTCCAGAACCTGAATGGATCATCCGATATTCATCGTTTACTAGAATGATTAGAATAACGGCTTTGTGTTTGCGATTCAAGAACAATTCACTCATTCCAAGGGGAAACCGAACTAATTACTTATCAACAGAAGAATTAAGTACAGCTGAAAAAAATTGCGTACAACTCATGCAAAACCACTTTGTCAAAGATGAAATTGAGCAATTAAAAGGTAATAAAGGGATAAAACTATCAAGTCGAATAAAAGCTCTTAATCCTTTCTTAGATTCAAACGGAATCCTCAGGGTGGGCGGTAGATTAACACTCGCGCCATTATCATATGAACAAAAACATCCAATAATAATTGATGGACGCTCATATTTAACAATTTCGATCATCAGATACTATCACGAACAATTGTTACATTCCGGCACGCAAGCTACATAAACTGCAATCCGTTTAAAATATTGGATTATTGGTGGAATCACAGTAATCAACGCATACTTCGAAAGTGTTTGGTATGTTTCCGGTCTAATCCTACAATTCAAAATCAAATCATGGGATCGCTACCGGAGACCAAAGTATCACCTGGCAGACCTTTTTCATCTGTAGGACTTGATTTTGGTGGTCCAATATTTATTAAATTTAGCCATGGACGAGGAGCGAAATCGTGCAAGGCGTATATTGCACAAAGGCGATACATGTGGAGTTAGTAACAGATCTCACAAGTGATGCATCCTTAGCAGCAATACGCCGTCTCATTGCCAGACGAGAATTATGTACAGACATTTACTTAGATCAAGGAACAAACTTCGTTGGTGCTAATAATATTCTAAAGAAAACATATCTTAATTCAAGAGATGTACTTGCAAATGAAAAAATTAATTGGCATTTTATTCCACCTGGAAGTCCTCATTTTGGTGGACTATGGGAGGCTGGCATTAAATCAACAAAACGGCTTCTCAAAAAAGTTTTAGGTGAACAACTTCTGACATATGAAGAGATGGTTACTCTTTTAACGCAAATAGAATCCTGTTTGAACTCTAGACCACTTTGCTCTTCGAGTAATGATTGCAACGATTTAGAAGCACTTATACCAGGGCATTTCCTTATAGGCCAACATTTGCATGCTGCTCCTGAAACACTTGGGTTACAAGGACGGAAATGTAAATTATTACAACAACTAAAAAATTCCTTTTGGGAGCGTTGGACTAAAGAGTACATAAGTTCATTACAGGAACGAAATAAATGGAAACAATCAAAGGAAAACATAAAACTACATCAATTAGTTCTTATAAAGAACGAAAAACTTTTCATCAAAAAAATGGCCATTAGGAAGAATCGTGGAAATACATCCAGGAGAAGAAGGGTAGTTTCAATAAAAACGAACAAAGGTATTACACAGAGAAATATAACTAAAGTATGTCCACTACCAAATGATGAACCACATGATGATACAAGCAAGATTGTTATCAATAAATGTCAAACATCTTCTAAGGTCAATGTAAATTTATGGACAACAACTTGTTTCTTGTTATCATTATTCAGCTTAATTTTCGGAGAAGATGTAAACATCACACAATTTAGCGGCAAACCCGGCATGTATTTTGAAAACAATGGCAAAATTAAGTTGGTTAGCTCAAAGTGGAAAATTCTTTTGTATTACGATCTAGAAACATACTGGTGGAAACTGAACGAAATTGATAAAGGCATTAAAAATTTAGAAACAATGTGTGCAGACCATTTAATAAAAAATTTAACATTTTGTCTGGCTCATGTAAATCATCTTTCTAGTCAATTTCTTCGTCTTCAACAAAATAATGAAATTCTGTTTACAAATCATGCATATCACCAAAGAAAAGCAAGAGGAGCTTTAAAAATTGTGGGAAACATTGCAAATGGTTTATTTGGTATACTCGCTCAAGAAGACTCTCAGAAATATGATCTGCAAATATCAGAATTAAGGGAAAATGATCAACAAATATATTCATTATTGAAAGATCAAACATCAACAATCAATTTAAAACATTAGAGAAACAACTGAACCAATTGCATGAAATGGAACAGAAGGAGATAGGAATACTGAGTTTAGTGTTACATTACTTAATGACTATGAAAAGATACAAGGAAATTCAAGATGAACTTATAGCATCTTATATTAATGCAAAAACTCAAAAACATTATTTATTTTTAACAACCACCGAATTGATTCATTCCGCAATATCAGAAACAGAAATTACTAAATGCTTACATACAACTGCATCAAGAATTTGCCAAATCTCCTCACCCATTTACGGATTGGAATCTCAGAAATATCGTTGCGAAGTTACTCTGCTCACACAACATCGAAATTTTAAAGAAGCCTGTGAATTCAATATTGTTGAACGAAGTAACCAATCGATTCCTCTTTCTAATGAAGGACAATATATTTTTGTTACAATAGTACCACAAAATGTTATGTTAGAATGCGGAGAGTATTCAAAGCCAATCAAATTAGAAAATGAAGGAATTGTAACCAGGCTGTGCAGTGAAACATCCAACATATACAGTAGCGGCTCACTCGTCTGTTCAGTCACGGATCTCGATTCAAAATGATATTATACCTGTAATGAATATGTCAGAACTTGGAACTTTAGTTGGAAATTTGAATCTTAGTCAACCAACATCAACCTTTGATAAAGATATATCCGATATCCAGAGAATTCTAGAAAAGCAACGTAACAAATTGACTGAAATGTCAAATAATTCGATATTATTTAAGCCTGAACATCATGAATATGTTTTGATTTCCATCATTATTTTCATATTATTGCTTTTAATAGGTATCACTGTATATAGAAAAATTTGGACTAAGATTTTTAAGTGCAATTCATCAGCAACCTCCAAACCAGAATTTTCATTACACCAAAGATTAAGACGCTCAATACATTGGCCAAGGTTTACTGAAGAACCTATACCATCAGCAAGTCAAAGTACGGTTTTATAGGTTCTTGATGGGCGGAATGTTCAAATTACTTTAGTCAATTTAAGTTACGATTTAAAATTTACCATTTTTAGTAATAAATAAAAATTTCTTTAACAATTAAACGTTATGCAATGGTTTTCGCTGACGCTGCATTTTTATGCATAAAAATTAAATGTTTGAATGAAATACAATATTGTATTAAGTAAATTAACTTATGTTAAATCAAATGTATGTAATGTAAACTGTTGTTGTAAAATTTGAATGTAGATTTAAAGTAATGTAGGTCAGTATAAAAATATTTCAAGTTTATAATACGGAAAATAATTGTACTAAATTTGTATTTAATTTATATATAAAAAGATGTAAATTTATAATAATTGGACAGAACAAAATAAACAGTTTATCATTAAGCAAAACAGTCATTCATGCCCAAACAAAGACTATTTAATGTCAGTTCAATTAGTATTCTTTTTTGATTACTTTGCTCAAAGAAATTTGTTTTTTAATTTGTTTCCCGTAAAATCTCCTAAAAAATTGCTGTCATATGAAATAAAACATAATTTGTCTGATCCGTCGGTAAAGAAAGACTCCCTCTGTTAAGTTCGTCAAAGTAAAATTGCACCCAGCTAGAGAACGATATAAACGGATCTATTTTCTAAAGAATCAGTTTGTAATTTGCCTAATAAAACATAGTCCATTTGAAGCTCCGTTAAGGATAGATGAACTAAATCTATTAATGTTTTAGTAGTGAATACTAAAGCATTGAAAGTGTCTTTCGAAAATCTATCATTTGTATTCCAAACTCATAACCAATGATAATTCTAAATTTAAAATTGCAACCGAAATAATTATCATTTTGTAAAAAATATAAAATAATATTAGTTTCATTTTTATACACAGACCAGCCATTCACATTGATTATTTTATCAATATTTGAAACTAAATTTGTAAAACTTAAAATTAAATCACTTGCGTGAGAAGTTTTTGCATTATTATTTGATAAAGCTACCGGATAATTAGGGAAAATACTTGGAACAGTATCTGGCAATAAGCGGTGCCGTTTACCAATATTAGAAAAACACGATTCTGCGAAATGCAGAGAACATATGTTACTACATACCGAAGGTTGCCAATTTGGTTTGGATATTGCTTTTATCCACAATGTTCTATAAGGTTCTTTGTTGGGAAATTGAAAAGCCGGAACCTTTTTCGCACTAGGAAAATAATTGGATCTACATCCAGACACCGAACATTTTCCAACCATTACAGAATATATTAGAAAAGTTTATATGTATAAAAAATTAAAAAGGGTTATATAATAAAATAAGATAAAAGACAAAAAAATATAACAACTTATAAAAAACAAAAAAACTGTAAATACAAAATTATAAAACTAATTTAACATGAAAAACAAACAAAACTAATTATAATAAGTAATAACTAATTAATTATATCTTATAAAAAAATATTTAAAATTACTTATATCTCCTACTCCACTACTTTTTTTTTATGGAGTGTATCAAAATATTCAATAATTTGCTTACCAGAATTTGTGACTCCCTTTTTTTATGTGCTCGAAATATGGCTGAAAAATACGAGTTGAAAATTAATTTTCTTACAAGAGGAAAGAAAAAATTCTAAATTTTAATTATATGACATTTTTAAAATGTTTAAATAAAATTAAAAATATTAAAACTCAATTTGATTATAAAAGTACTTACCCATTTCACATACAATTTTTATATAAATTTTAAGTTACGGTTAAAAACTTTCAATCCCACTCTTATTTTTTGAAAAAAAATTCTCTTCTTCTACTTTTACAAATGTCAAAAAGCAAGCGGAAAAAAATAACTAAAAAGACCTAAAAGTAATTTTATTAAATATTAAGTTAAAATTACGAGTTGAAAGCTAATTTTTTGATATGTTGTAGGAAAAATTCCAAATTTTATTTTCATATAAAATTCGACATATTTTGGGGAATATTTCATAACGAAAACTCGTAATGAAAATTGTTAAAATTGGGCATTTTTTCGAAAAAAAAAACAAAATAATAAGAACAAAAAAAATCTTTTAAAATTAAATTTTACTGTCATTTGTTTGAATGTATGCGAGACTTGATTGCCATTCTCTCAGAACTACATTCATGCGTTTTCTCACAACTAAATTCATTGATTTGGAATCAACGTGTAAATGCGGCAATAGTAGCCGCATAATTTTCTTCCAAATAAGTAAAACATTTGCAAATATTTTATTAAATAATTACACAAAACGGAAAAATGACATATTAAAATCTAATAGACAAAATCGCAAATTAAAAATATTTCAAATATTTATATAATTTTAAGGTTATATAATTTTTTGTGATATTTTTTAATTTTTAATTTCGTGATATTTTGTTAATTTTGAATTTTCTGACATTTTTTTTATTTTTTTTTTTATTTTATATTTTAATTCTATAGGTAAAATTTCCATTATTTAGTATAAACTTATATATTACATTTTTTTTTTAATTTTTTTTTTTAACTGCGATATAAGCAAAACATAATGTTTTGGTATAAAACATCACAGTTAAATTCCAATTTTATAAAAAGAAAATAAATGTACTTAATTCTAAAGAGTATATATATACATATATAATATACAAATATTACATATCATAACATTAAAACAATGTTATGTTGATTTTTTTACTCCTGTATTATATTGGTGAAGAATCATTTTTCAATAAATACTTCAGTTTTTTGATAAATAATTCTATGTTTGGACTTTCCTTTAAATTAGTTGGTAGCTTATTATAAAGCCTTATAGCTGACGAAAGACAACTGTTACGTGATAACTCCATTCTTGATTTGGCATGATTTAGATGGTTTGTCCTTCTGGTGTTATAATTGTGAACACTATTTCTTTTAGTAATTAGATTGTTTTTTTTATAAATTCCTTTTTCAAGTTTGAATATTAGTTTAGATTTTTCTAAAACAATAAGTTCCGGTAGCTTTATGTAACCCGTACGGTTAAAAATTTCATTTGTTGGGGTCAGCCAATTGAATTTGTGCAAACCTTTTATAGCCTTATTTATTAGAATACCAGTTTTATCTTTCAACCATGAAGAACAGCTAGACCAATTACATATATTATATATAATATGTGACATAATATGAGAATGGTATAAACTATCTGCTGTCTGTTTACTCAGCGAAATTCCACTTCTTTTGATCACACCCAGTAAAGGCACAATTTTTTTTATTACACTATTAATATGATCTTCCCATTTCAACTTTTCATCAATTACAACACCAAGGTATTTATATGAAGTAACTCTATCAATTTCAACCCTATTTACAAACAATTTCAGGTTTATGTCAACTTTATTTCTTATTTTATATACTATATATTTAGTTTTTTCAGCGTTTATAGTCAATTTATTGCCTTTAAGCCAATTATTGTATCTGCACAATTCAGCATTAATTATACGCTCCAATTCATGACTAGTTTTAGCATTGTAAATTAGTAGAGTGTCATCCGCAAATATTTTATAAACAGCTAGTATATCCGCATACTGTATATTATGTATATACAATAGGTATAAAGTAGGTCCCAGCACTGATCCTTGAGGAACACCAATATTTATTGTACTCTGATTACTTAACACCCCATTAATTTTAGTCATAGTTTTTCTATTTTTAAGGTACGAGTTGAGTAGATCATGGGCTGTACCCCGTATACCAATTTCATGTAACCTATCCAGTAAGATTTTATGATTCACTGTATCAAAAGCCTTTTTTAAATCAACAAATACCGAACATACATAGCTTCCTGCATCCAATTTGTTTATAATCGAGTTAATGGATTCCAAAACTGCATAGTCTGTACCTATTTGTTTTTGAAACCCAAATTAGTTCATATCAAAGCCTACGACATTCTGTATGAAACCTTGTATTCTGACATTTATTATCTTTTCAAATATTTTTCCTTTGCAATTTGTGAGAGTGATCGGTCTATAATTTGATACTTCCATTATTGACCCAGATTTATGTATAGGTATAATAATACTTGATTTTAGACAATCAGGATAAATTCCGTTAGAAAGACATCTATTAATCATAGAAGCAATTACAGGTGATATTAATGATACCACATGTTTTAGATCCGCTGCAGATACATTATCACCCCCCAGGTGAACTATTCTTTAGCTGCATTATAATTTTATATATTTCTTTTTCGTCTGTTGGATGAAGAAAAATAGTCTGCTCAGTCAATCTGTTTTTTATTGTGAACTTTTCAGCATCACTAATTTTATCTGCTAATTTGTTTCCAATTTCACTGAAGTGAGTATTGAAAGCATTTGCAATTTCAAAGCTATCACATGTTCTAATTCCATTATTATTTATATCTTTGAAGACTTTATTAAATTCAGTTGACTTCTTTAAGATGCAATTGTTAAGAACTTTCCAAATTTTCCTTTTGTCAGACCCAGCCGATTGTATTCTATTATTAAAATAATTCTGTTTTGCTTTAGTTATTTCATATGTAACCTTGTTTTTTTCAATCTTAAATCTTACTTGAATTTCTAAACTGTTAGGTTTTTTTTTTAATTTTTTAAACAGTTTATTTCTCTTTTTGATCAAGTTTAATAATTCATTTGTCATCCAAGGATTATCATTTCTGACTCTTATATGCCTTTTTATCTTCGAGACTTCTTTTGCTCTTTGTAATATTTTAATAAGATCATCAACACACTCCGTATTATTTGTTACAAGTAAATTTCTAACCTTAACTTTGTACTTATGATAATTAATGGTATAAATTTCCTTTTTAAAAATAGGTTCCATTTTTTTCACAACTTTATTTATTTTGACGCATATAGCTTTGTGATCTAAATTTACTATATCATGCAACTTGATATCAATTTCATACTTTTCTAGGTCTGAAAGAACGTGATCAATGATCGTAGAAGAGTTTTCAGTTATTCTAGTTGCATATTCCTTACTTAGGTTGTTTATTATGCTAACTCCATTAGATTCCAACATTGCTTTATAGGAACTAGAGAGCTCCGAATTCGTTAATAAGTCAATATTAGTATCACCCATCACAACTATATTTTTATATCTATCACAAATTAAATCCAGGTGTGCTATAAATTCTTTATTATTATCATGTGGTTTTTTGTAGCATACAGCAATTTTTAAAACCGGAATAGTGTTACTTAACGAAATAATTATTGTATTGAATTGTTCAAACATTTCCAAGAATCTATATTCCAAATTCTGTTTAATATAAATTGCAGTTCCACCTCCTCTAAATGAATTATTGGAATTGAAACATGCTGAGTACCCAGGAATTTTAAAAAATCCCTCCTCATCTGAATATAACCAAGTTTCACCTGTCACAATGACATCAACGCTTTTTCAACGAAAAATTTGAGAAAGTTGGCAAAATTATATGATTGGTATCCCATGATGTATAACATACTTCATAAATTAAATATGGTGCATTTTAATGCCAGAAGTTTAAGGAAAAACATGGATGAAATTGAACTATTTGTGAAAGACAGAAAAAGCGTTGTTTGTGTAATCACTACTTGGGAACTCCTTCTTTGATCTGCTGATTTGTTCGGTAATCACTGAACTTGAGCTCTCCGTAATATCTGAGTTTTTATTTCCATTATTAACGACATTATTATTGGATTTAGTAGTTTTGTTATTTTTATTTTTACTAAACGACAATAATTTGAGGAGTAAATTTTGTTTTTTATCGGTTGTTGGCTCTTTACTATGATTTTCTTTCAATATTAAAGTCTTTTTTTTTTTATATTGTTTATTTCAGTATTATCTGCATTATTATAATTTATATTATGGTTCTTAACATAGTTTAAAATATGCTGATTACTATCGTGCTTATTATTTTTAATATTATTATTATTACTATTATTATTATGATTTTTAATAATAGTATTTTCAGTAGCTACCGTATCAATTTTGTTTACTATTTCTATACCATTACTAATGCTTTCAATATGATTATTATCCAAGATGTCAGCAATAGATTCTGGGACATTTTCAACACAATCATTAGATATTTTTTCACCCCTTTCCAAATTCTTTAGTTGCTAGTAGCCAATTTTTTGTTTTCTTTCTTTTAATTTTTGCTCAAACACTGGGCACAATTTGCTGAATGTTTTATGTTTCACGTCTAACCCCAGTTTGAATTTTTCATTGGACTTTTTACAATTTATGCATTCCATAATTTCCTCTTGTTGATCGCAATCACTTGTTTTATGGTTTTTGTGACATTTTAGACACGTTTCTTCGCTTGTACAGTCCGCCGATTTATGATTGAAACCTTTGCATTTGTAACACCTCCTTACATTGATTACATCAAAAACTTTGCATCTTTCCCATCCTATACAGAGTTTAGCAGCATTTAATATTTTAGGAAAAGATACCTTATCCACTTCAATAATTGCGTTCTGCATTTCTTTGTTATATGTATTTACCATTTTCAATTTTACTACCTTTAATTCACTCATCTCCATAAAACTGTTTTGTTTCTTAAGCCTTTCTATTAGTTCATCACCAGTAAATTTATTATTCATGTGAACAATTTCAAATTTAGTTTTAATTTCAACCGGAATTTTTATCTCATAGTTTTCTTTCATTTTATTTTCAAGTTCACTTTTAATCTTTTTACGATTTTCTTTCGAATCTGTTTCAATTAAAATAATTCCATTATTCCTACTCTCAACATTTTTAATTTTTAAATTTTTTGGATCAACCTTTGTATTTAAGTCTTTTTTTGTAATTTCAGTTTTTTGCTTGGTTTTAGATTTTATTAACAAGGGCAAATATTTTTTAATTATTGGGAATACATTTACACTATCTTTTTTTGTTTTTAAAATATCGGCAAATGACACTGTTTGACCTATATTTCCTTTATTTTCATTTACGATATTTGTTATATTATTGCACACTTCATCATTTTTCATTGAGTTTACAAGCGATTCATTCAACTTTTCTGTTTGTTTATTTAGAGACACACTCAATTTTTCACTTTCCGTTTTGAGCAATTCGGTTATTTTATACATTTTGTCAATTTCTTTTTTTTTTCACTTTTAATTTCATTTAATCTTTCCATGTACCTGTCTTGAATTGCTTTTAGTAATTGTATAATTTCATTTTCATTTTTTTTTTAATGCATTTTCGAACTCCTTTTTATATTCTACCAAATGTTCCGTATTTTTTACCACAGTCCATTTTTTGTAAAACCGAATCTACATTATGAATGTATAAAATACAATCATCACACATATATCTTACGTTTTTGTTAGTATCCAATATACTACTCGCGTATTTATCCAGTCCGGCACATTTTACCGTTGTGTGGTAAATTGTACTACAAACGCCCACACATCTAATACCGTTCTCACCGTTTATTTTCGTTTTACACGATTCACAGCTCGACATCCTAGCTTATAGTATTCCGTCACAATTATATACCGTTAATATAATTGCACAATTACGATTACAATATTAAATAATATATTTTAATTTATTCTCCTCGATATAAACACAACCGTTCGGTTCAAGTAAAAGAAAAAGAATGAATTTATTGTTTTTTTATTAATATTTTTGTTTCTACTTATTATTTATTCATAAATATTGCACTGTTTTTCTTTTTAATTCAGTGGATTAGGCCTATTGGGAACACCACTTTAAAAAAAACGCTCCATATTCCCTAACTAAAAGGTGGTGTGGGAATGGGAAAAATTTTTAGATATTATAAATTATTACTTATATAAATATTATTTAATTATTGCTTATTTCACAATAACTTATATTTCAGTTAATAATTTTTTATTTTTAAAATTTAATAAAAATATTTACTAAGTTAACTTAAAATCAAAATTGTCATTAAAACTTTTTAGTGTACTACAAAAACACTGTCATCGACTTTCACGAGACTCACATCTTAAGAAGCTAAAATAAAAAATTTAAAGGAAGAAAATAAAAAATTTAAGAAAATAAAAAATTTAAAGGAAGACAATTTTTTAAATGCATATTTATGAATGAAAATATTATATTTTAAAATATTTTTCTTTAATGAATTATGTAAAAAAGATGTGACTTTAATTTTCTCTTTGGACCAAATTGAATAAAATAAATGGTTTTTGTATTATTTCAAGATTTATTATTTTCCATAAGACTACTATGTTTTTCCATAAGACTACGTGTAAATTTGTTAAAAGCTGGCCCCTTATTAAGCTTTTACTCTCTGCACTTTATGGCTTGATAATTAATGTGAGTCTCGCCTATACTATTTGCTTTTATGTTTGTTTTTTAAATTTCTACTAAAAAAGAAATTTTTTATAACTATAATTTAATAAGGATAAAGTAAAAATAAAAATGTAAACAAACTTTCGATTTTGCATTTAACTTTTTAACTAGAATAAATCATTTAACTTAAATCATTTTAAACTTTTTAACTTAAATCATTTTAAATTTTTTTTTTTAGTTTTTAAAAAATATGTATTTATTCAATTTGTTTTATTAGTTATTTTCTTCTGTTTTCGTTTAGGTTAAATGTTAAAAGGTTTTAATTATTTGCATCGATCACTAATTTTAAAAGTAAAAGTAAAAAAATAAAAAAAACAAATTGTATTTTCATAAAAAATTTCCTTCTGTTTTCATTACTGTCTGTTACAAAAAACACAAGTATTTAAACTAGATTCCCTTATAATAAAAGGGGAGGGTGGCATTGACCCTAAACAATAATAAAAACATAGAAAGGGGTCATTGCACCCAAAAAGTTTTCTTAACCTCTTAACATACTCCCACTACCGAAAAACCAAGTTAATGAGGAAATAAACATGCATTTTACATTTACCTATAATTAATTTTAACCTTCATCTTATCATAAACTATAAATTACCTTAATGACACGTGCCTTCCTGACACGCCTAAGCCGATTTTTTTTTTCAGCCCAAAGGAACCCATTATACTTTTCCGCAATACTTTTCAAGTATGCATGGATTTATTGTACTATTCTACCATTCTTGCCATTTGACTAGGCAATCAGCTATTAGAATTGATTAGAATAGTACAAAACAAGAATAGAAATATTTCGAGAACACATCCAGCTATAAGTTCTACCTATTTTTTTCATCGTTTTTTAAATAAACTTTTTAAAACAAACAAGCTAAATCCAAGAAAAACGTATATTTATGAGATAACCTTTTTTTACAACATAGTCAGGACAGGGACATATCCATTTATTTTATAAGTTCCAAACTCCTGCTTTATATTAACCAGAGTCAAAGAGAATATTTTTTTCTAAAAACAAGGGAAAAAAGTATTTATGTACCTAATTTTTAGTGCAAACTCTGTAATCAAGAAATTGCAGCCATCTTCAAATCATACGTTTTTTTAAAAATTAAATTTATATTTTTTCGTAATCAAGAACTTGCAGACATCTTCAAATCCTACGTTTTTTTAAAAATTAAATTTATATTTTTTATGTTAATTGAATTAAAGTGAATATAAACAACAATTTTGCACAACCATGTGTCAATTTTTTAAGTAGGTGGTGTACATTTTAAATTTAAAAATCTAGTTAAGAAAACGAGAATTTCAAAAAAAAAATTTCAAATCCTATGATAATTTATTTTTAAATTTTTGGGCAAATATATAAAGATTCCTTTTTAGTATTAATCTTTTTCTATTTAATTATGAAATTAAAAATAATTTACATTTGTAAAATAAACAATTAAATATGTGTATAGATTTTGTTTTTGTTCATCATAATATTAAACTTTTGTAGAAGTCGTTTTTCAATTGAGACACTTGATATATTTATTTTATTCTTCATCAATTTCCCAAATCTTTGTATTGCAATCCTGTCCAGTCGATACTAATGTTTTATCATTAAGCCAAACTAATCCAGTAATTTGGGATTGTGGATGAGCATTTTTTAATATTGTGTGTTTACTTGGATTATTAATATACCAAGCAATAATATTTGTATCCAATGAACCACTAGCAACCATGTTCGAATTCGGCGACCATGCAACACGATTTACTTTAGCATTGTGAAGACCCCATTCTTTATTGTGAGCTAATTTATATTCACTAACTTCATATAAAATTACTTTTCGATTTGCATCACACGCTACTAAATATTTATTATCTGGTGAATATTGGCAATCAGTTATCGCTCCCAAATGTTCCAATTCAAGTTTTTGTTCTAAAGTTGTACCGTTCAAACCAAAAATGCGCAATTTTTGATCATCTGCTCCGATTGCGATTTCTAGAGTTTCTGAATTAATAGAAATACAATTTGATTCAAATTTACAAGGTAATGAATACGCAAGTTTATTATTTTTTACAACAATAATATGTTTTTGGCATGCAAGAACTATTATGCTTTGTGACTTAAGTATAGCTAATCCTCGTGGCTGTGAACCAAGTTTCACTACTACTTCAGTGTATATGTTTGTTTCGACATTTATTTGCCTTAAAGAATCATCAATACCACATGTATACATAAAATTATCAAAGGAAGCGATACCATTCAATTGATTTCCATGGCCATTTCCCGCTACTTTCTGGTTAACTCCAGTTACAGGATGCCAGAATATTACAACACCATCATGGCTTGCAGTATAAATTGAACTTTTATCTTCATTTAAAGCCAATACCGTTATAGGTTTGTTGTGGCCCTTTACAATATTGAGAGGTTTTTCGAAATTGCCAAGATCTAAATAATTAATTTTACCAGATAAGGACACAGATATAATATTTTCATTTTGCCATAAGCAGCTTACTTGCTGATCCTCAACCTCTTTACCCATTACAAATTCTACAATCAGTTCTTTGGTTTCTATATTCCACAGTTTACAGGTTTTATCTCCAGAACATGTTAGTAACTGAGTACTGTCAGGTTTCCAAGCAACACCATATATTCCACCTTTATGTGCAGGACTCCCTATTTCGCTAATTAGCTCCGATGTTACTCCATCATATAAAAATACTCTTCCATCAAAACCTCCAGAAACAAAAAAAAAACCGTTCGGCGAATATTTTATGGCTTGCACGTACCGAGTGTGATCCGTTTTTGTCATTTTAAACTTAAAAGGTGGACCTTCAAATATTCCTATTGTATTATCTTCACTTCCTGTTACAATTCTGAAAGGTCTGCATGGTCTATAATCTACAGTATTAATAGCTTTAGATTGCCCGCTTATTTCTCCTACAGAGGTACCAGTATCAGCAAGAAAAACATGCCCAAATCGTTCTCTCCCCTCTCCAACAACCACAATTCTTTGACTGTCTGGAGACCATGCTATATCTTTAATCGCACCACCAAGAGGTTGAAACTCATTTTTCAGTAAATGTTCCTTATTTATGGTATCCCAAATTCGAATTTTGCCAGATTGATCTCCGGAAGCAATATAAAATCCACTTGGCGAATATTTTGCAACATTAACTGCACAAGAATGTTCAGTATACACGTCTGATATAGCAGGATTATTTATATTACGAATAATAACGGAATTTCCATTTGTATATAAAAAATTTTTCCCTTTTGGATCGCTGCCAAGTATTATCGGTTGTCCTCTTTGAGTTCTCGGTAAACTAGCAAATACATACTTATTTGAAAATGGCATTGTTATTCCTAAATATAGCTAAACTTTTACTAAAAATGATTAATATTCTATAACCTCAGATTCACAAAAACCGGGCGACACCCAAATATGGTAAAAAGTTTGATATCTAAAAAATGTTAACTTATCTTATTTTCATTTAAATATATGTATTTTAATGATTTACTTACAAAATTTTCTAATACTACTTTACACTTAATTATTAAATAAGCTTTTTATTGATGAAATAGACTTAATTTCTTCAGTATCTTAATTTTATATATAGAAGTCAATATATATCCAAATAAGTACAAAATACAAATATAAAAAGCAGCTGAATCGACTATACATCAAATATCAATATCGTAGTATACTTGAATGACTTTAGATCTGATTTTATATTTGTGACTGGAATGAAATAAAACAGTACATACTTCCAATAGTATGAAAAATTATTCAACTTCCTTTTCCTTCAAATACTTACAATATATGTACATAATAAATACACTTATTTATCTGTCGTCATTCCTCGCATAAAAATAAAACACATCCATACATTGGTTTTACAATCCAACAAAATCAGTAAGTGACAACTTAATTTATAACAGAATAGTATGGCAGGACTGCGTTTCGTTCCTAACTCTGTGGTGTTTATTTAACACTATGGCAGATAAAAGTCGGTTCGAAATGCCGATGTAAAGTATAATAAAAAGTCTTATGTCACAAATATCGCTTCGAAACACCAGAATCGAGTTAATTGAGTTAATTTTTTTAATCTTACTCGTGAGGAGCGTTACAAATGTCAAAGGCTTGAAGTGTCATTTTTGTTTTGCCTTTTTTAT
This sequence comes from Poecilobothrus nobilitatus, assembly GCA_947095535.1. Taxonomy (NCBI): domain Eukaryota; kingdom Metazoa; phylum Arthropoda; class Insecta; order Diptera; family Dolichopodidae; genus Poecilobothrus; species Poecilobothrus nobilitatus. The sequence goes on from OX352773.1 coordinate 107,877,721, forward strand.
GAAACGCCATTTAATTATTTTATTAAATTTTTGGAATTTTTCCTTATATAACAAACTTTGTAAAGTATATTTATTATATAATTTAATTAATAAATAAGAAAAGACACTTTTACTGGGGAAATTATTAATGATAATTATGTCATTAATAATAACCAAATCTTGGTTAGGAATAGCAGAAATTGTAGTAAATAAGAAGCAAAAAGTGTTATTAATTTTTAAAAACCAAACTAATATAAAATTTCACATTGGAAATTATTGTATGTAAGTATTTTTGAATAATAAAATTTGCAACTCATTGTTGCTACTTTGTATTAAATTCATCTATTTTAAATAAAACTGTTTATGTTTACTTGTTTATTATTCCCATATAATAAAGCATCCTATAAAAGCATTTTACTCTACTCGGAGTTAGAAACGAAACATACTCCAAATCTTTCCTATATAACATGACTACAGAGTGGCTTTTAGGCTAAAACAGTTTAAAACGTAAAGGCTGGTTTTCATGAGAAATTTCGTGGATATTATCGCAACTTTTGAAAGAGAAAAATATAGTGTATTACCAATGGGAAAGATGGAGAAAAAAATATATACTCAGAAATATCGTTAATAAAATATTTCTCTAAAGAATTTATAGGCGATATTTAGCTAATTTATGGACGATAAATAAAAGCAAAGCAAAATAAAAATATCGTTGAACAGTATTTTTATAGAGTTTTCTCTTTTACACACATGTCATTTTTGTATCTTCTGCTTATGCTCTAGCATTTTCGTGAATATTTTTTTCTCATGAAAACCAGCCTTTAAGTAATTTTAAAAAGTTTTTTTTTTTTTATTGTTAAAAAAACGTTAAAAAGTTTTACAACTTTATCTCTCAAACTCTTCTAGATACCTATTTTTTAAACTAAAATTTTCAAAACCTCTTTTGAAAGAGAAATAGAAAAAGTTTTAACTACTAAACTAAAGTTTTTTTTATTAAAATTTTTTTAAATTAAACTAATTTTAAAAGTATAGAAAAGTGTTTTTTATTCTCTTAGTAGTGTTTGTTTAACGTTTTAAACAACCGTGGTTAGACGTTAATGTTTTCTAAAATTCTCGTTTTTTTAATTCTCTTTCTTTCATCTTTTTTAAAATGATACGAATCTAAATTTTTTCAAGCGATGAAAATTAATTCTTTAAAATATTTGTTCTAAATTTCATTTATAACTATTTAATTAATATGAATTTGTATTAAAATGTAATGCTACCTATATGCAAATAAAATTATAGTAATAATAAATAAATAGGAAAATACAGAAATTTCTATTTTTCAGTTTCAAAAAAAGGGAAGACATGAAAATGTGACTCTTTTAGTATGAAAAAACAATAAAAATATGGCATCTGTCATAGCAGTTTGTTAATTTTTTTTTGAAACCAAAAAATATAAATTTTTTATTTTGCCTCAACTTTTGTTCCAATTGTTATAAAATTTCTTTTATACATGTTTTTGAAATTTATAGGTGTTAACAAATATGGTGGAACTTCGAAACTTTTTTGAAGTTCTAAACATTAAACAATTCGTTTTAAAAGAAACATTTTTTTATTATGCTCAGGCATAAAAATTTTCAAATAAATAAAATAAAAGCTTCAAAACAATGGATTTTTCTAATTTTTGCTTTCTATTTTTTAAACGCTTCAAAAAACTTATATTTTTGTTATGTTAAAAAAGTAGAAAAAGATAGAAGACATTGACGTCTAACCACCGCCGAAGAGTTTTTGAATTTAACCACATTTTTTCAGTTATTTGTATGTTATATGTTATACATATACTTAAATTTTAAAAACATACGGCAAATAAATTTAATTTATCTGAACATGCCCTTATAATAATTTTTAAATTGATTCATTGATTAACCAGTTAAAATGTTTTTTTTATAAAGCCACCGTAAATGTGAAAGGGATATAACTTGTTTATACTATTTGATTGAAATCGAATAGCAATATATGGTACTGAAATAAGTTTTTCCATAATAAATTTATATACCTATAGCCTCCTAGTGAAATATTTACCAATTGAGTTTCACTTCCGAATCATTTCACTTTATTTTTTGTTAGAAACAAAAATTCTTATTAATATCATCCATGATCCACTGCTTTACAATTTTATGTTCACGTGGTAAGTGCAACTACTTATTGTAATAGGTATATTTTGATGAAAATATGTATAACCAGAAATTAATATAGATAATGCAAGCAGAACAAAAAATGTCAATAAGAATTCTCGAAATTTTTTCAGATTTTAAGTGCCCCATGTGCGCTCTAATTTTTTCCTATGCTTTTTTTCTATTTCTCAATAGTTCTTTTAAAAAAATACCCTCGTGAATATGTTCACCAGGGTATTTTTTTAGAAGAACTATTGTTCAATAAATTCTATTTTCATTTTAGATAGGTTAAATCATAAACTACATAAACTATATTTATGTAGTTTATGGGTTAAATCATAACCTACATTAATTTTTAGAAGGCCTGGACATCGAAATACTTAAATGTGTTTGTGCAAATTGTAAATGTATTGTGAGAAAAAGCTTCCAAAATTGACATTTCATAAAGATTTTTTTGTTCTTTTCTGTTTTTGTTTTTGTTTAAGAAAAATGCCTATTTTTAACAATTTTCTTTTCGAGTTTTCGATATGAAATATTTACCCAAACATGCCAAATTGTATATTAAAATAAAATTTGGAAATTTTTCTTTAACATACCAAAATTGCATACCAATGCATACCAATATTGTCTTTTATTCAAAGCCATTCTTCTAAAAAGAAGTTTTAAAGTTTTTCAAGAAAAAAAAAAAAAATTAATAAAGATATTTATCATGTATGTACCTACATATCTAAAATTAAAATAGAATCAAATATTCACGAGGATATTTTTTTAAAAGAACTATTGAGAAAGAGAAAAAGGGCATAGGAAAAAATTAGAGAGCAAATGGGGCACTTGAAATCTGAAAAAATTTCGAGAATTGTTATTGACATTTTTTGTTCTGCTTGCGTTATCTATATATATATATCATTTCTGTCTCTATGTAGTCTCTGATAGTAATCATATTATTAGCTGCTACAGTGGGGCTATCTTTGGTTATATCATGCAAGTAAGATTTTATATACTGCTGCACGTTGTAATCCACGGATGGCGCTGACTCTGTAGTAAAATAATAACAATAATAACAATAATAACAATAATAATAATAATAATAATAGTAATAATAATAATAGTAATAATAACAATAATTATAATTATAATAATAATAGTAATAATAATAATAGCAGCTACAGTGGAGCCATCTTTGGTTATATCATGCAAGTAAGGTGTTATATACTACTGTAATCCACTGATGGCGCTGACTCTGTAGTAAAATAATAATAATATTAATAAGAATACTAAATACCAATAATAGTAACCGCTACAGTGACAGTAGGGGTTGTCTTCAATAATTACCTCATGTAGTTACTATATACTACTACTGTTGTTAGTATACTGTTGTTAGTAGTAAGTTACAACATCTGTTGTGACGGCTTTAGTCACTGTTAGCAAAATAGTAATAATAATAGGCGGATTAATTGTTTCCTTACAGTCCCACTCCCAATTCAATGTTTCCGTATCCATTTCCTATCCTTTCCTATCCCTACTCCCTAGCCAATATGCTGCGTTCGCAGGTAAGAGTTTCATCCCATTATATTGGCTAAAGAAGGAGGTGGGTTTAGTCAGTAAGAATTTGACACTACCAAGGGGGACATTCTTGGTGTCTTTGGAAGATTCCCACCTCCCTTGGGGGAAAAAAAACTAAAAAAGCTAGAGTCTTGAAATTAACACAAAATATTCTTACAACAATTTGTAGGTTCCCTATTTTTTTTGGTTGAGATCCGACCAAAACTTTGGGTAGCTCTCGAACACCTAACTTTTAGATCCCCACATTTTTTTGAAATAGAGCCATGCAATTTTAACTGTTGATAGATATCATAAAAATATTAATTTTATTATTAACAACTTTTTTCTGCAGCCCCACCCGTTTCGCTGCTACAAGCCCCTCAAACTTTGAAAAAGCGCTATTTTTAAATGCATATATCTCATGTTCTGCTTAAGATTTTTTCAATCAGAAAACGCCATTCGACAGGTATTTTTTTTTCAATTTGTAAATTATATATTTTTTTTAAATTTAGTATTTTAATTTACCGTTATGTGAAAACTAAATTTCGCATGATTTTTCCACCTTCATAACTCCGTTAACTCTGTTACTTCTTTTTTTCTTTTCTTCAAAATATTGTTGAAAAATAATTTTTTTATTGACATAAAGAAAAAACTTCAAACGTAATTTTTATATAAATTTTATAATTTTTTATTATAATTAAAAATATAAAAACTTAGTTTGAACTAAAATATATTTACCAAATTTGCAGTACGATCTATTAGAAAGCTTTTAAATTATTTGGTTATGTTCACTAATTTATTATAATTGTGTAAGTACTCTCATAATTTTTTGTGAGCGGCGATTTGAGATTTTTTAATTAAATGGCGGCGATATAAAATGCTAGAAAAAACCTGAAAATTTGATTGTGTTGAAAATATGTTGAAAATTTCAAGTTGAAAGTTGTTAGAATTTTAGTATGTTAAAAAAAATTTGAGAGTAATTTTTTGAGAGTATTAAATGGCGACGATATGAAATGCTAGAGAAAAACTAAAAATTTTATTTTGTTGGAAATATGTTAAAAATTTCGAGTTGAAAGCTGAAATTTTGGTATGTTAAAGAAAAATTTCCAAATTTTATTTTAATATACAATTTGGCAAGTTTGAGTAAATATTTCATATCGAAACCTCGAAAAAAATTTTCTCACAATACATTTATAATTTCCACAAACACTTTTAAGTAATATTGATGTCCAGGTCGGTCCAGACATAACCTACATTAATTTTTAGAAGGACTGGACATCGAAATACTTAAATGTGTTTGTGCAAATTGTAAATGTATTGTGAGAAAAAGCTTCCAAAAATGACATTTCATCATAACCTACATTAATTTTTAGAAGACCTGGACATTAAAATACTTAAATATGTTTGTGCAAATTGTAAATGTATTTTGAGAAAAAGCTTCCAAAAATGACATTTCATAAAGATTTTTTTGTTCTTTTCTGTTTTTGTTTATGTTTAAGAAAAATGCCGATTTTTAACAATTTTCTTTTCGAGTTTTCGATATGAAATATTTACCCAACATGCCAAATTGTATATTAAAATAAAATTTGGAAATTTTTCTTTAACATACCAAAATTTCAGCTTTCAACTCGAAATTTTTAACATATTTTCAACAAAATAAAATTTTTAGTTTTTCTCTAGCATTTCATATCGTCGCTATTTAATACGCTCAAAAAATTATGAGAGTACACAATTATAATAAATTAGTGAACATAACCTAATAATTTAAAAGCTTTCTAATAGATTGTACTGCAAATTTGGAAAATATATTTTAGTTCAAACTAAGTTTTTATATTTTTAATTATATTAAAAAATTATAAAATTTATATAAAAATAAAGTTTGAAGTTTTATCTTTATGTCAATCAAAAAATTAACTTTCAAATCATATTTTTCAGCAATATTTTAAAGAAAAGAAAAAAGAAGTACCAAATTCTGGTTAAGCAATTTTCGTTTTTTTCTATACAGTCTATAAAAAAAAAATTATTGTAAATAGAATATTCATGTATTTACATGAAAGAGAATAATCTTTTTATGAATAAAATTTTAATTCCAATACTATTTGATAAGTATTAGAAAAAAATTAGGTAATATTTTATTTTAAATAACTCTAAATTTTAGTAATATTTTATTTTATGTAGTCATATTTTTGTAGAGTTAAATTTTTGAATTGAATTATTATTTTTAAAAGATTTTATTGTATGAATACCTATTTAAAAAAATTAATTCAATTATTTAGTGCCTAATATTGCTTTTTTTAATAATTTCCTTAAATAAAGTGGGCCGAAAACATTCGGTTGTTGGGTATAAATCCAATTATAATAATAGCACGATATCTGTAGCTACTTTTAAATTTCCGGATAAAAAGCCTTTGAGAAGCTTAAAAGAGATTTGTACAAAGATCAGACTGGCAACCAAGAGCTTATAGTTCCAAATGTAAATTGCATTTTTCAGAATCGTGGTTTAAATTAAATAATGATAAAAGTCCGCGTTTAATACCAGATGCAGTTCCAAGTATATTCACCAATTACTTGGTAAATTTAATAGAAACGAATGATAAAAACTTACGCGATGATAATATAATTTTAAATTTCTATAATTTAGTTTTAAATGTTAGTGAAAAAATAAATTTAAAATACTGGAAATTATATAAAGGCCAAAATAATATTATTTTATATATTTTAATAGAAAATAATTACTTTAAATGTGATTTTAAATTTATAATAATAATTAATAACGAAATAGTAAAATAGTAAATAGTATTATTGACTAAATTAACCTTTTTGATATGAATCTATATATAGTTTTATATATAGTACCTATATATAGTTCGGACACAATCGTCATTTCATTTTTCATTTTTGCCCACTCAAGATCTATTATTACTATCCGGTCGGAAAATATTGATTTTTGTGATATTTTTTTTGTTTTTTACTTTTTATACCCTACACATTAAGTATAGGGTATATTAACTTTGGTATGGTGTTTGTAACCACCAAAAGGAAGCGAGTTAGGTATAGACATGTATATATATTCTGAATCAGGATCACCGCCGGAGTCGATTTAGCGATGTCCTAAATAACTCAAAAAATAATGATGCTATCTTGATGAAATTTATACTGTAGGTTAATAATGACTAAGGTAAGGCGGGGATTGTAAATGGGCGAAATCGGACCATGCATTCGAGTACCTCCCATACAACTTCCAAAACCTAATACGCATATTTTCGAAATTAATAAAGATAGAAACTTAAAATTTTGTACGAGGGTGTGTTTTTCTGAATCCCTGATATCCCCAAAATTTGAGATGAAGTGGAGTGGTTGTTTGGGTATCTCCCAAACAACTCCCAAAACCGAACATGCATATCTTCGAAATTAATAAAGATAGGAACTTCAAATTTGATACGAGGGTGCTGTTTCCTAAATCCCTGATTTGCCTAAAATTTGAGATGAATTGGAGTGGTCGTTCGGGTTCCTCCCATACAACTCCCAAAACCGAACAAGCATATCTTCGAAATTAATAAAGACAGAAACTTCAAATTTGGTACAAGGGTGTTGTTTCCTGAATCCCTGATTTGTCTAAAATTTAAGATGAATTAGAATGGTTGTTCGGGTATCTGCCACACAACTCCTAAGACCAAACAAGCATATCTTCGAAATTAATAAATATATAAACTTGAAATTTGATATAAGAATGTTCTACCCTGTTGATGTCTCTAAAATTTGAAATGAATTGGGGTGGTGGTCCCCGTGCCTTCACACACTTCCTAAGACCTAACAATCATATTTTCGAATTTAATAAAGATAGAAACCTGAAATTTTGTACAAAGGTTGTAACAGCATTTATTTTTTTTAGCTTGTATTAAATACCTAACTAAAATAACTTATGGATTTTCAATTTAATTTGAATGTTTTAGGTGAAGGGTATAAATAAGTCGGTTGCATCGACTTACTGTTATTTTTACTTGTTTTAATATTGTTTTGTTGTAAATTAATTACTTTATTTTGTTTTATTAAATTTTATTTTAAATATATCATATTATTTAGTTAAAAAATTATTTATATATTATTTGTATGTATTAATATATTTTTTTTTATTATTTTAGTTTAAGGCCTAGTCTTCAGGCGATACCACTTTAAAAATAATCGCCATATCCCCTACCTCAAAGGAAAAGGCGAATAACTTATAATATTAATTTATTTTATTATAGTAATAAAAATTTTAAATAAGTTAACATAAATTAACTTATTGTAAAAATAATTATATAGTTTATTTTTTCCACTTAATTTTATATGCATTCTAAAAAATTTACAATATTTATTAAAGCAAATCAATATTGCAATAAAAATTAGTTTTCAACATTTTTTTTTGCTCAGTAATGTACCAAATTAATGCTCTTTTAAAAAGTTTTTAAGAAGCTTTTTTTTGTTGAAAAGAAGTTGGAAGACATTTTTTAAAATGCATATTTATGAATGAAAATTTAAAATTTTTAAAAATTTCTTTTTACTAAAAAACGTAGAAAAGATGGAACTTTAATGCTCCCTTAGGACGAAATTAAAAAAAATCTGTAGTTTTTGTGTTATTTCCAGATTTCTAGGAGGACTACTATTTTTTTCCATAAGACTACGTGTATTTTTTTTGGAAAAAAGGACTACTATTTAGCTTTCCTCTCTCAATGTCCAGGCCTTCTAAAAATTAATGTAGGTTATGCACCATCAAATTAATAACATTTGTACATATGTATGTACCTACATATATATGCATATATATTATATACATAGGTATCTCTTTTTTTATAAACATGTCCACATGTATGTATGTTAAGGTCGTCATCTTTCATATAAATACAAATCTAAAAATTTATATCGCTACCTTAGTTGCAAAACTTTTATATGTTTAAAAATTATGAAAATTTTATATTATTTTTTCTAATATTTAGAATGCAAAAAAGAAATAATCGAAAAGTTGTCTTGTACCGGGTTGTCCAGTTAAGTCTGCAATGAATAATGTATTCACTAAATTTCCGACTTATGGAACCCCGAAATTTTACGAATAGTAAGAAAAAATGATTTACAAACAAAACATAATTTTATTTGTAAAAATCATTTTGCTCCTGATTGTTTTAGTTTTACAGGTAAGCTTCATAAAAATAGTATACCATCTCTGTTTTTAAACGCACAGGTAACGCCCCCGCCAAAAAATAGGATACCATTACCATCTCTGTATTTAAAGGAGTTATCGTTTAATAAACGAGTAAGCCCACCAATAAACACCTATAGTGGGCCAAAAAGAAAACAAATAGAGGATGAACAACATATTGTAAGTAATAATGATAATAGTAATTGTAATAATTTACTCGGTAATAATTATAACGAAATTTTCGATGATAATAATAATTGCAATATTTTCCTCAATAATATTTTTAGTCATAATAGTGATAATGTAAGTTATGAATTTTGTGATAATAATACAGGTGATAATAAAAGTGACGATGTTTCTACTAATTTTTCTCTCGAAGCTTCCGAAAATTTAAAAACATACCCAGGGCCGAAAACATTTGAAAAAAATTTAAATATGGATGATTATGATGAGTTTGAACTTTTAAACTCTAAGTTCGAACCAAACTATCAAATTTCAAAACATTCTGATTTTCAGAAAGAAAGTGATATTGAAGATTCAGGAAAAAAATGTTGAAAAAATGTTGAAGGAATTTGTAAAAACTGTGAGAGGTACAAGAAGTCTTTACAGTTGTTAAAAAATAAATATATAAAATTAAAACTAAAATTAAATAAAAAAAAAAATGATTTAAAACAGCATAATAAAAGTAAAATATATTACAAGAGCAAAGATACATCGAAAAAATACAAAAATATTACTGACATGTTGAAAAATTTGAGAACATCAGATAATTCAAAAGTATTTTCCAAAATTCTGTTAAAAGAAAGAAAAAAAACAGAAATTTGGGAGGAAAATGAACGTGAACTTTGTTTACAAATTTTTCTTAAATCATCATCATTTTACATGTTCCTTAAAGAAAATTTAAAATTTCAGCTCCCATCAGCTTCATCTCTACACAGATGATTACCAGTAGACAGCGTTCAACCAGGAATTAATGACAAATTATTTGAAGTTATAGAAACGAAATTTAAAAATTCAAACATAACTGCTGGCGAAAAATTAGGAGTGTTAATTTTTGATGAAATATATATCAGTTCAGAGTTAGAATATAACTCAAGGAAAGATATTATAGATGGAGTTTGCGCAGATGGGATCAACCGAGAAAATTGCGTTGGAAAAGAAATTTGTGTTTTTTTGCCATTCGTGGATTAGTTTCGTCATGGAGTTATATAATAGCGCATGTTGATCCAAAATAAAAATGATGGTTATGTCAATTATTGACAAATGTTTAAAATCGGGGATAATAATCAAAGCTACTGTATGCGACCAAGGATCAAATAATCGTTGGCTTTACAAAAAACTTGGAATTACTTATGAAAACATATATTTTACTAGAAACGACCAACAAATATATTGCTTTTTTTGCATGTGTCATCTAATAATATCTGCCAGAAATTGTTTAATGGATAATGAATTAAAAACCGAAAGTGGATTTACAAAGTGGTCTGTAATAAATGAATTATATGAAATAGATCAAGGTGAAAATGGAAATAGTGTAACTAGAATGTTACCAAGAATAACCATAAACCATGTTCATCCAAATAACTTTGCCAAAATGAAAGTTTCATATGCGACTCAAATTTTAAGTCGTTCTGTTGCTGCAGCTATTCGTACAACGGCATTTTTAGGAACACTCTCGAAAGAAGTAAGTGAACATGGAGAATCTACAGCAGAATTTTGTGAAAAATTTAACAATCTTTTTGACATTTTTAATTCACAAAACAGATTTACAGGAAGTATTTATAAAAATGCTATTACAGCAAATAATAAAGAACAAGAAAATTTTTTGATGAACATGGTATCGTACATACGAAAAATTAAAATATTAACGAAAAATTCTAAAGGAGGAAAAAAAACAGTTTATGTATTCAATGAATTGCTGCTAAACATAATAGCATTAATCAACATGTCGAATGATATATTTAACTCTTATAAGGATGTAGAATATATATTAACCAGAAAGTTAAACCAGGACATTTTAAAAAAAATTTATTTGCAATTATTCGGGGAAAAGGAGGATACAATCGATATCCATCTGTACTGAGAGTTCAATTATCATTTGAGGTGTTTTATGAATATAAAAACTCTTGATCCCCAAAGTGTTTCAAAATATGCCAACGCACTTTGCGATGCGGATCTTGTTATTGAATGTGAAAGTCTAAATGATGCTGTTAAATTATTGAATTTTGATGATATAGAAAACAATGAAAAAGATGAAATATTCTGTTTTAATAATGAAAAAGACAATTTTTCGAATCACAAAGAGAACGAAGAAAAAACTAAAGAGAACAATAACATTACTGCAAATTCAAGAAGTTATTTTATTGGCTACGTTGTATATAAAATAAATAATAGAATTAAATGTGACACATGCAAAGAAAAATTGTTAAAGAAGGCAAATACATCAAATATGCTCCGTGAACAGTTAATTAGTGAAAAAACCTATGAAGGCGTCAAGATTGGTTTAAAGAAGCCTACTAATGATTTTTATGACATATGTGCAATGCAAATAAATTATTTTGAAAAAACATTTAAAGACCTAATTGCGATTACGAATATAAAAAAATTTTACATAGATAAATTAATTGAAATAACAAATGTTTCGTACCCAGATTGGTTCTCAGATAAAGACAAATGTAAATCGCATAGACTGGAAATATTAGATTATTTAATTCTAATTTTAATAAAAAAAAATTGCAAATGGTCACTCAATGAAAACAACAATTTCCCCGACAAATTAAAAGTTTTACGAAAATAATTATTTTTAAGTACATATGTACATACTTATAATGAATATCCTAGTTTAAGTTGTTTATTTAAATTTTAAGATTTAAAATGTGATATAATAATATGTATGTACATATGTAATTTACTTATGTAATTCAATTTTGAAATACTAGTAATATTTATGTAATTTAATTTTGAAATAAAGAAAATAAAAAATTTTTTTAGTTCGTTTCAGTTTTATAATTTCTTAAATTTTCCATATTTTCGTTTCAGCTATGTACATATGTATATACCTATATCATTAGTTTTAATTTCTAATAATATTCTTTCTTACAGATTGAATTGCTATAAAAAAATCAGTTTTTTACACTATTAACTTCTTTATTTTATAATTACTAATATGTTTTATTTTTAGATTTTCTCAATTAATGCATGAGCAATGACTAGCTTCTAGAAATTAAATATTAATTTTAAGTATATGTATGTATTTCCATATTATATATATTTATTTACATATGATGTACATATGTATATATTTTTACTTTTATTTTAAAATAATTTTTAACATTAACATTCTTTGTAAATATGGATTTATTTTATTATTTCTTTTACCTATTTTTTATTTATGTTGTACCTACATATTTATTGTAACCTGAATTTTGATTGAATTTTATTATTTTTTATTTGTACCTAATAAAAAAAAGGGTTTTTTATGCCAATTGGAAAATTAATACTATTTAGGTATACATAATATTTAAATACAAATATCTACTAGGTAAATTTTCCAGTTGGCTTTTTCCCTTATAAAATGAACTTTATTCGTTTCTTTCTATTTCTTTAGCCTATTAAATTTTCTTTTTTAGTGTATGCATATGTACACATACATAATATGTATATGGTTTTTTTATTACAGAAAATAAGCGTACACATATTCTTAAGAACAAATAAATAATTTTACGAATAAAACTAAATTACTTCAAAAAATATAACATTTTAAATTTTATACGTTACTTCTCATTTTAATTATAATGAAAAATTTAGCCAATTGAAATAACGAATTTAATTCTTTCAAAACATTTAAATTCTTACTTATTTTCTATCTTAGTTTAACTATTGTAAATACCAAAAGGTAAAAGCCCACATTTTCTAAAGCTAATATATGTACATATACATATATACCTACTTAGTGAAACTAATTAACATTAATCCTATATATGAATGTTAATTAATAATTTTATACATTTAAATTTATAAAGTAAAAATTTAAATCCTTCTTCATATACATATTATAGTCAATACAGTTTACTTTAATTGAAACGACGAATTATTAGTTACTTAATCATTCTAAATAACACATTTTTATATACTCTTTAGCTTATTTTGCAAAAAAAATAAGCTTAAATACACAAATTGTCTGTGACAAATCAAGAAATCTCATGTATATTTTTTCGTATATCTAGAAAAAAACTTCATTTTATTTAAAAAAAAATAAAAACCATACAATAAATCTGACAAGTAGCTAATTGTTAACTTAACATTATATTTAAATACATTCTCATTTATTCGGTTTATAACACATACCGCACAGCATGCAGATAACAAATCTTTTCTTTGTATTTTAAAAATTGTTTTATTGTAATACATTTGTAAATTTTATGTTAATGAATTGTAATTTTATAAACTAGAATATATAAAATTTATTTAAAACTAACAATCGAATCTAAATTACTTACAAAAACCTATATTAAATTACCAGTATTCAAATTATTATCTATCCTAGTATAGCAATACGAAGTTACAATGTACATACATATACACCAATTTATTTTATTTAGAAAACTTTTTTTTTATTCAAGGTTAAATTGTATATGATTGATATCAAAGAAAAGAATGAAAAACGTTTATGTATATTTAAAATTTAAAAAAAAAACGAATTTAGTATAACATAAAAGATGAATACATTTCATACTGATAGATGTCGCGACTATTTGGGGCACAGCCTTATTTTTATTTTCTATGCTAAAAAATTTTTTCTACTTGGAATGCTTATATATGTATTGTCTTTGCTAATAGTTGTTTTTAGAATAAAAGAGCACGTTCTTTTTTAATAAAACTCTAAATATTTAATAATAAGAGTTTCGAGTCGACTTTATTTCCTTTTTTTGCCTTTGACTTTATTTTTGGACAATTTTTATTGGAAATAAGATAGAATGGTTAATTCAACTTTATTTCATTTATTTTATTTCTGAACATTTTTTTTGGAAATAAGGTAGAATTACTAATTCGACTTTATTTCTATGTTTTTGCTAATAAAGTCGATTCGACTTTATTTCACCCCTCCAAAAGTCATCCCTAACATATTATGTATATTAGTTTAATTTTCGCTAATACTTTCTGATCAAAAAAATATGAGCGTACTTAGATGCTCACTTTCAAATGTTTGATGCAAAAAGTTCTTCATATATTTTAACGCCGTGGAGAATACCCCTATCGCCTGGCAAAACTAATTACCTAATTTTCCGTATTATCAAGGTATGCCAATAATAGCTGTTTAGCAATAAATATATATAATAGCAATAAAATATATATCTGTTTAATTGCAAGTTTGTACAAAATAAATAGTATAATAAATAATAAACTATTCCATTCTTCCAAACCCTTACAAATTTTATCAAGGACAATAAATTATGAGGAAATAAATAGATAGTGAGAAATAAATTTTTAAATTTTATAATAAATTTTTTGAATTATATAAGCACTAAAATAAATTATGTATATAGAAAAATCTTTTGGTTTTATTTTATTTATGTTAGCTGTAGGATAATAGATAACTGATAGATTTTAAATTATAAGATATTAATTTGAGTGATTACATTGAGATATTAAAAACAGTGATTATTTGTGTGAATATAAACAGGAATTTGATAATGCGATAAAAAAAAATGAATTAGAAACAATGCAGCTTTTAAAAGCTATTGAAGAAAGATATACTGAACGGTTAGAAAGTATAAAAAAAGTTCAACAAAAAGAATTTGAAAAATTTTCGAAAATTACAGAATTATTTCAAACGGAAAGTGAAAAACTTAATACGACTATTCATAATACGGTATTAAAAAACGATGAACTTTGTGAACGTTTAAAAAACTTTAATGAAAATGAAAACGAACGAAATGTAGGTCAGAATATTGTTTACTCAGATATTGTAAAACAAAATGCAAGTGTAAGCAAAAATAATTTTCCAGTAATTAAAAAAAAGTACCTTTAGTTATTAAACCGTTAACTAAACAAAAGTGTAATATAACACGAATGGAATTAAATAAGAAGGTAGACCCAAAAAACTTTAAAATTAATAATATTGAAAATAGAAAAAATGGAATAATTATCGTGGAAGCGGAGAATGTACAGGAAAGAAATAAAATCAAATCTGCAATAGAAAGTAAATTAGAGGAGAAGTATCAAGTCAAAATTCCTACTGAACTAAAACCAAGAATTGAAATTGTACATATGACCTCAAAGTATTCGGGTGATGAATTGATAAATAATCTAAAAGATCAAAATCAACACTTAGAAGTGAGTGAAATTAAATTAATAAAAATGTACGAGGTAAATAAATATAATGATATAAAATATAATGCCATTATTGAAATTGATAAGGAGTCTTTTCCAAAAGCAATTGTAAAAGAAAAAGTATCAATTGGTTGGGAACGCTGCAAAGTATTTGATGCCTTAAGAGTGCTTAAATGCTTTAAATGTAAAGGGTTCAACCATAAAGCGGCTGAATGTAAAAATGATGAAGCTTGTTCAAATTGTCTTCAGAAACATACCAACAGTGAGTGCAAAGAGAAGAAAGTAGTTAAATGTATTAATTGCATTGAAACTAATAAGAGGCTGAAACTAAATTTAGATAATGACCACGACACTTTCAGTAAAAACTGCCCAGTTTATCTAAATAAATTAAGCATAATAAAAAAGAAAATTGGTTATTAGCGATTACAGTCAAATGCTGACGAATTAGTTAAAAATAATTCGATGAATTTAAGTGAAACTTCACTAAATACTTCTCCTGAATATGCAGAAAACTGTAGGTGTACTAATTTGAATGAACAAACGGAAAAAGCATTAACCTCAAAATCAACTAATTCAACTAACCAAATAACAATAAATAAACCACCTGATAAAAATAAATATTCAAAAAATGTAACTGCTTCATCAGCAAATTATAATAAAAAAGTAATAACAAAAGAAACTGCTTCTAAAAAAAATTCTTTAAATAAAATGAATCACAATGTGTTTAATAAATATCTATCTAAACTATGGGGTAATAAGAAAAACAAACATTATAAACACAAAAAATAAGATCAATAATGTTAATAATATAACAAATAATGGAAATAATAATATTAAAAATGAAAATACTAATAATATCAATGATATAAATCCTATTAATGACATTCCAATTCCTAATTATTCGAATTGGATCAAAGGTGAAACGCTTAATCCTCAAACAAAACCTGAATTTTTAAAGAAAGACCATTTTGTCACACTGAAACCACCAATAGTAAAATTAACACGCAAAGCAGTAGAGGAAGGTGACAGTTAGTACATATGTGCTTTCGCGGCTAAAGGATTTCAGAATTTACAATAATGTCAGGCTCTTCCTTTCATACTTTTATGATCATACTGATATATGTTATGCTGGAATTACACAAACTAATTTAAAGGTCTTAATAAATCAAGATGGACTACCAACAAATTACAAGGAACTATGTCAAATATATTTCACTTACCATGAAAGAATAGGAATTTCCAAAGAAGACGTCAATAAAGATTTAACTTCATACAGAAGACATATTGATAATAACTATAGAGACTACATTCAAAAAGTTAGAGAAAGTTGGAATAAATATATGACACCCATATCAAAATGATGAGTTCTATAAATATTGTCAATAAAAATAATTCAATAAATATTTTGTATGTTAATATTAGAAGTATGAGGAATAAAATTGATGATCTAACTCTATTAATTAAGTCACATTCTCCAGATATTGTTATATTAAATGAAACATGGATTTATTCATCCGAAATCCCATTTATGCAGATTCCTGAATTTTCATCCATCCATCACTGCAGAGAAAATAACAGGGGCGGTGGAACAGCAATTTATATAAAAAACAAATTAGCATTTACTTCTCTTGCATTACCAAATTCTGTAAATGAGAAATTTAATCCTATTGGAATTCAACTACTCAATTGTAAACCCAACATTAAAATTATTACAATGTATAATGCTCCTGGTATTGATAAAAACGATTACATCGATTCAGTGGGTATTCTCTTAAAGACTTTCAGTAAAAACTGTATCATAGTAGGTGATACCAACATAGATTTGCTTTCAAATAATGAAAACACTATTACTTATATTAATATAGTTGAATCATACAACTTTAACATAATCAATGATACCACTATCAACGGAATAACTCGGCAAGCCGTAAATTACAGTTGCCAATCTGATTGTAATCATGGAAGCATCCTTGATCACGTTATTGCCAATTTTAAAACTTTTAATGCAACGATCAAATTGTCGGATAATCCTATTAGTGACCACAAAGTTTTGGAGATAAATATTGAAAAATGCGATATCATACTCGAACAAATGACAAGAGTAACTATAGAAAAAACTAACGGGAATGCTTTCCAAAACTTAGTTGCACAAAAAATCCAAATGTGTAACTCTTATGATGAAATTACGGAATGTATAAATGTAAGTAAAGCATTAGCTTCTTCAACAAGAATAGTTAGAAGACGGAAACAAAACCATTGGATTACTCCGTTTATACTTAATTTAATCAAAATACGAAATAAACTTTATGCTAAAATTCGTAAACAAAAAAACAACTATGATTTGCAAAATAGATATAAAAAAATTAAAAACTATATTCAAAAATTAATAAAAGAAGCAAAGGATAACTACTTCAACAACCAAATAAGTGAAAGTTGCAACTCTCAACAGCTGTGGAAAATTATTAATAAGCACTTAAGTTCGAACATTTCTAAAGAAAGTGCGGCAATACACGTAACAAAGAACACCGGAGAAATCACTACTTCTGACTTAGAAGCAGCTAATATTCTAAATGATCATTTCGCTACCGTCGGAAGCAAGTTAGATAAAAACTTCAACAACCTTACAAATAATGTAATAAATACACAGGATCACATAAGTCAGAACTCAATTTATTTTATTCCAACAGATAGTAATGAAATAACACAAATTATAAACTCGTTTAAAACTAACTCATCTCCTGGACCAGATGGCATCTCAATAAAACATATCAAATCAATTAGACACATTATATCAAACAAGCTTTCTGATATAATAAATGAAATTTTATCGACTGGTGTTTTTCCAAATAAGGCCAAAGATTGTATTATCACTCCAATTTTTAAATCAGGAAAAAGGACAGATGTTAACAATTATAGACCAATATCTTTGACAAATTGTCTATCTAAGATTATTGAAAAGGTTATTAAACGTCGTTTAATTGCATTCTTCACAAATTCAAATCTAATTGATGACCATCAATTTGGTTTTTTAAACGGAAGCAGCACAGAATCCGCTGCGCTTGAAGTTGTTAATTTCATAAATATGGCGTTAGATAAAAATAACTACGCAGCCGCTATTCTTTTAGATCTAAAAAAAGCTTTTGACACCGTAAATCATGATATATTAATAAATAGCCTTTTCAATATGGGTATAAGAGGAGTTGCAGCCAATCTATTTAAATCGTATTTAAATTTTCGAAAAATCAAAACCAGAATAAAAGACCATATTAGTGAAGAAGCAAGTCTACAAATTGGAGTTCCTCAAGGCACAGTTCTAGGACCTATTCTTTATCTAGCTTATGTGAATAACTTCAACAAAATTGGGCTAAGTGGACATTATACAATGTTTGCAGATGATACAATAATTCTGTACAAAGGTAAAAACAAGAACCAACTGGAAGAAAATATTAATAATTATTTATACAAAGTTAGTGAGTGGCTAAATCATAAGAGATTAACAATTAACATCTCTAAAACTGAATTCATCATATTTAAACAAAAAAATAAAGAAAACATTAATCTATCAATCAATATTAATAATCAACAAATACAAAGAGTAAAATCGTCGAAATATCTAGGTTTACTTATTGATGAAGATCTTTCTTGGAAAATTCATATAGATAATTTAAAAAAAGCCGTTTTATCATTAACTGGTGCAATTGGAAGGTGTCCTAAACTAAGTGAAGATATAGCTAAATTGGTCTTCTACGCCCACATTCAGTCTAAAATAAGGTATTTAATTCCAGTTTGGAGTCAAAGTTGCAAATACGTTATTAGTTCAGTTAGCGCTATTATCAACAGAGCTATTAAAATCTTATACAGACTTCCATATGATTCTCCAACTACATCATTGTATTCTGATCGAAATTCACCTACCGTTGAACAAACAATATTTTTGGAAAACTGCAAGTTGATTTATAAACTATCAAATAACTTAACCAAAAGCAATTTGAAAATACAAACAAATGCTTCAATTCATAGCTACTTCAAACGAAGTGCGGAACATTTTCGATTAGAAGCACCCAGAACTGAAAGAGGTAAAAGAGATATTATGTTTAATGGCATAAAAAGCTTCAATAGTCTTCCTGCCTATATAAAATATGCTCCCAACATAAGGTTATTCAACAAACGTTTGAAAGCTGTACTACCCCAATTAAATAATTGAAAAATATATAAAAAAGCAAAAAAAAAAAAAAATGAAATGTATCTAAAATTTTAACCTGTGTATTAAATTTTATTAATATTTATTATAATTTTAAATACTAAATTAGTTTTAAGTTAGATTATAGAAGAGATTTATACCAGTTTTACTGTCTATCTCAATTCTTTAATAAATAAAAAACAAAATAAAAAAAAAAAATTATAACAAAAAGATGTGTAAAATAACAAAAAAAAAATTTCTTTTTAAATTAATTAGTTCGAGAAATTTTTAATTTTAAAATTATCGTTTGATATTCACTGGAAATTTAATAATTAAAAATCAACAACAATCGTTTTTGAAAGACTTGACATTTATGAACTAAATAGTCATAGATGCTTGAATGGGAATGAGAGGGTGGGATGGGTACTAATTTTTTAGTGTGTCATTTGTTGTTATAAAAAAAATTAAAATTTTAATTTTGGTAAACAAAAAAAGTGTGAAAAATTATAGAATAAAAATTTAAGCAAAATTTAATTAAAATAAAAATCAGAAATAATTAAAATTTAAAATTAATCTTAATTTAAGTTGTTATGTGTAATTAGATTAATTTAGGTATAAGTAATAAGAATACGTAAAACTGTATGTAATCGGAAATTCTATTTTATAAGATAGTTTTAATGTAAAAATGTGATTAAAAGAGAAATAAATATTAATATTAAAAGAAAACAAAAAAAAATTATTTTGTACAATTTTCTTGATCAATGAAATTGTTAAATAGTAAACTTGTTTTTTCTTATGTTACAATGAAATCTATGAGTTAAAATCTGCCATGACACCATAAGTTTATTACAGGGACAAACAAAAAAAAATAGAAAAAATTTAAAAAAAAAATACTTATCTTATGATATATTTTTATAACTTCATACACCTCCACCAAACAGGTTTGAATAAGATACTTAATTTTTATTTTTGTTAAATACAGTATTAAAATTTAATTAAAAATTAAAAAAAAAAACAAATAAATATAATCTAAAAAAATTTAGTATGTTAAAAATGGTCTTAAAATAAAATAGAATTAAAGAAATTTAGTATATTACAAACAAGTCTACATTCCAAAATGTACAGGTGAATACCGCCTATTAACCCAATCCATAAGAAAAGGGCTCATTGTCGTTGTTCTCCTATTCTATTAATTTTTGTCAACCATTTATACAATAAGGACAACATGGTTTTCAAAATAGTAAATCCACAGTTACTCATATGATTGAATTTGTCTCTGACATTTTATATACTGTGGAAACTAAAGTAGACGTTGTATTTACTGATATCAGTAAGCTCTTCTATCTAATTCCATATTAAATTATCCTTGAAAACCATAAAGTAGTATGATTTTCAAGTCAGTCTTAAATGATCATCGTCTTATTTGTCATATAGATCACACCAACTGCTTTTTAGATTTCTACAACATAAGTTTTCAGAAATACCATAAGGAAGCCATCTAGGTTTCTTATTTTTCGTAGCGTCAATCTACGCAGTTCTCTATGTATATCCCATTCACATCGTCTTTGTTTTGCTCAAGATATCAAAACCTGCAAAACTAACTTCCACTCGTGATTGTGAGTTGTTGCAACATGATCTCAAACATCTTGGTTCATCGTGCAGGAGTAACTATCCCGAACTAAATCTTACGCTACATTTACACGATATTAAAAAAATCTTGATTTTTTCAAATGTACATATGTACTTTTTATTTCTCTTTGTGGCATGCAATTTTTGACTTGCTTTTACACATGATTATTTGATTGATTATTTTCATATACATATGTACATATATATGTATTGTAGTATATCTTTACGGGTTACAATTTTTGTACTATATATTTTAAATAAGTAATCCGATTGCTTGAAAATAATGTATTTTTGATAATAATATTTTAGTTGGTAATATGTGCATAAATTATATTGTAAATGAATTCTAGGTCAAGATATTACTTTCTTGTATCCCAAATAAACTTCTTTGTAACAAAGCAATAACAATTACATGGCGACCCTGCACTAATCTGGAATATAGTGCAATGAACAACACAACAACTGAGTTAACACCAGGTTCTGAGATATGGAGATCAGAATATTAAAACAAATTTTCTTTTTAGCACATTTTCAAAAAATTTTGCTTTTAATTGTTAAAACTAGTATTTAAATGCATAAAAAATATAAAGGCCGTAAAAAAAAAATAAATAAATTACCAAATTAAATTATATTACCAAATTTTACCATATACTAAATGGAATATGCCTAGCAGGAAACCAACAAGTCTAAATGAAGCCATACTGCTATTTGAAGCCATACATAATTTCCTGTTCACATTTATGTGGCAGAGAAATGCACTAAAAAAAAACCTGAATTAAAAAGTAATACGTTTTTGACAGAAAATAACTATCATTTTACGTTAACAGGTAAGAGTTTCATCCCATTAAATGAATGGGGAGGTGGGTCTATATGGGGAGGTGGGTTTAGTCAGTAAGAATCTGACACTACCAAGGTGAAATTCTTAGTATCTTTGGAAAATACCCACCCCCCTTACGGAAAAGAAAAAAAAACTTTTGATTTGGGGCTGATCCTTGATAGTAGGCTAGATTTGATTTATTAAAAGTTTTCTGACCGCTATATCACGAAGCAACTTTTCATTACTTATGTAAGAAATATACTTGAATTCTAAATATGGTCTACAGATGATATAGACATTTCACGTATTGAATCAGTCATAACCTACATTAATTTTTAGAAGGCCTGCACATCGAAATACTTAAATGTATTTGTGCAAGTTGTAAATGTATTGTGAGAAAAAGCTTCAAAAAATGACATTTCATAAAGATTTTTTTGTTCTTTTCTGTTTTTGTTTTTAATTTAAAGGTTCTACTTTTGTTGGTTTTGGAGATATGCTCGTTGCTCTTGTGCTATGGTCGTTGCTCTTTTGTTGCTTGTTGGAGATAATCTCATTTGCTCTGGGGCTCGTTCGGAAGCTTCCAAATTCCAAACCCATGGAACATATCCTCTTAAATTTCAGAGACATAAATCAAACGGGAAGGAACATCATTGTAAAAAATTTAAAGGTTCTATCTTTGTTGGTTTTGGAGATAATCTCGTTTGCTCTGGGGCTCGTTCGGAAGCTTCGAATATACGAATTCATGGTTCAAATTCTTTCAAATGTCAGTTTCCAATTTTATAGAAAAGGAAACATAACAGCACACTCTTGTACTAAAAATAAAGGTTCTATCTTTGTTGGTTGTGAAGATATACTCGTTTGCTCTAGGGCTCGTTCGGAAACTTCCAAGATCCGAACCCATGAACCAAATCCTCTCAAATTTCAGAGACTTAAATAAAACATGAAAGAACACCACTCTGCCAAATTTAAAGGTTATATCTTTATTGGTTTTGGAGATAATCTAATTTGCTCTGGTGCTCGTTCAGAAGCTTCCAAAATCCAAACCCATGAACCAAATCCTCTTAAATTTCAGAGACATAAATCGAACGGGAAGGAACATCATTGTACAAAATTTACAGGTTCTATCTTTGTTGGTTTTGGAGATAATCTTGTTTGCTACGGAATCATTCGGAAGCTTCCAGAATCCGAACCCATGGACCGATTTTGTCCAGATTCGAACTTAGCCTTCCTTTCGTAATTAGTAACCTACTATATAAATTTCATCAAGATAGCTTTATTAGTTTTTGAGTTATCGTGCGAACGGACGGACATCGTTAAATCGACTCAGGAGGTGATCCTGATTCAGAATATATATACATGTCCATATCTAACTCGCTTCCTTTTGGTGGTTACAAACACCATACCAAAGTTAATATACCCTATACTTTAGGTGTAGGGTATAATATAGTTTCAAGTTTTTTCTTTATGTCAATAAAAAAATTAACTTTCAAATCATATTTTTCAGCAATATTTTGAAGAAAAGAAAAAAAGAAGTACCAGATTCTGGTAAAGCAATTTTCGTTTTTTTCTATACAGTCTACAAAAAAAAAATTATTGTAAATAGAATATTCATGTGCTTACATAAAATAGAATAATCTTTTTATGAATAAAATTTTAAATTGCAATACTATTTGAAAAGTATTAGAAAAAAATTAATATTTTATTTTAAATAACTCTAAATTTTAGTAATATTTTATTTTATGTAGTCATATTTTTGTAGATTATTTTTAGAAGATATTATTGTACGAATTCCTATTTAAAAAAATTAATTCAATTATTTAGTGCCTAATATTGCCTTTTTTAATAATTTCCTTAAATTAAGTGGGTGGAAAATGTTCGGTTGTTGGGTGTAAATCCAATTATAATAATATCACGATATCTTTAGCTACTTTTAAATTTCCGGATAAAGAGCCTTTGAGAAGCTTAAAAGAGCCTTGTACAAAGATCAGACTAGCAACCAACAGCTTATAGTTCCATATGTAAATTGCATTTTTCAGAATCGTGTTTTAAATTAAATAATGATAAAAGTTCGCGTTTAATACCAGATGCAGTTCCAAGTATTTTCACCAATTACTTGGTAAATTTATAGAAACGAAAGATAAAAACTTCTTACGCGATGATAATTTAATTTTAAATTTCTCTAATTTAGTTTTAAATGTTAGTAAAAAATAAATTTAAAATACTGGAAATTATATAAATAATATTATAAATAAATATAAATAATATTAAAATAAATAATATTATTTTATATATTTTAATAGAAAATAATTACTTTAAATGTGATTTTAAATTTAAAATAATAATTAATAACGATCTAAGTTACCTATTTGACAGGTAATACAGAAACAAAACAATTTCAAAACATTGAACGATATTGAAAAATGCAAAAAATGAAATTATTATTGACCAAATTAACCTTTTAGATACCTATATATAGTTGGGATGCAATCGTCATGTCATTTTTCATTTTTGCCCACTCAAGATCTATTATTAATTTTTCACAAAATATTGATTTTTTTGTTTTTGACTTTTTTTAATATTGTTTTTAATTTGTAAATTAATTACTTTATTTTGCTTTATTAAATTTTATTTTAAATATATCATATTATTTACTTAAAAAATTATTTATATATTATTTGTATGTATTAATATATTTTTTTTTAATTATTTTAGTTTAAGGCCTAGTCTTCAGGCGATACCACTTTAAAAATAATCGCCATATCCCCTACCTCAAAGGAAAAGGCGAATAACTTATAATATTAATTTATTTTATTATATTAATAAAAATTTTAAATAAGTTAACATAAATTAACTTATTGTAAAAATAATTAAATAGTTTATTTTTTGCACTCTAAAAAATTTACATGCATGCATTTAACATGCATTCTAAAAAATTTACATTATTTATTAAAGTAAATCGATATTACAATAAAAATTAGTTTTCAACATTTTTTTGCTCAGTAATGTACCAAATCAATGCTCTTTTAAAAAGTTTTTAAGAAGCTTTTTTTTGTTGAAAAGTAGTTGAAAGACATTTTTTAAAAAGCATATTTATCAATGAAAATATACAATTTTTAAAAATTTCTTTTTACTAAAAAACGTAAAAAAGAATGTACTTTAATGCTCCCTTAGGACGAAATTAAAAAAAATTTGTAGTTTTTGTGTTATTTCCAGATTTCTAGGAGGACTACTATTTTTTCCCATAAGACTACGTGTATTTTTTTTGAAAAAAAGGACTACTATTTAGCTTTCCTCTCTCAATGTCCAGGCCTTCTAAAAATTAATGTAGGTTATGGTTGTCTGGTGTTGTGTTAGGCTGTAAGATTTATTTTTTTTTTTTCTATTCATTTCATATATTTTATAAATAGTTTATATTTTTTTTTATTTTACTATTTATAAAAAGAAGTAACCAAAAAAATTATTAATGAATGGAGGGTATAGAGTAGTATAGCCAGCCATATATATATAGATACATGTATATATGTATGTATATGTATATGCATATTAATTTTTTCTTTGCTTAGAAAATTTTACATTTTATAAATACCCATCGAAATGTTAACCTCTGAGGGTAAATTTTTTATTTCTTTTTTATCAATTTAGGAATTTTGTAAACAGATTATAAATAAGGTATGTAAGATTAAAAACTCGTATGCTGTATAAAATTCTATACTGGATGAAAAAATTATAATTTTATCTGAAAACTTTGACCTAATTTAATTTTTATTGATGCAATATTTTAAAAAAAGGGAAAAAGCCGAATTGAAGTTTCAAAATAAAAAAAAGCCTTGAATTCAATTAAACGTTCCATTCGGCATAAAAAACATAAAAAACATTCGGCACTCTTGTAAAACAAAATTATAAGATAAATATATACATTTTGAAGTCCATATATCAAACAAGCTGCTATCCTTTGGTAATCTGTAGAGCCTTCCATTAAAATTCAGTCTACTAGTTTTGCATGTGGCGCAGGGAATCTGATTTTATATTTTGAAACATTCTAAACAGAGGATGAATATATTATACGTTCATGCTAACGAAAGCAAAATAGATGGAAAAGATAATAAAAGTATGTAGATAAATAAAAGAGTCAGAAAAATAGAAATTTTTAATTATAAGTTTTGCAACAAGTTAATGAATAAAATAATTGAGACAATCAAATAAATTTGGAAACAAATTCTAAACAATAATAAAAAAAAATGTTTCTTACTTTTTGAATAGAAATTATGTTCCAACTTCTTGATTGATGAATGATTAAGAACAAAAGAACTTGTGCATTATATATTTCGCATATGTATATGAACTTAATTTTAACTTTTTATTAAACTTGTAAAACAACTTTTAATTTTTCACTTCTATAAAGAAATTAACTTATTATATGCTTTTATATTAACTCGTCGCTGTCGGTTTATTTATTTATTTATTTATTTGTCATTCTGTCACGCTTTTTATTATCTTCGTAATCTGTTAGCAACATTTATAAGTGTTGTATGGTGCAGAGGAAAGTGTACAGGTTTCAAACATACAACTTGTTTTTTTTTTTAACTATCTATTAATCAACATTTTTTGAATAAAATATGTATATATTTTGTATATATGAATTTGAAACTTAAATTTTTATCTCTAAATTCATGCATACACACGCAATATATTTTTGATCTTTTCTCGTATAATAGTATATTTTTATGTATGTTGCTAAAATATTTTGTTTACAACATTTGTTTAGTATTTAAATCAAAATGTTTGCTGTCAACGTTCTTTAATGCATATTGAATATGCAAGGTTAAAAATTAAGATTTTATGTTCGTAATATGTTCATTAAATATTTAAGTGTTGTATAGTGCATATAGTACATATTATTTGATCTTTCCTCCTATAATAATTTAGTTCAATCAATCTTGATGTGTACATGTATTTTGTATTAGGATTTAGCAAAACACAAAATATATAGGTACAATATTTTTATGTTGCTAAATTATTTTGTTTTAAAACATTTGTTTAGGATTTAAATCAGAATATTTGTTTATTGCATATTGAATATGTATGGCGTTAAAAATTAATGTTTTATGTGTTTTATTTAGGAACATTTATTATGTCTATTGTGTATATAGATACACATATAGAATTTCATTCAAAATAATTCCAATTGCCAAATTCAAACTACATACATACATAATATATTTTTGTATGTATGTACATAGTAAAGAATATAAAAAGTAAAGATCATTACAAAATTATGCTTTTGCGCATTACGCATTACGATTTACAAACAAAATTTTGTCAACACAAAAAATTAAAACTACGTATGTAAATATGTACGTACGTATGTAAATAATATTATCAGAGATATATTATGTTAAATATTATGTTAAACTAATTTCCTAAATTATTTTCTTCCGCTCCATTTGTTTATAATTTAAATCAAGATATTTATCAACAATTTTTACTGCATGATCTTATTAAAGGATTAGGTAGGTACTAGGTGTTCAAGGTTAGATCAGTTGGATATACGATATACTACTAATGCTATACTATAGAAATATACAGTAAAATACATTTATGTACAATATATATCATTTTCATACGTGTTAGAAATGTTACTTCAACTAAAATTGTATTGTAATATTTATAATCACAGTATTTTGGTACATATTTTACTCTTCGAGGTACTTTCATTAATTATGAATTACATACTGGAATAAAAAATGTTTACTCTTGCCATATAATAAAAATATCCCATATTTTTTAAATTTAAATTATGTGCTTCATTTAAAACTAAAAAGTATAAGTAAAAAAAATAAGTTTTAAAATACATTTGCTTTTATCGAAACCGAATTCGCCCCCTAAAAAGTAGAAAATAAAATTGATTGCAAAATTTTAGCTTTTTGGACTGTTATAATATAAAAGTGAGTTGCTAGTGCAAGCATTTTGGACCGTTATAATATAAAAGTAAATTGCTGGAATAAAAAAGAAACACGAACCTCAAATTTCGCAAATTTTTATTTAACCTTATTGTTAAATAGTTGTTTATTTTTTTATATCTCTAAAAATTTTTACACTTATATCTATGCCAATGCATATTATTCATTTGTTGATGACATAAAATTAAAACGGTAAAATTTTTGTTAGCAGATTTAATATTAATCTTATGTCTGTTTTGTATTTGTTTACAGTTTTTATTATTTTTTACTTTTAATATTATTTTTTGAATGAAAAAAAAATCATGTATCTACATTACAATAATAATAATAATAAATGGATGTATGAATGAATGTACATATATTTTTACGATTTCATTGCATATAATTATTTTTATTGAATAAAACAAAATGTTATTAAATTATTAGAAGTTATTTTGCTTTGATATAAATTATTATGTAAAAAATCTATAAATTTTGGCATTGTACTTTTTGTGCAGTGGCGGTCGGTCCTGTGGTGGAGACAGCTGATTTTTTTTTTTTTCATTTTAAATAAAAACTACTCATGCATTTTTATTGATATAAAAAAAAAATATTAAATTCTAACGCATACATAGATAAACATTATAGACACTTGATCAACACATAATCAGTCCATCCAAAATAGAATACTTAAGAAATCAGAAGTAAAATTTTTATATAGTGTTACCATGTTATAATATATAATTATTTGATTTACTTCAATTTTTAAATACAAAAGATATTAAAAACTCTTTATGCGAAATTGTTAGATTGAAAGAAAAATGTTAAAATATGTTTTTTGCATTATTTTTTAAATAAAATATTTAAAATATATTAATATATTTTATATTTAAAATTAAAAACAAAGAAATTCAACCAAAATTATTGATAGACAACTCTTCTAACCAGTTTTGAAATATAAAAACACAAACATTATAAATAGATTTTATTATACCATTTGTAATAATAGGGTATTTTCAAAGTGAATTCTTTTTTTTCTTTATTTCTAATTATAATTATAAATAACAAAGTAATTTTTGAAATATTTTAATTGTTTACGACTTTAGACTAAAGTTGTGTGAAACGAAGAATACATGTATTTAAGATTTGTTGTCGTGTATTTTTGCTAAATTCGAGTACTACCTAAATAGTTTTTTTAAAAATAGTTTTATAATGGTAAATAATCTAATAATATTTCGTGTTGTACAAATTATAGGTAAAAATAAATGCTTAACAAAATTTTAAAATTTTAGTTTCAAAAAAAAATTCGTGAATCATACAAATGATATGGCAATATTGTCTTTTATTCAAATGCATTCTTCTAAAAAGAAGTTTTAAAGTTTTTGAAGAAAAAAAATAAAATTAATAAAGATATTTATCATGTATGTACCTACATATCTAAAATTAAAATAGAATCAAATATTCACGAGGATATTTTTTTAAAAGAACTATTGAGAAAGAGAAAAAGGGCATAGGAAAAAATTAGAGAGCAAATGGGGCACTTGAAATCTGAAAAAATTTCGAGAATTCTTATTGACATTTTTTGTTCTGCTTGCGTTATCTATATATATATATCATTTCTGTCTCTATGTAGTCTCTGGTAATAATAATATTAGCTGCTACAGTGGGGCTATCTTTGGTTATATCATGCAAGTAAGATTTTATACACTGCTGCACGTTGTAATCCACGGATGGCGCTGACTCTGTAGTAAAATAATAACAATAATAACAATAATAATAATAATAATAATAATAATAATAATAATAATAATAATAATAATAATAATAATAGTAATAATAATAATAATAGTAATAATAACAATAATTATAATTATAATAATAATAGTAATAATAATAATAGCTGCTACAGTGGAGCCATCTTTGATTATATCATGCAAGTAAGGTGTTATATACTACTGTAATCCACTGATGGTGCTGACTCTGTAGTAAAATAATAATAATATTAATAAGAATACAAAATACCAATAATAGTAACCGCTACAGTGACAGTGGGGGTTGCCTTCAATAATTATCTTATGTAGTTACTATATACTACTACTACATGTTGTAACTGTTGTGACGGCTTTAGTCACTGTTAGCAAAATAGTAATAATAATAGGCGGATTCATTGTTTCCTTACAGTCCCACTCCCAATTCAATGTTTCCGTATCCATTTCCTATCCTTTCCTATCCCTACTCCCTAGCCAATATGCTGCGTTCGCAGGTAAGAGTTTCATCCCATTATATTGGCTGAAGAGGGAGGTGGGTTTAGTCAGTAAGAATCTGACACTACCAAGGGGGATATTCTTGGTGTCTTTGGAAGATTCCCACCTCCCTTGGGGGAAAAAAAAACTAAAAAAGCTAGAGTCTTGAAATTAACACAAAATATTCTTACAACAATTTGTAGGTTCCCTATTTTTTTTGGTTGAGATCCGACCAAAACTTTGGGTAGCTCTCGAACACCTAACTTTTAGATCCCCACATTTTTTTGAAATAGAGCCATGCAATTTTAACTGTTCATAGATATCATAAAAATATTAATTTTATTATTAACAACTTTTTTCTGCAGCCCCACCCGTTTCGCTGCTACAAGCCCCTCAAACTTTGAAAAAGCCGTATTTTTAAATGCATATATCTCATGTTCTGCTTAAGATTTTTTCAATCAGAAAACGCCATTCGACAGGTATTTTTTTTTGCAATTTGTAAATTATATATTTTTTTTAAATTTAGTATTTTAATTTACCGTTATGTGAAAACTAAATTTCGCATGATTTTTCCACCTTCATAACTCCGTTAACTCTGTTACTTCTTTTTTTCTTTTCTTCAAAATATTGTTGAAAAATAATTTTTTTATTGACATAAAGAAAAAACTTCAAACGTAATTTTTATATAAATTTTATAATTTTTTATTATAATTAAAAATATAAAAACTTAGTTTGAACTAAAATATATTTAGCAAATTTGCAGTACGATCTATTAGAAAGCTTTTAAATTATTTGGTTAGGTTAGGTTAGGTTAGGTTAAGGTGGCTGCCAAAAAGGCACACTTAGACCGTATTTGGTCCATTGTGATACCACATAGAAGCTTTTCTATCCCACTCGTTAAAACCAATTTGAGCTTTTTGCAAAGCGAAGAATACTCTTCACATTTTTACCTGACAGGTCGCTAAGGCTGTCGAAGAGATATTGCCCCAAATGGGTATTCCTTCTTGCCGACAAGGCCGGGCATGTGCAAAGGTTTCCTCCTCTTCTTCATCCTTGCAGGCTCTACAATAGTCGCTTGCGGATAAGCCAAGTCTTCTGGCATGCTTCCCTATTAGACAGTGACCGGTGATTATACCTATTGCCATTCTAATGTCTGCCCTTTTGAGAGAAAGCAGATCATTGGATCGTCTTAAATCGGTTTTGGGCCATATCAATCTTGTGATATTACACGAGGTTAAGTTTGACCATTTGTAATTTACCATATCCGTTATTTCCTTAAGAAATAACGTTTTACTTGTGGATAGAGGTACCCCTAGTCCTGCCCTATCCGGCAGAACTTGTAAGGTTGTACCAATTCTTGCGAGTTCATCAGCTTTTTCATTTCCCGGAATACCTCGATGACCTGGTACCCAGCAAAGCTGAATGCTAAACTGCCTGGCCATCTCGTTAAGAAGTTTTCGGCAGTTTATTACAGTCTTCGAGGTTGTGCATGTTGATTCCAGAGATTTTAACGCAGCCTGACTGTCTGACAGAATACGTACTTGCTTCACAGTCAAAACGCTTCTATTCAATAGAATCAAGGCTTCTTGAATTGCCATAATTTCCGCTTGGAAGACGCTACAATGGTCTGGTAATCGGAAATTATGACTGATATTCAGATTATCTGAGAAGACCCCGCATCCTACACTGCTGTTCATTTTTGTAGAACCATCAGTGTAGAATTGTACTCCTTCGAAGGTCATCACTGTGTTCGAGCTCCAACTCTCACGGCTTGGTATGCTCGTCACATGAGATTTTCCGAAGAAGTAAGTGGGGGACGTGTAGTCCACCAAGGCGGGAGTGGACTTGAATTGGTTTATGATATCCGAGTGACCTTCTCGTGAATTGATCAACTGGGATGTAGCTTTTAATCTCACAGCTGTGTTTGCGGCTGCAAATTTACTATAATATTCTACAGGCATCAGATTAAGCATGATGTCTAATGCCGCAGAAGGGGTTGTTATTAAAGAGCCACTAATACATAGTGTGGCAGTTCTTTGGACCCTAGCGATTGCTTTGCGGTTGACCTCTTTATCGATAGCCTTCCACCATACTAGGACTCCGTACATAAGAATGGGTCTTACTACGGATGTGTATAGCCAGTAAGTCATGTATGGCTGAAGCCCCCATTTCCTACCAATGGCTTTTTTACACGAGTAGAGTGCTATTGAGGCCTTCTTCACTCTTTCTAAGATGTTAGCTTTCCAGCTTAACTTCCTGTCTAGAGTTAGACCCAGAAATTTCGCCGTTTCGCTAAAGGCAAGAGTGCAGCCATTTAACGAAAGCGGTTTTATTTTAGGAATTTTATATTTCCTTGTAAAAAGGACTAGTTCTGTTTTCTGTGGATTTACTGACAGTCCACAGTCTGTAGCCCATGTTGTGATTTTGTTTAGTGCAAGTTGCAAAACGTCCCTGAGACTGTCTGGAAACTTGCCACTGACCACGACAGCAATATCGTCCGCATAGGCGATAGTTGTGCAGCCCACCTCTTCCAGGATTTTAAGCAGTTTATTTACTACCATATTCCAAAGAAGGGGAGATAGCACCCCTCCTTGCGGAGTCCCTCTTTTCACAAACCTTTTTGCTGAAGCTTTGCCAAAGTTGGCACTGATGGCCCTGCTATTTAGCATATTAGCTATCAGTGCTCTTAGCTCCGGTTCAACTCCTAGGCTTATGAGTGCATCCACAATTGCTGCCTGATTGACGTTATTAAACGCTCCCTTAATGTCTATAAAAGCTGCAAGAGTATACTCTTTGCAATTTAAAGATCTTTCAATCGAGCTTGTCAAAGTGTGAAGTGCAGTATCCACTGACTTCCCTTTACAGTAAGCATGTTGAGAGGCTGACAACAGATTTTTATCTAAGTTGCAGCGGATATGGATGTCGATCAATCTTTCTAAGGTTTTTCGAAGGAAGGATGACAGGCTTATAGGCCGAAAGTCCTTCGCATGGACGTGACTACTTTTACCGGCCTTGGGTATGAACACTACTCTGACCTGTTTCCATTTATCCGGGATAAGCCCCAAATTAAGACAACCACAGAAAATACTTTTTAACCAAGCCAGGGTAGTAGATGCATTTTGCTGGATCTCAGCGGGTATAATTCCATCCGGTCCGCTTGACTTGAATGGTTTGAAACTATCTATAGCCCATTGTAGTTTGTCCCCTGTAACCACCACCTCTGAAATAGAAGGGAGAGGATTCAGAAAACAAGCCACCTCTGAGCTGTTATTTGAGCACCCAGGAAGAAAGTGGGTTTTTAAAAGTAATTCCAACGACTCCTCGCTTGTGGTAGCCCAGCTGCCATCCTCTTTTTTAAGAAGACTGGGTACCATGGGGTTTGTCGATAGAATTTTCCTAAGTCTAGATGCCTCGGAGACGTTCTCTATACCTCGGCAGAATAGTCTCCAGGTATCTCTTTTCGCCTTTTTAAGTGCTTTTTTGTACTGACTAAGAGCTGTTTTATAAGAGCTCCAGTCCTGTATCTCATTTGTTTTTTTGGCATTATTAAAAGCCCTCCTACTATCTTTCCTTAGAGCTTTGATTTCATCATTCCACCAAGGTGGTTTAGGTTTACCCCTAGGTTTACTGATGGGACATGAATGCTCTAAGGACTTATTGCAGGCCTTAGTAAAAACGTTTACTAGGCTATTTAGATCCTGGATATTTTTAGGAATTTCAGGTGTTAAGGAGGGAAGCGTTGACTTTAAGTGCTCCCTATATTTGTTCCAGTCAGTTCTCTTAGGATTTCTATAGATTGACTTTGTTGGAGGACTTTCGTCCAGACTGAACTCAAGGTATCTGTGATCTGAAAAGGAATGCTCATCAGAAACTTTCCATGAGTTTATTTTAGAATAAATGAAGTCCGAGACTAAGGTTATGTCTAGGACTTCTTGCCTATTACTAGTAACAAAGGTAGGTTCCCTGCCAATGTTACAGATTAGAGGGTTAGTACTTAAAATGTAATCAAAAAGTGACTCACCTCTTTCGTTGGTATCCGAACTACCCCAGATGTCATGGTGAGCATTGGCATCGCAGCTTATGATGACCCCAATGTTCATCCTCCTAGCATCCGCTATCAACCCTGCCAGATTGGATGGAGGGAGTGGATCCTGCGAGTCATGAGGAAGATACGCCGCAACAACCCAGAGCCTTAAGTTTTTTAGCTTTAGGCTCGCCGCGACCAGATCAGCATCACTGTAATTATACATAAAAGTTAAATTTAATATATTTTTAGCAAGTATGCACGCTCTAGGTCTGCATACCTCTTTATTGTACAACAACGTGTACCCTGGTATCTTGAGTCCATGAACCTGTTTTTTTATCACCCATGGCTCTTGGATCAAGATAATATCCTCGCCCCTTTTCCTGAGGCGGATTTCAAGCGCGGCGGAAGCCGCTTTGGAATGATGGAGATTAATTTGGAGTAGCTTCATTACCTGAGCCATCCTTAATCTCCACCACCGTCGCGTTAGCTTCATCCTCGAAGTCCATTGAGAAGCTTTCGGCATCATCAAAGCTGTCGGAATCAGATCTAAGTAGATCTTCTTCATCGTCAGCCTTGATGACATCATTCACTCTCTTTGGAGCCGAAGAGGATGCTCCGTCAACGACATCGGATCGGTCAGAGTCTGCCTCTTGGGCTTGACTTGGGCCTTCCCCGATGCTCATCCTTTTTATACACCTTCAGTGTAACCGCTGTGAAGCCGTAAATTATGACCCCTTTGGCTGCTTTCGCTAGGGGTTGTAGGGAGTCCTTATTGACAATGACTAACGCCTGTCGGGATTCTCCTACTACTTCCCCTAGTTTGGCAATCTTCCAATTGTGAGTTGGAAGTTGGGGGTTTGACACTTTCATCATTTTGATGATCGTGTCTGCTTCGGCAGGTTCCCTCGGCAGCCATACCCTAGCTCTTGGCCTGCTAGGGATTTCATCCCTGCTTACGGCTTTGAGCTTGGCCCCTGGCCACAGACTTCCCACCTTACCTATCGCCTGCTTGTAGAGATCTGCCGATCTCTGATCAGCACAAGCAGTCAATTTGACGTGGCCCTGATGCCAGCCAGCGTCTCTACAGGAGGGTGGTGGTCCCGGGTTTTCTTCCAGTACCTGGAAGAAAGTTGTGTTTAAAGCAACAACAACTTTCTTCCAGTTACTGGGAGAAATACCCCCATCCTCTAACCCCTCATCAATGATTGCCAGAATTAAACTATCCTTTGCAATTTCATTGAATGGCCTGGTTACCTGGTTGCTCCCTAGCAACCTAGCCTTTTTGGAACTACCCTGTAGCTCATCTTGTGACCTCTGTCTCTTGGACATAAGGCCCTTCGATGAACCTGGGATTTGTCCTTCTTGAGGCTTCACCTGGCCTACTACTGTTTTGGCCCAGGCTAAGGAATTCTTTTGTGCCTCAGATAACTGACCATTATTGAGAGAGCTTAACCTCTCAATAATTTTATTTTGTAGTCATATTTTTGTAGATTATTTTTAGAAGATATTATTGTACGAATTCCTATTTAAAAAAATTAATTCAATTATTTAGTGCCTAATATTGCCTTTTTTAATAATTTCCTTAAATTAAGTGGGTGGAAAATGTTCGGTTGTTGGGTGTAAATCCAATTATAATAATATCACGATATCTTTAGCTACTTTTAAATTTCCGGATAAAGAGCCTTTGAGAAGCTTAAAAGAGCCTTGTACAAAGATCAGACTAGCAACCAACAGCTTATAGTTCCATATGTAAATTGCATTTTTCAGAATCGTGTTTTAAATTAAATAATGATAAAAGTCCGCGTTTAATACCAGATGCAGTTCCAAGTATTTTCACCAATTACTTGGTAAATTTATAGAAACGAAAGATAAAAACTTACGCGATGATAATTTAATTTTAAATTTCTCTAATTTAGTTTTAAATGTTAGTAAAAAATAAATTTAAAATACTGGAAATTATATAAAGGCCAAAATAATTATTTTATATATTTTAATAGAAAATAATTACTTTAAATGTGATTTTAAATTTAAAATAATAATTAATAACAATCTAAGTTACCTATTTTACATATTTAAGTTATATATTTTAATAGATAATTAATTTAAATGTGATTTTAAATTTAGTATAATAATTAATAACGATCTAAGTTACCTATTTGACAGAAACAAAACAATTTCAACACATTGAACGATATTGAAAAACGCAAAAAATTAAATATTATTATTGACCAAATTAACCTTTTAGATACCTATATATAGTTGGGATGCAATCGTCAGGTCATTTTTCATTTTTGCCCACTCAAGATCTATTATTAATTTTTCACAAAATATTGATTTTTGTGATATTTTTTTTGTTTTTGACTTTTTTTAATATTGTTTTTAATTTGTAAATTAATTACTTTATTTTGCTTTATTAAATTTTATTTTAAATATATCATATTATTTACTTAAAAAATTATTTATATATTATTTGTATGTATTAATATATTTTTTTTAAATTATTTTAGTTTAAGGCCTAGTCTTCAGGCGATACCACTTTAAAAATAATCGCCATATCCCCTACCTCAAAGGAAAAGGCGAATAACTTATAATATTAATTTATTTTATTATATTAATAAAAATTTTAAATAAGTTAACATAAATTAACTTATTGTAAAAATAATTAAATAGTTTATTTTTCGCACTCTAAAAAATTTACATGCATGCATTGAACATGCATTCTAAAAAATTTACATTATTTATTAAAGTAAATCGATATTACAATAAAAATTAGTTTTCAACATTTTTTTGCTCAGTAATGTACCAAATCAATGCTCTTTTAAAAAGTTTTTAAGAAGCTGTTTTTTGTTGAAAAGTAGTTGAAAGACATTTTTTAAAAAGCATATTTATCATTGAAAATATACAATTTTTAAAAATTTGTTTTTACTAAAAAACGTAAAAAAGAATGAACTTTAATGCTCCCTTAGGACGAAATTAAAAAAAATTTGTAGTTTTTGTGTTATTTCCAGATTTCTAGGAGGACTACTATTTTTTCCCATAAGACTACGTGTATTTTTT
This sequence comes from Poecilobothrus nobilitatus, assembly GCA_947095535.1. Taxonomy (NCBI): domain Eukaryota; kingdom Metazoa; phylum Arthropoda; class Insecta; order Diptera; family Dolichopodidae; genus Poecilobothrus; species Poecilobothrus nobilitatus. The sequence continues at coordinate 107,914,802 of OX352773.1, forward strand.
TTGAAAAAAACGACTACTATTTAGCTTTCCTCTCTCAATGTCCAGGCCTTCTAAAAATTAATGTAGGTTATGGTTGTCTGGTGTTGTGTTAGGCTGTAAGATTTATTTTTTTTTTTCTATTCATTTCATATATTTTATAAATAGTTTATATTTTTTTTTATTTTACTATTTATAAAAAGAAGTAACCAAAAAAATTATTAATGAATGGAGGGTATAGAGTAGTATAGCCAGCCATATATATATAGATACATGTATATATGTATGTATATGTATATGCATATTAATTTTTTCTTTGCTTAGAAAATTTTACATTTTATAAATACCCATCGAAATGTTAACCTCTGAGGGTAAATTTTTTATTTCTTTTTTATCAATTTAGGAATTTTGTAAACAGATTATAAATAAGGTATGTAAGATTAAAAACTCGTGTGCTGTATAAAATTCTATACTGGATGAAAAAATTATAACTTTATCCGAAAACTTTGACCTAATTTAATTTTTATTGATGCAATATTTTAAAAAAAGGGAAAAAGCCGAATTGAAGTTTCAAAATAAAAAAAAGCCTTGAATTCAATTAAACGTTCCATTCGGCATAAAAAACTCTTGTAAAACAAAATTATAAGATAAATATATACATTTTGAAGTCCATATATCAAACAAGCTGCTATCCTTTGGTAATCTGTAGAGCCTTCCATTAAAATTCAGTCTACTAGTTTTGCATGTGGCGCAGGGAATCTGATTTTATATTTTGAAACATTCTAAACAGAGGATGAATATATTATACGTTCATGCTAACGAAAGCAAAATAGATGGAAAAGATAATAAAAGTATGTAGATAAATAAAAGAGTCAGAAAAATAGAAATTTTTAATTATAAGTTTTGCAACAAGTTAATGAATAAAATAATTGAGACAATCAAATAAATTTGGAAACAAATTCTAAACAATAATAAAAAAAAATGTTTCTTACTTTTTGAATAGAAATTATGTTCCAACTTCTTGATTGGATTGGTTTCAAAAGTGGGGGTCATGTTGTTCGAATCCAGTTCACATGCAACTTGTTTTTTTTTTAACTATCTATTAATCAACATTTTTTGAATAAAATATGTATATATTTTGTATATATGAATTTGAAACTTAAATTTTTATCTCTAAATTCATGCATACACACGCAATATATTTTTGATCTTTTCTCGTATAATAGTATATTTTTATGTATGTTGCTAAAATATTTTGTTTACAACATTTGTTTAGTATTTAAATCAAAATATTTGCTGTCAACGTTCTTTAATGCATATTGAATATGCAAGGTTAAAAATTAAGATTTTATGTTCGTAATATGTTCATTAAATATTTAAGTGTTGTATAGTGCACAGGAGAGCGTACAGGTTTTGAAAGTAAGAGTAATTTGGTTCGAATCCAATTCGTGTAGGTACATTTTTTTTTTGTTAACTGTATTCATCAACATTTTTTTAATAAAATTTTATGTATAATATACACATATTATTTGATCTTTCCTCCTATAATAATTTAGTTCAATCAATCTTGATGTGTACATGTATTTTGTATTAGGATTTAGCAAAACACAAAATATATAGGTACAATATTTTTATGTTGCTAAATTATTTTGTTTTAAAACATTTGTTTAGGATTTAAATCAGAATATTTGTTTATTGCATATTGAATATGTATGGCGTTAAAAATTAATGTTTTATGTGTTTTATTTAGGAACATTTATTATGTCTATTGTGTATATAGATACACATATAGAATTTCATTCAAAATAATTCCAATTGCCAAATTCAAACTACATACATACATAATATATTTTTGTATGTATGTACATAGTAAAGAATATAAAAAGTAAAGATCATTACAAAATTATGCTTTTGCGCATTACGCATTATGATTTACAAACAAAATTTTGTCAACACAAAAAATTAAAACTACGTATGTAAATATGTACGTACGTATGTAAATAATATTATCAGAGATATATTATGTTAAATATTATGTTAAACTAATTTCCTAAATTATTTTCTTCCGCTCCATTTGTTTATAATTTAAATCAAGATATTTATCAACAATTTTTACTGCATGATCTTATTAAAGGATTAGGTAGGTACTAGGTGTTCAAGGTTAGATCAGTTGGATATACGATATACTACTAATGCTATACTATAGAAATATACAGTAAAATACATTTATGTACAATATATATCATTTTCATACGTGTTAGAAATGTTACTTCAACTAAAATTGTATTGTAATATTTATAATCACAGTATTTTGGTACATATTTTACTCTTCGAGGTACTTTCATTAATTATGAATTACATACTGGAATAAAAAATGTTTACTCTTGCCATATAATAAAAATATCCCATATTTTTTAAATTTAAATTATGTGCTTCATTTAAAACTAAAAAGTATAAGTAAAAAAAATAATTTTTAAAATACATTTGCTTTTATCGAAACCGAATTCGCCCCCTAAAAAGTAGAAAATAAAATTGATTGCAAAATTTTAGCTTTTTGGACTGTTATAATATAAAAGTGAGTTGCTAGTGCAAGCATTTTGGACTGTTATAATATAAAAGTAAATTGCTGGAATAAAAAAGAAACACGAACCTCAAATTTCGCAAATTTTTATTTAACCTTATTGTTAAATAGTTGTTTGTTTTTTTATATCTCTAAAAATTTTTACACTTATATCTATGCCAATGCATATTATTCATTTGTTGATGACATAAAATTAAAACGGTAAAATTTTTGTTAGCAGATTTAATATTAATCTTATGTCTGTTTTGTATTTGTTTACAGTTTTTATTATTTTTTACTTTTAATATTATTTTTTGAATGAAAAAAAAATCATGTATCTACATTACAATAATAATAATAATAAATGGATGTATGAATGAATGTACATATATTTTTACGATTTCATTGCATATAATTATTTTTATTGAATAAAACAAAATGTTATTAAATTATTAGAAGTTATTTTGCTTTGATATAAATTATTATGTAAAAAATCTATAAATTTTGGCATTGTACTTTTTGTGTAGTGGCGGTCGGTCCTGTGGTGGAGACAGCTGATTTTTTTTTTTCATTTTAAATAAAAACTACTCATGCATTTTTATTGATATAAAAAAAAAATATTAAATTCTAACGCATACATAGATAAACATTATAGACACTTGATCAACACATAATCAGTCCATCCAAAATAGAATACTTAAGAAATCAGAAGTAAATTTTTTATATAGTGTTACCATGTTATAATATATAATTATTTGATTTACTTCAATTTTTAAATACAAAAGATATTAAAAACTCTTTATGCGAAATTGTTAGATTGAAAGAAAAATGTTAAAATATGTTTTTTGCATTATTTTTTAAATAAAATAAAGAACAAAGAAATAAAAATAAAAACAAAGAAATTCAACCAAA